>CM060121.1:10639975-11104975 GCA_030522415.1 Channallabes apus | reverse complement strand
TTAAAACCCCCAAAAAGCCCAAAAGTTCTGAGTTTATACACTGTGCTGCTGCCTCATGACTGACTGATTCGATGTCTGCAAAAATGAACAGGTGTACAGGTATTACCAATAAAGTGGTCAGTTAGTATAAATGTCAGATGGTCTTACTTCTGTGACATTTACAGTAAAACCTAGTGCAGTGTGACAAAATCAGCAGTTCACTATTATGGTTGGTAATCCACGGTCTGCTGCCCTTGCAAGCATCTGGTAGGTATTTCATTTAAAAGGATTTAGTTGCTCAGTGACACAGTGCAATTTCAGGAATGAGGCTTAAAAATGAGAAGGTCAATCAGCTGAGGAGGTTGAAAATCGAGGCACCTGCATGGTAAGATTTGTAAGATTTATAGATACATGGATGGATACATAGATAGATAGATCCCATCTTTTACATTCAAATTCAGCATATGCAAGTAACATCAGCCCAAGGCCAACATTTATAGAGTTTTGCCATTTAAATCGTGCAGGTTCATACACACTTGCACCTATGCACACGAAACTCAAACAGATTGGAGAAAGTGAGTTCGTGAAGGAAAGAAAAATGGTAGAAACTGAGCTTGAGGCTTTATTGCTAATCAAAATAATAGTTTTTTCACCACCGGTTTCATAAACCCTAATCCTTTGTCAGTCTTCATTAAGCATGCTGGTCGTGTGAATGTACAGTGAGCATGCATTCACGCATGAGCCTTTGTATCAACATGGGAAATATACTGGTTGGCCAAAAACAGTCACACATTCTAAGATTTCATTCAGTCACTTTAAGCTTTGATTTCAGCACTCACTGTGGTGGCCAGTGCATCTACTGTATGTAGATGTACCTGGTCATTCAGTACATTCGGGTCAATTCAGTATATTCAGGTTTATTGCCAAGTAATGTTGCTGAGCCTAGACCTGATCAACGGACGCAACCCCAGATCATAAGATTGACTCCAGATGCTTGTACCGTGGGCACTATGCAGGGTGGGTGCATCTATTAATGCGATTCCCTTCTTACCCTGATGTATCCATCACTCTGGAACAGGGTCAATCTGAACTCAGACCACTTAACCTTTTTACATTGCTCCAAAGTCCAATCTTTATGCATCCTAGCAAATGCAAACCTTTTTTTCTGATTAGTCTCATTAACAAGCGTTTTTTTTTTTTAGTTTTTAGTTTTACACTGCTGTGTAGTCTCAATCATCCCATTGTGTGACTATTAAATATAGTTATGGTTTAACTGTAGATTTTTTACGATCACCACTTGTTTAAATGATTTCTTCCACAAAGTTGACAGTTCAGCACTTAAACAGTTTTGATAATATGTTTTTTAACCCAGTTAAGTTTAAATCTGCTTAGTTTTTTTTTCTTTACTTGCTGCAGTTCCATAATTTGACCCTTCTGAAATGACTTTTTTGGGCCAGGCAGTGTGTATGAATAAACATAAGTCATTGCTTTTCTCGGATTTCCAGATCTTCCCACACATGTCCATCATGTTAAGATGGTCCTGCCATGTCTCCTGGAACTCCAACTTTAAGTGAAGTGGGAGAAGTGTAAGTTCCACATCCCTAATTTCTGTGCAGAGAATCAGGAGGACAGGGCTCAATGATATGGACGGCAACTACCAGCTTACACATTTAAGTTAATCTGATTACTGACTACAAACCTGAACACACACACACACACACACACAAACACATGCGCACACATTTAAGTACAGTAAAACATTGGATCGTAACTTGGTCTGCGTATGTTTTTCAAAATGAGCAAACATCAATCTTTACTCGATAAATTGACAAATATAAATTTTAACTCGATAAATGAGGTCTTGCGATATGAGTAGTACGTATACGCTTTGTCTGCCGAGTGTCACGTGGTCACAACTGACCCAATGGTCCCTCTCTCTCATCGTGGGATTGTGAGTAATCGTCTCCCATGCTCAGTATGCATTCCTCAACATTCATGTGTGTGTATACTGTTTACTATAACAGACCAAGGAGGCAAAAGAAAGTGTCATTGGATAGGTTCCTTGTTAAAGTCACACAAAAAGAAAAAGTTACCAGTGAGACAACAGACAGCAGTGATTCTGTTCCACACAATTATAATACAACTCCCACATATACAGGTAAATCTGTATGATGAATCTATAACATGGACTATACGGTTAACTGGTTTGAGGAACATTTATACTGTACTGTACATCATTAATCACAGTAAGCTTGCTAGCTTTGTAAGAAAACTAGGGAGCATGCAGGCATACATTTTTCTGACACTTCCTGCTTCTGAAGTAAATAAAATGCCAGCATTATTCATCAATTATTATTCATGAAGGCTTTTTCAGTTTATGAATATGTCATGAGTCAGACGTGTCCTTCAGGCTATTCACGATACTTATGATGACTACATAGGCCTTGTGAGCTGTTTTTGCATCCAGAGGGTGAACTGTGGCCTGACATAAAGCCAACATTAGAGAAATCACTACAGAGAAATAAACTGGTAATCATCATCTGATAACCGCATCTGTTACATAAACAAATGTAATATAAAATGTGAACACACAACACAATCTCTGCGCATTCACCAACTGGTTTGGATATTTCCCAAGACAGACAGACAGAATATCCACCATATGGCATCCGTGGGCATTCACCAAAATACAAGTTTGACCACCAATCAACCACCCAAACCCACCATACTGTATCAAAGAGCTCTCATAGCAATCATGTTTCAAAATCAAAACGTTCTCATATTGTTTAAACAAACTCATGTGTTTACATATACAAATATGATTGCATTTATCACATCAACCTGAAAATTTTTTAGCAAAACAACGTCTTCAATCAGGGACACTGACTGACATGGCTAACCCTACTACAGTAGCAAAACTACCAACTTCTGACATTTCTGAGTGAGGACCAGTAAGCTGTGATTTAGTTGTAGTCTTATTTTTATGAGGTAATAGAGTTGGACTAAATTCCTTGTTTCTCAGATTGTCACAAACGTCAAATTAAGTGCAGACATTATTGTTATTTTGGCTAATGATGTCTGAGATATTACAGTAGATACATGATTTTTAAAACAGAAGCAGCCAGCTTATCACACATTTTCATACTGCTTGTGCTGGGTCATAAGGCAGACACACACACATACACACACACACACACACACACACACACACACACACACACACACACACACACACACACACACACACACACACAGCCCACAAAACAACAACTATTTTTTAAAATATTTTGTGTAAATCTAAAGTCTGACCCAAATAGAGAGAAAGAGAGATGAAACAGGCACCAAACACAGAGGTCACAGGCACATTAGAGACCCTTTAACACAGCATCGCATTTATAAAGACTCACGCAACACCGACTTAAGGTGTTATGGTATTAACACATTATTGTTATTTCAGGGTTTTTCCAACAATGAAGTCATTGAATAGCAAACAAGCCAAATGACCTGCCACATTCCGGAGTGAAGGATTCTGGGTCAGGTTCAAAGTCATTCACATCCCATGATGACATGTACACTAACGTTACACTGTAAACCTGATTCAAGACACATACTGTACACATCAGAAGAAAAAGCATGGTTTGGATTCAATAAGTAAACACATAGCATGATTGGATAATTACTGCAATGATTAATATATTTCAGCTGGAAACAAATCTTTTTATCCCTAACTGACACAGTAAGTAGCTTTTCATTTCTTAAACAGTCGTGTTGAAAAATGTATCTCATGGTTGTGGAAAACATATTACTGTGTTTCAGAAGGGTCAAATATTTTGCCCTACAACAAGCTATGAAAATAACTAAGGAGATTGCTGAAATTACTGGAACTGGGTTAAGAACTGTCCAACAAATTACTGAAACTTGGAAAGATAGTGCTGAACCATCAACTTCGCAGAAGAAATGCGGTTGGAAAAAAATGTGAATGACTGTGATCGGAGATCAGTTGAACATTTGGTGAAATTCTTAAAAAAAGCAGCTAGTAAAAGTAATAGCATTTCCACATGCAGAATGCAATGCAAACTTAAGAGTAAGGACTAAACAGCTGCGGGTCCAGAAGAATATAAGAAAACCACTTGTTTTTGAGGCTAATCAAGAAATTTTAGATTTCTAGTGAGCATAAATCTTGGACTTTGGAGCAATCGCACATGTCTGAAAAAGTAATGCAACTCTAAATTGAATGAAATGTTATGATGTTGGAGAAAAAAACAATTCAAGCTTTTGGAATGTGCAATTATTATTATTATTATTCATTTATTCATTTTTATAATAGTTTACATGCAGTATATGTAAAGTTGGGACAACAATAGAATTTTACTAAATTTGCCTCAATACAAAATGTGTAAAATCAAGGTGCAAAAAATGGCACTTGCATTTTTTTCTTAAACCCCTTAAATTAAATTAATCTTGACTGTTTAATTTTATATCTATTGTGGTGGTCTAAACAGGAAAAATTATGCAAAAGAGATGCGACTGTAGTTGCAGTTGAGAGCATCCAAATACAGTGGAACCTCTGATTACGAGTAACGTGGTTTACGAGTGTTCCGCAAGACGAGCAAAGATTTTTTATAAATTTTTATTTGAAAAACTAGCGTTGTCTTAGTTTACGAGCACCGCGTATCATGTATCACGCATGCGCTTCTTGTTTTGATGCCGAGCGTCACGTCACCACAACTGAGCCAACGGTTTTTCTCTCTCTTTGCGCAGCGGAATTGTAGGTAATCGTCTCCCCTGCTGGGTGAATACAGTGCACACACACACACACACACACACACAAATTAACGGAGAGACCGTTTTTAAAACCGTCTAAAAATTAGCAAGGAACATTGCTAGTCTCACTCGCGTGAGCGCATACTAACGGAATCACTGCTGTAAAGTAAAAGAAGAAGAAGAACAACAAAAAAAACAGCTCCTCACCTTTGAAAACAGTCAGGACAGAGCAGAGTTTGTGTGTTTGTTTGGGATTTATTTTTAAGTTTTTTTAAAGGTAAAGTGCAGGTTAATTTGTTTTATTTTTACTTTATATTTTGTGTTAATTATTTTTATGTATTTATTTTTTTGGGCTGTAGAATGAATAATTTGAGTTTCCATTATTTCCTAGGGGAAAATTTTATTTGGTTTACAAGTGTTTTGGAATACGAGCCCGCTTCCGGAACGAATTATGCTCGTAATCCGAGGTTCCACATTTCAGGCCACAGTTGTAAATAAGAAACCTGTTCTTAATCTGTCTTGCCTGGTTAAATAAAGGTAAATAAAAAAAAATAAAATTCCACTGTAGTGGAAACTCCGATGTGGAAATGTATCTATATTTAACAATCTATTTTACAATAAATATAGTTATGAAAGCTGTTAAAACTGAAAGATAGGTTCACATAGCCGTCTACTATATATATATATATATACTATTACCATTTTTGTTAGTTAAATTTGTCTGCAAGTCTTTGCACTTATCTGCTTTGCAATTTCCCTTTAGATTTGTGTAAGTATAAATCAGCACCTTATTAATGCATTATTGTGTGCCACACACATAGCACACGTCCTTAGTCTGATTAATGAGTCAGTCTTTTCTAACCACATGCAACAAACAGTCGAGTAGTGGTGAGCAACAAGCCTGAACTTGATTACAAGAGTACTACAATTTCAGGACAACAGAGGGCTAAAGTCTGTACCATTTCTATTATAGAGGTGAGGAAAAAAGAGGTAGGACTGTAGCCAATAACCTGTAAAAACATACTGTGATGATGCAATCAATTTGTTGTTTACAATTTCAAATCCCAAATAACTCATTATTAGATGATATAACTATCTAAACTCTGTAGATAAATAAGGAGGGGTGTTTATTGTCTCAAGACAGAAAGCAACATTTTTATATAGAGGATACAAATGTAGGAGAATCATGCAAAATACATTTTAACTTACTTTTATTTTCCCCCAATTAGTCTATTCTACATGTCCTTGGACTGTGGGGGGAGAACATGCAAACTCCATGCACACAGAGATGGGAATCGAGCCTGGCCGGGAATCGAACCCGGATCCTGGAGGTGCAAGACGACAGTGGCACCTCACCACAGACCACTACACCACAGTGCCGCCTTCCTTACTACCTGTGAATTTTAAGTCAATTATAGCCTATATCAATTGTTTATGATAAGTATCAGCACTATGAAACTAACCTCTCTCCATAAGCATAGACTCAGCCCTTTACATTCAATGCAACTTGCAAGCAAAAGCTTCTGATTCGCAAGCATTTATTCAAATTCATCATCAAAATTATGAACATTTCAACGTTCACATTTTTTACGTGCAAACTTAATTTTTAAGATGTGTGCTCCCAAGTCAAATCATAGTAACAACATACACACATACTTATATCTTAGATGCTCCTCATACATAATATGCACAGATGCTCCTTATACAAACTTAATTGTTTACATATGATGTTTTTTTTCTGTAAGGAGATTTTGCTTTATCATTAATGGAATGAATCACAAGTTCCAGTACTTTTTAAAAGTCAGCTGTAATGCTTTAATTCCTTTTTTTATTTTTAGATTTCTAGACATCAGAACAAAGAGATTTACATTTTTTGGACTTCAAAAGAAACAGAAAGGAAGTGACAAGAGGAACATAAGCTGTCTTTTGCTTGTTCCAGAATAAATGTTTAAAAATAACACATTCTTTTTGTAACTGAAATACAAATAGAATTCCTTATCATTGGATTATGAGGAAATAATCAGACCCCATCACACATCCATCACACATAATTTCTATAACAGCACACCTCTTGAGTTTTTTTATTCCTTGAGTAAAATTCCTTAAGTTTAAATACAACCTTTTAAAAACAATAATTATTACAAGGCAAAATCCTATTTAACATAAAATAATAAAATTAATAAAGGTAGAAACTACAAAAAAAGTACAACAACCCTAATAGCTTAATATGAGTGCTGGAGAAATTTAAAGAAATTAGTTCAAAATACAGCCCTGTAGCTTGAAATGATCCCTCATAATATGGAATATGAACTGAAAGCCTTTACTGTACCCTTGTCCTCTTCATGCAAAACACTGTCTCGGCTGAACGACCCTCAATCTGATGGCTGGCCTGAACATTTTCATGCCACAGTATCGTCTTTCTACTCTCTCCCCATCCCCATACTGTGAACACGGTTCTACTAGCATCTCCCCAAACCACACACACACACGCGCACACACACACAGAGAGAATCAGATAGTCACATTCCTAGGCCTTCTAGAACAAGTGATCACGCGCAGTGAGGAAAAAGTGTCTTCAGTGACACACACGCCTACTTACAGTATATCTACACAGACTAAAGCATCATGTTGAAACTTGTCTGCTTCCAACCCTGTACCCTGACTCTGTGAAAAACACACAGCTCTGAAAGAGAAATAAATGTGTTTATGAGAGACTAAATGAGAGCTAAAACAGGGGAATGCTGTCACATGACACATATCTTAGGAAAAAACACTTTCATTGTTCTACTACAAAGTGTATGTACGTGTGTGTGCATGAGTGTGCTTGTGTGCATACCCACTGAAATCAAAGACTGCAAAGTAAGAGCAAAAAGCAAAAAAACAAAACACTATGTCAAATATAATCAATTTGACCGCTAGGGTTCAATGAGTAGATAAACAAATTGCTTTAACTGATTTAGTTTTTCTTTCAAATTGTGCGTGCGTGTGTGGGTGGCTGTGTTTGTGTGTGCATGCATTCATGTGTATGTGTGTGTTTGCGCGTGTACTTGCATTCATGTGTGTGTGTGCATGCATTTGTGTGTGATGATGTTGCCCTCAAGCTACTTGCGGCTCAGTTCCAGGCAACAAGCCACAAAGTCTAAAAAATCACACACACACACACAAAGAAACAAACACACACACACACACACACACACTGTAGTTCAATTTTTATCTTGGTCAGGTATTTCCACTGACTTGTATTGCTGTAGCTAAACAAAGATAATCACACACCTAAAACTTAACCTTTTAAGGGGAGACTGTTAAATGCTTATGGTTTAGTGATAATCAGTTAAGCACTTTATGCTGACCATGTCCGTCCCTTTATAACTGCAGGACAACTCGCCATCTCATAAAGCTAGCATCGTCTCAAACTGGTTTCTTGGACATGATAATGAGTTCGCTGTGCTTAAATACCTGTAGCCTCCACACTCACCAGATCTCAATCCAGTAGAGCACTTTTGGGATGTGGTGGAAAGGGAGATTCACATCATGAATGTGCAGCCGACAAATCTGCAGCGACTGCATGATGCTATCATGTCACCGTGGACCAAAATCTCTAAGGAATGTTTCCAGATTCTTGTTAAATCTACTGTATGTCATAAAGAGCTAAGGCATTTCTGAAGGCATTCCTGCCTGCAGCTCATCTGTACTTTCTTCATACAGTGTCGCTATCATTATAAAACTGACTGGGCGGCCACTGAGTGAATGATCACTACGTAAAATGTCAAATATGCAGTGATGTACTTCTTCAACTTTTAAACTGATAAACTCTTTGTCAGCCTTTCTGCCCTCTCATCAGTCATTTCAACTTTATGGTCTCTTTGTGAAAGTTTATTAAATGTTAGGACTGAGTGGCATGTGTCCACATCCATGTGATAGTGTACTGTACAGTCGTGGCCAAAAGTTTTGAGAATGACACAAATATTAGTTTTCACAAAGTTTGCTGCTAAACTGCTTTTAGATCTTTGTTTCAGTTGTTTCTGTGATGTACTGAAATACAGTATAATTACAAGCACTTCATATGTTTCAAAGGCTTTTATCGACAATTACACGACATCTATGCAAAGAGTCAGTATTTGCAATGTTGGCCCTTCCTTTTCAGGACCTCTGCAATTCGACTGGGCTCTCAATCAACTTCTGGGCCAAATCCTGACTGATAGCAACCCATTCTTTCATAATCACTTCTTGGAGTTTGTCAGAATTAGTGGGTTTTTGTTTGTCCACCCGCCTCTTGAGGATTGACCACAAGTTCTCAATGGGATTAAGATCTGGGGAGTTTCCAGGCAATGGACCCAAAGTTTCAACGCTTTGGTCCCCGAGCCACTTAGTTATCACTTTTGCGTTATGTCACGCTGCTCCATCGTGCTGGAAAATGCTTTATTCTTCACCAAACTGTTGTTGGATTGTTGGAAGAAGTTGCTGTTGGAGGGTGTTTTGGTACCATTCTTTATTCATGGCTGTGTTTTTGGGCAAAATTGTGAGTGAGCCCACTCCCTTGGATGAGAAGCAACCTCACACATGAATGCTTTACTGTTGGCATGACACAGGACTGATGGTAGCGCTCACCTTTTCAAGATGCCCCAAACAATCGGAAAGCTACTTCATCGGAGAATATGACTTTGCCCCAGACTTTGCCCTCAGCAGTCCATTCACCATACTTGCTGCAGAAGATCAGCAACTTGCTGCCCTTCTTGACAACAGGCCATCTTTCAAAAGTCTTGGCCTCACTGTGCGTGCAGATGCGCTCACACCTGCTGCCATTCCTGAGCAAGCTCTGCACTGGTGGCACTCCGATCCCGCAGCTGAATCCTCTTTAGGAGACGATCCTGGCGCTTACTGGACTTTCTTGGACGCCCTGAAGCCTTCTTAACAAGAATTGAACCTCTTTCCTTGAAGTTCTTGATGATCCTATAAATTGTTGATTTAGGTACAATCTTAGTAGCCACAATATCCTTGCCTGTGAAGCCATTTTTATGCAACGCAATGATGGCTGCATGCGTTTCTTTGCAGGTCACCATGGTTAACAATGGAAGAACAATGATTTCAAGCATCACCCTCCTTTTAACATGTCAAGTCTGCCATTCTAACCCAAAAAGCCTGACATAATGATCTCCAGCCTTGTGCTCGTCAACATTCTCACCTGAGTGAACAAGACGATTACTGAAATGATCTCAGCAGGTCCTTTGATGACAGCAATGAAATGCAGTTGAATGGTTTTTTTTTCGGATTAGGTTAATTTTCATGGCAAAGAAGGACTATGCAGTTCATCTGATCACTCTTCATAATATACTGGAGTATATGCAAATTGCTATTATAAAAACTTAAGTAGCAACTTTTCCAATTTCCAATATTTATGTAATTCTCAAAACGTTTGGCCACAACTGTAGGTTATGTCAAACAGGGAACTGTGAAATACCTTGGCTGGAAATCCAGTAAGTGTTCATGCTACTGCAGCATGATCCATCAGGTAGAAATTCATGTTTTTACACTTCAGTGCACATTTACTTATAACCTACACAATTATATAGTGTGTCTGGAGCATCTAGCCAAAAAAAGGCGGGACAAAGCTTTGTCTAAACCCTCATTTTATCTTCATCTGCTGACATCAAGAAAAAACTGCATTATGGAAATGAAGGCTTGTGCTGTCATTCCAGTTGTCCTTGACATATGTGACATTTCTGATTTGAAACAGTATGCTTTATTGGCAGAGATCTATTCAAAGTAATGATATAATAGGTCACATGTCACTGAGAAAAAAAGATCTGAACAGCCAAGATGGGAAAAGCAGGAATGGAGTGAAAATCAGAAACAAAAAGGATATAACACTGTTCCCATAAAATGCTAAATAATCTGGATCAATCATCTCAGCAATCAGATGTTTTGGTTTTAGCTAATGATTTTTTTAGGTATCTTAGACTGTCCTTTACTCCTCTAAAGACTCTTAAAACATTGCTGCATTTGATGGACATTGGAAGTGTGAAGTCAGCACATGAAATAGCGTTAGCGTTGTATTTTCTGAACATTCAAGCTACAGTACACGGAAGAAAAAAACATTAATACGTCTTTGTTTAACTTTTCTGAGCAACATGCTGGCCAGCTAACTGTGATCAGTATGTTTTCCTCCCGGTCAATCAATGGAATAGATTTAACAACTTAATATAATACCGTACATTTGGCAAAAGGTCTGAGAAAAAATGACTTCCACTCCCATATGAAGTCATTAAAATGAACTTTTAATGTCACTTGCTGAAACCAAATAAACTTTGATTTGCGGAAACAATCTGACCTGAGTAATTAGTAGAAAAAATTCCAAGCTAAGGTGCATTTGCTTTGTTTTTTTCCTGGTTTATGGTTGAGAATTATAAAATATGATCTCTAGTGGAATGCATCATTAACTCACAGGAAACATGATCAACTTTGCTTTTACATAGAATTTAACTTGAGCTAAGTTAAGCTTTAAGACTATGTCACATAAATTATTACAGCACAGTGAAGTTATGTCTTTACATAACCAGCTTTATTCATATATATATATTGAACTGAGTCAAACATGCCTATGTGTTGTTATAATGCAGTGGGCTCTGTGTGTTCTTCAAAAGAACATCTTGAAATGCAATCAGAATAACAACCAGTACCCTATGGCCTGCAAGTGATTATGAAACCATGGGTGATGGTGGGAAAAGGGCAAATACAAACCATACAAAAGTGGATTAAAACAGCCTCAGAGTCAGGCTTGACTCAATTTTCCATTTGCTTCTGCAAATAGTCAAGAATGATTGGACACAAAGCAGCAGGAGCTCTCATTGAAGACAATGAAAACAAGTTCAGAATAAGTTCAACAGTGCAAATTCAAATTTGAATTTGAATTTGAATGTAAAGATCAGAAGCGTTTTAATTCACAGGGGCAATAATATACTATTTGGTACAGTATCGAACTCAATATATGCCATGGGTCAAACTTTATTGCACGATTTGGGCACAACAGGCTTTAAAGTTTACACATTGCTAGAGGTGAGCTGGCTTGCAGATAAAGAAAAAGTCGGGGAACTTTCAGTGAATGAGAGAAAGAGAGAGAAAAAGAAAAAGAAAGAAAGAAAGAAAGAAAGAGAGAAAGAAAAAGAAAGAAAGAAAAATACAATGGGAAAAAAGTACAGTTAAAAAAATTATTATATCATCTTGACAATATTGGTCCACGTTCTGTTATGTCATCATCTTTTACAGAGCTCTAATGATTAAGCATGGCCATGTGTTTACGACATACTAAGCAGTACCATTACACTCGTTAATTTACTCAGTGGACAGTCATCTTCTACATCTACGTTTATAAGAGCAGCTAACCCCTGCAAACACACCTACACACACAGGCTGCTCTGACAAATGCAGAAATCCCAAAATATTTAAAATCAAATAAAATTTTTAGGAGACAAAATTTTTTATCCTTTTTATAGCATAACCAGGTGAACTCAAAAACTTACTTAGCTGTGTTTTACTAGCATTATCTGATAATGATGACTGAATACTGATTGAGTCCGGCTGGACTGAATATACAAGAGAACTTTACTGCGCAACTGTATCTGTATCGATGGCATCTGATGTAGAAGGTACAGGGTTCAGATGGGAAGTGAGTGAGTAAAAGTCAGAGATGTTTCATTTGGTCATTTAGTGTTCTCAGTTCTCGATGTTACTTGACTAACATTATCTATCTAGCAGAGGTGGGTAGTAACGAGTTACATTTACTCCATTACATTTACTTTAGTAACTTATTGGAAAAAAAATTTACTTTTATGAGTAGTTTACTGCAAACAAAATAGCGGGATATTGCGGTTAGTGTACAATCTTGCAGTGACTATAGAATGCTTTTTTCATGTTTGTGTGATTATATGTTAACTTTATTCATTCATTCATTCTCTATACCGCTTAATCCTGTGTTCAGGGTACACACACTCACACACACTACGGGCAATTTAGGAACGCCAATTAGCCTAACATGCATATCTTTGGACTGTGGGAGGAAACCGGAGTACCCGGAGGAAACCCACCAAGCACGGGGAGAACATGCAAACTCCATGCACACAGAGACGGGAATCGAGCTTGGCCGGGGAATCGAACCCGGACCCCGGAGGTGCAAGGCGACAGTGCTAACCACTACACCACCACGCCGCCTAACTTTAATTAATGTTACTATTAATAGTAATAATGTTACTTTAACAGTCTATTAATATAGAAGTATATTCCGGTACAGAATTAATCGCCAACTCACGTGTTGTACATTTTTATGCATCCAAAAAATATGATGCATCCCTGGCATCATAAACAAAGTATGTTTCGCTTGCAAAAGAACAGCTTCAAACTGCGGTTTCTTCTCTATCTGCCAAAACAGACACACACTTCAGCATACACACTAATATATAACAGGTTGTAGAATAGTTTCTAAAAAAGAAAAAAATTGGACGTTGCGATTGCGCTTAAAACAGTTACTCACTACTTAAGTATGTTTTCACCTTTGTGAAATATTTTGGATGATTATTTTTTACTTCTACTTGAGTAATATTATTTTGAAGTACAGCTACTCCTACTTGAGTACATTTTTTGGCTACTCTACCCACCTCTGCTAGCTAGCGAGCTAAGCTACATCATGCCATTAGTTAACAGTTTCAAAATTAACCGGGAATATAAAAAACAATAAAGGAAATACTTAACATTCTTAATAAATTTAACACTGACCAGAAAATACTACCATAAGTTACATTTTCTGTTGTTTTGCAGATCACCTCACCAACTGCTTGTCCGAAGTGCATTTACTGGAAACAAGAGCATTAGAGAGCAGGACTTCATGTTCACTAAGAAGAGGACCTGTGAAATGTTCACCCTCTCATTACTGAACACAACCCTGCTGTGCCATCACACACCCCTGTACAGTACGTTTGTACCAGGTAAGACAATGGTGAAAATAAAGTCATTAACAGGATTAAAGATTACGCATCCATCTGGAGCCTTGAAAGAAAATTGTTCTGTTTTGGGAACTGTTGTGTTTTGAGAAATGTGGTTGGGTTTTGCACTTGAGTGTGTGTAGAAGAGCTAATTTGTTTGTTTTAGTCATGGGTTTGTACTGTAGGTGATGACACGCAGGGGTAGGGGGGGGGGTGTTGGAGCTTATCCCAGAAGCCTAATGGCACGAGGCAGTGTATACCCTAGACAAGGTGCCGATTTTTATACATATTATGTGTACACAATCACATACAGTACCCCTCTCAAGTTTAAACTTAGCCATGTCTATGATTATACAATTCAACATGTCTTCAGCACTATTACAACAAAAAAGGTTTTAAACTGTCAGGATGATAATACATGTACATTTACTCCTCTGAAAGTAGGAGTAGAGGTGGGAGAGAGACTTCATGAGAGATACAGTCTTATGGAATAGAAAATAGAGAAAAAGAGGATCACTTAAAAAAGAGAATAAGAGAAGATGCTGAAAGAGATACGATTTATTTTCTGTGAAATCACAAAGTTAGGCTGCAGGATGGCGTATGGTGATGTAGGTCACACTTAACATGTATGAAATTATTACTGTAACCCTTGTGTAATATATCACAGATGTGTGACAGGGTAAATTGAAGTATAAACCATTAACAAATCTAATATAAAAAGGAATAATCACATCAAGAGAAGATTTATATTGTAAAGAATTTTTTTTTCTAATGCAAAATTAGCAGCAGCAGTTTCTGCAGCCTACTAATACTATTTAAACCTGGCAGTAAGAAACGTATTCATGCACATGAGGCGTGAAGCCTAGCCTGTCTGCCCCAATCCAAAGAAAAGCACAAACTGCTGAAGACAATATTGCTGGCTATATGATAGAGAGATGTCAGTGCACACACAGTATGCATTGCAGCTTCCTGTGTATCGGGCTGTGCTGCTTCAGGGTCAGAATACCTGAGCGGACCAATGTCAACCACCAAAAGAGCATTAAAATGAGCAACAGAACTGAACCATAGTACAGGAGAGGAAGTTGGCCTGGTCTGACTAATCACATTTTGTTGTGTATCATGTGGATGGCCGTGTGTGTGTGTGTGTGTGTGTGTGTGTGTGTATGTGTGTGTATGTGTGTGTGTGTGTGTGTGGTTTACATGAGGAAGACACGGCACAAGGATGTTTGCCACCCACTGCCACCAAAACAATAATAACCTGTGTGTTCTAAATCCTTTCTATTGAAACCTGTATTAACCTTTACTCCTTAAGTGGTTCCAAACTTTTATGATTTTCTGTATTTTGTTGAATACAAAATAAGATATTATGAAAAAAAGCTGAAAACCGTTAAACATTGACTTCAGTAGGAGGAAAAACAAATACTGTGTAAATCAATGGTTACAGGTTTTCAGCATTCTACAAAATGTCTTCTTTAGTGTTTATCAGAAGAAAAAAGAACAGTCTGGACAATATTGATGTCAAACAAATATGCCAGCAGTTTATTTCTGTTAACGAGAGGCGAAGGCATGTTTTTGTCTCCTTCATATAGGACCAATAGGCATTGAGCTGTTGTGTGGTACCTAACAGTAGTATTTTAGATGTAATTTACTTTTATATATACTGATGTTTGAGATGTAAAATTTGCACTATGGCTCAATAAAGAATAGTTTTTTTTATTAAAGACTATCTTTTTGTCAGTTATTAAACATTCCTTTAACATTACACTGTTCATTAATTTAACTTAATTAATTGCATTTCGAGTGGATTAATATCAATCGAAGCATTGCTAGTATTAATGTAAAGTGATTTTGCATTTTGCAGCATATTAAAAAAACATGCATTCCATGGACGGAGTTGGGGTGGGGGGTTGGTGGGTGGGGCAGAGGATTGGGGGGGGTGAGGGATTAGTTGGAGTCATAGGTCCCCACCAATGTCCAGAGCAAACCTATGCCCTTGCTACAATTTCAATATCTCAATACAATGGCTGGAAGTGAGTGGTACATATTAGGCAGCAAGCAAACCTTTTTTCCTGAAGTTGATGTGTTGGAAACTGAAAAATGGGCAAGCATTAGGATTTTTGTGACTTTAACTGGGGCCAAATTGTGATGGCTGGAGCACTGGGTCAGAGCAACACCAAAACTGCGGGTCTTGTGGGATGTTCCCAGTCTGCAGTAGTCAGGACGTACCAAAAATAATCCAAGGAAGGAAAAACCTGTGAACCGGCTAACTGATGCACATAGGGAGTAAAGGCTGATCCCATAGAAGCGCTAGTGATTAGTGTCTGCATTTAAAATGCATTCTACGTTTTGTTTAAGAAGCTGAGAGATATGTGTATTCAGAAGCACTGTGTCTCCGCATGCTTGTGTGTACCGGTTGGGTGAGTTATAACACGATGCAAACCGAAATATGCAGCGCAGCTTTAGAGTATGCGCTCGCGGGCGTGTGGCTCTGTTTACCACGCCCACTCGTAACCTGGCCCAGCCTACTCGCCGGTAAAACCTCTGTTTGCTCTAAGCGGGCTGAGGCGCGAGCCGTAAGTACACTGCGCGGACACGCACGGCTGCGCGCGCACTAGAGAGCGAGCGAGCGAGCGAGAGAGAGAGAGAGAGAGAGATCAGCGTCTCGGTGTGTAAACCGGTGAAATAAAGCGAGCGGAGTTCACGGGATTTTATTTAATGGCGGCTTAACAAGGCTTTACCTCCTGAATAAGAAACTAAACTTTGCTGGGAAGATGCGTTAATGCGCTCGGTAAGTGGCTAATTTCAACAATTTAAACAAAACGAAGCTAGTAATGATGAAACGAAAAAGACATTAGACTGAGAGGTGATTTCCCTTTAGAGCATAAAAGCACAGAATTATGATCTGTGTCAGAGTAACAAAAAAAAAAAACGAGCAACAAAAAGTCTATGTTCCCCGGGTGATATTATTTACATATTAGCAACACATGATAAATGTATCTTTAAAAAAGTGATGAGAGCGGGTTTTAATGAAACTTTAGACGCCCCCTGTATCTCCATGGACTTGCGTGAAGTCCCTCTGATGATTCGGAGAGTCCCGCACTGTCTCACCGCAGGACACCCAGGACACCGGGAGGCGTTTTTACCCGCTTTTCCTTATACGGAGTCGCACATCACCACACATCATCAGACATCATCAGACATCACACCCGGACCGCGCAGTCCACCGAGTCTGTTACACTGAACTAGTAGTGAATTATCTACAGGTCAGCTCGGAGACGCGCGTGCTGGATGTGCAGGACTATTCTGAGCAGTTAAAGCAGCGCTCCTGTCTGTCTCATTGTTTAACACTGAGAGGGTTAGACAGAAATTGGGAGCAAATGATTATCTCATGATCAAGTTTTTTTTTGCCGAGATTTTTCTGCCATATTTCCCCCTGTATCAGAGCTAGGTTTAATTAATCTTAAAACTCCCCTCTCTCCTATCTGCCTTCTAACCTAAACAAAGCTCTGGCCATATACTGTATTTTCCTGGAGATAAGGACGGTCAAATTGTGTTAATTTCTTTTTTTTAAATATTTTTTTAAACCAGATCATAATCGTTCCTGGTGAGCTTTTATATTTGCACCTCATTTTTGTAATACAGTTCATTTTTGTAGAATAAAATAATTCTACTGTACATAGATGAACTTATTATTATCATATATATATATATATATATATATATATATATATATATATATATATATATATATATATATATATTTACGCTACTGATGTAACCATTTGAATGTCAGACATAAAGTGATTAAATGTATTTTCCTTGTTACAGGAGTGGTACAAACATTAAAGCATTACGCTAAGTGCTATTTAAAACTGCATCACTTGCACCTTCTCATATAAAGGATACAGACTAAAAATACAACAGTCCATATACATTTTTGGTGCTGTTTGCAGGTATCTGTGTGACAGTAAAAAGAATATACAGTAAAAGGATAATTTAGACAAACAAAAAAAGAAGTAAAGACTTGTGCTCTGTCCTCAGAGCACCATCATACTGATGAAACATTAAGTTTTTATTTATTATTATTATTATTTTTGAAGCAAATATAATCTTGTGCAGGTAACTAGTTATTAAATGCATTTTTACAGTTTATATGCAAAACTCTGCTTCTAAAACATTGGACCTAGAGCTGGAGCTTGAGACTTAGTTGTTAAATCAAGAGTTAAATATTATTTTAACCTTATAAAGACCTATTCTTGTGTTTATATATTTTTCTTTTTTTTTTTAGATAATTAAAAGAAATAGGTACTGAAGTATTTACTTTGCACCTTTAAGAGAGCTCTGGCTTGATGTGAACATACCGGGTGAATTAACTAAATCACAGATTCATGAATTAACCCTAAATCACTAAGATTTGGTCAGTGCTGTAGTCAGTCACATCGTGATTTAAAAACAAACAAGAAACTTTTATTTCACTCCTATTCACTTTCACCTCAACAGGATATAAAAATGTAAAGAAACATTTCACAGCAGTTGTTGCTATTTTCTAAATACCTACTGTAACTACATTTTATCAAACATAAAAAAAGTTTCAAAAAGAGTCATGAAGAGTGTACAGTTATGCATGTGGCACACATTGCTTTAACTACCAGGTTTCTCTGCAGTAGATGTAGAGTGAGAATAACAGTCCCCTGCTGATCCTCCACTACCCTGTCCAAACAACATCACTCAAACTGCAGAACAGCAGCCGGACTTTCTGCTAAACTGACTATTCAAACACACACACACACACACACACACACACACACACACACACACACACACACACACACACACACACACACACATACCTTGCCAAAGCAGCAGGATGATCTTAAAAGGCTGTGTTATAGACCTGTGCCCTGTCTGCCTTTTCCTCTCAAATGACATCTAGAGAGTAGCTGTGAAATATTTTCCTTTTTAATACAGCCAGTGCATCTCTGTTTTCTCTTCTTCAAATAGCTCATTGTATTCTTTGGTCCATCAGTATGCTTGCTTTGGCAAACTATTTGAAAGCAAAATGATGGTGCTCAGTTCAAAAAAACCTGAAAAAACAAAGACTTTGGCCAATTCAGTAGTAAGAAATTCATTATTGGTGTTTATTTAGTAACTTTTGTCCCTATTTCTGATGATAAAGACACATGCACTGGCCTGCTTATTTTTCTTTTTAATACTGATTAGGAGCTGTGTGTCCTTTGCCACAACTTCTCGACAGAAGGATTAGAGAGTTAAACACTGTTAGGGAGGGTGAGACCTGAGTCAGTAGGCAGACAGGGAAATCTTTATCTTTCTAGCAAATAGTTCAAGGGCATCAGAACCAGTAACAGAGACAATCTGTAGGCCACCAATCACATAAGCACATTACATATTGTTACATATCCCCAAGTCCTTTATGAGTCTGGAACAAGGTTTCTCCTTCATGCCAACTTCGCTTCAGGTTTGCTAGGGGTCTAAGTCTGTATTGTGGATTCAGGAAAACTACTTTGACAGAATTTAATGTTAAGAGCACTATGGAAATTAAAATGCACTGCATTAATTTTTTTAATGACATTGTAAGTTGCTGTGAGTCACAGTAAAATATTTTGTGGTGAGATTGAAAGCATTTTTATGTGATCAGGTCTTTCACATCTTATTGTAGCTCAGCTTTCTGAGATTTTATCATACAGTATATACAGTGCCAATGATTCAACAGTCAACCCACCAAGCAGTGAGTGGGTGAATTAAAGCTTTGTCCCTGCCAAAGCAA
Organism: Channallabes apus; assembly: GCA_030522415.1. NCBI lineage: Eukaryota > Metazoa > Chordata > Actinopteri > Siluriformes > Clariidae > Channallabes > Channallabes apus. The sequence goes on along the minus strand of CM060121.1, from coordinate 11,085,475 downwards.
ACTAAAGCAGAGTTTGATAAATAGTCCTAAATGATGCATTGAGAAAAACCACATCAAAAATTCAGCGTAAATGAACACATGCAGGTGCTTTATGCCATGGCCACAAGCTGTACAAACCCTAAACCGTCCCCGTTTCAGCCATTTTCTTTCATCTACAACCTACTATGTACACTTTGGCCAACTGACTGCTGTCTCATTCCCCATTTGAAGCACCATGAATAAAATCAGAATGCTGCTACTTTGTCCACTCATTTTTCCTTGGCAGAAAAAGAGAGAGAGAGAGACAGAAAGAAAGGGAGCAGAGGGAGTGAACGCATCTCAGGAAGCCACCACAAAATTGCAGCGTTTCAGGCAAGCAGTAAAAGAAGAGAAATGACTTTTAATCTTCTAAAGATTGTAATTACACTCTGAAAGAACTGTAATTGGAGAAATGAGGCCTGAAACGGAGGAGGCAACAAAAACAACAACAAAAAAACACTGCACTGATAGAAATAGCTGCTCAGAAACACACTAAGAGCCATGTTTGACCACAGCCTTGAACTCCACACAAGGTCAAATACTTAACCAGCTACAGTTAATGACTAATGCACATTCAAACAAGTCAGCAAGAGAAACACTTAAACTTCACTCAAAAACTGATTAGAAGATAAATGAGAACTAGCTCAAGATTTCTTTATGATAATGTCATACACCGAGTTTGATGCAAGCGTCAGTCTGATAACACACATGCGTGCACACACACACAATTTCATGAATCTACAGTTACCTAATCTCAATGCTATGCTCAGAGTTCCACCTCAACCATATGTGTGTGCTCGCTCAGGAGCCTTTTTAGCTGATCCTCGTTCCAGAGTGGCAGAGAAAATGACCACTTTACGATAGCTGTGTGTGAAATGTGTATCTGAGTATATTCTGCACGTAGATGCCAGGAATTTCTTTTCTAGAAGTGAGTGAGCTTGTTCCTAGGTTAAGCACTTATTATAACAAGCTGCTATGGGGCACATAATAAAATATCATGATTATATAAAATATGTAATTTATTTAAATTCTTATTTTTGTATATACTGATGTATGAAAACCCATGTTTTTTACTTAACTGTGGAAAATGCAGAAGGCACCTTTTAAAGAAATCTTCTCCCGGATGCAGCTTTAGAAAGTCTTGTGATTTTTAGAGGCTGGCAAGATTTCATGAATTTTAATTAAATTACAAATCACTGAACACATTCAGCACATGGTATTGTCTGTAAAAAAACTTTTTTGTGAGACATTTTCAGTAGGGCAGTCTCATGATCCGTGTTTGTCTGTCATTTTGACATCTTTTCAGCAGATGAGCCCTGGGGTGTGAATCAGGGCATTTTCATCTTTAGAGCGGCACACTTTAACCGTATAAACTTCCAGGAGAGTGAGGAATGCACACACACACACACACACACACCCACACACACACATACGGGTAAGTTGAGATTTTAACAGGTTAACACTGATACAAATAAACAGCCAACCACACAGCATTGTGTCCAGTAAAGAGAGAAAGAGTAAGAGAGAGACAAGGATTATTAGAGCTGCACTACATGAAGCCCATTTATCTGTTATGACTAGGATACAAAAATTTTTTGTGAAGTTGTTTTACAAGTTTGGCAACACATGAGTGTACTTTAGTAAGATGTGTAATAAGAAACTAGTTTCAAGAGGGTCATGTTGTACTAGACTTGCAAATGATAGTAACATTTCATCCGTAACACGTACAGTATATATTAAATCTGAACAAACAGCAGTGGAACACTGCACTGGTACAGCGACATAGAGATGTCATTTTTTTATCTCAATATACATCTGAGCAGCTGAGGGTAAAGCGCCCAACAGGGACAACCTGGTGGTTTGTGGGATTTGAACCCAGGACCTTCCAAACCGTAGTCCAATGCCTTAACCACTGAGCTACCCCGACCCTTCAGGGTTTACTTTGTTTATTTACACAGGAAATAAACAACACACAAACGTAGTCAAATGTTTCTAGTTATCCAGATTAACATCTGATTTTCATGTCAAGCGTTAATATGCAAATCAATCTATTACTTTCCACTTCAGTAGTTTTACACAGAAGATAGTGCTGCGTCAATACATGAGAATTTAAGATGCTGATTTTAACCTCCTTTATGACTCTCGTGGATCATGATGTAATGTACTGTAATGGTAAGCTTATGGTTGTCACAGGTGTTTTAGAGACACCGACACAGTTACACATGTATGACATCTGGCTGAGATGTGCGTCTCACCTCCAGAAATGGTTTCAGCAACTAAACTGATTTCGCCTTTTTATACTTATTGTGTTGTTTTAAATGACACAAGTGTGTACACTGGGTTTGATGAATCAATGTGGAATTCATATGCATGTACAGAAATGTTTGAAAAATCCATGTTGGACATTTTAGATTAAAAAAGATATAGAAACAGTGTGTGTGTGTGTGTGTGTGTATGTTATTTTGTGCTTCAAATAATGACATGCTTGATTGGAGCTGTCATCTGTAGGCAGTCACAGGGACACACTGTTTTCTACTGTACTTACTGCACACACGTTACGCTGTGCAAAAGCTTACTCTGTCTTAACTACCTTAGGTATTACAGAAACAGCACACACACACACACACACACACACACACACACACACACACACACACACACACACACACACATACACCTACACGCGCGTGCATGCACCAACTACCTCAAAGTAGACGTTGTTACCTTTTCAGACACATAATTCTCAAGCATGCTAAGCCGGAATTTGACAGCAACCCACACACACACACACACACATACACACGCGCGCGCACACACACACACTCCCTCTCTCTCTAAGCTGATACTGTTAAAAAAGGTGTTGACAGACTAGAAAGCTGTCACCTTGCATGCCAACTGAAAGCTGTGTGTACTTGTTTGTTTGTGTGTGTGTGTGTGTGTGTGCATATGACACGGAAATGCCTACACAATTTATTGACAGCTGACACGTTCGACCGTTCCCCTGGTTTTTTGGAACTTCGCTTCCTCCTTTACACAAGTCTATACAGGGTGGTCCAAAAGTTTGGATCAACAAGCAAAAAAATATTTAAAAAGTACAGTATAACTTAAGCAAATGCTCTAACTGATGGTCTCTGACCTTATCCTTGGTCATCCTTGTGTATGTGCCAGACAATACAAACATTTGTAACAGCTAGTTCTCAGTATTAGAACTAATGTTGTACTATGCAGACATGTTTCTGATAGAGTACTGACTTTAGATGCAAAAAACTAAAATGTCGAGTGATGTTAGATCAGGGTCTGTTTAGAGGTAAACACACACTGCAGATTAATTTTATTACCATTACTGAACTGTTCATGTACCACTATTCAAGTATCTTCATCATTTGTATTCTAGCTGTTCGAGCAACAAAAAATTATCCGTATTTAAAACTAATAAAAATCATGGAAAATATAGCAGTTTTACTTTTCAAATCTGATCTGCCATTACATAGTTTATTAAAGTGAAAGAAGAAAAAAAAAAGTCACAGACAGCAGGCCTTGTATGACATTACATCATGTTGTCACATCTGCAACAGAGGCTGAGCCGCACATACAGTACACACATGCTCATCTCTTATTAGCCACCGCTTTCCTCTGTCTGTTTCAGAGGCAGCAGAGGATTTAGAGAAAAGGAGCAAGCCTGCAAGAACAAGTGACAAAGAAGAGAGAAAGAAGGACGAGGTGATGAAAAACAGATTCATTTACCCGGGTAAGTTTGTCCATTAAAAAAATGAAGCAGTTAGAGCTGCACGATTAATCATTATTATCAATTAATTCAGATTTATGGGATTTTATCGATGCCACAGGGTATACCTCAAACCTGATGCAGTGGACAGGCTTGTGTTCACTGCTAAAACATGTGAAATGCTGTCAGGCACCTGTTTGATTTTATTTAGCATGTAAGTTGCATGTGGTTTACAAAATAGTTTTTCTTCAGTAATTAAAAAAAAAAAATATATATAACTTTTTTTTTTGTAACGAGTAATTTAGGTCTGCAGCTTGCACTTTACCAATCCCACATGTTTTGCTAATATAACCATAGAATAACCAGAATTTGTAAAGATTGCTGAAAGTTTGCACTTTATTAATTACAAAAAGAGGAGTGTATGTTGTTCTACTGTTTTTCTAAAATAACAAGAAAACTTGTTAGTTTGCACTTTTAGTCCAAACAAGGAGTATATGTTTGGTTATATTGTTTTTGCTTTAAAAAAAAATTGTTTTTAAAAAATTGAAGATTCATTTTATAGGACATATTGCCCAGCTCTAGAAGCAGTGTGTGTCACATACAGTACATGACTAACTGGGAGAATGGTGATTAATACATGTTGAAAAACATGATAATGGAGGATTTTACAGTGGAGCAGTGCAGGCACAGGCAAGATATAATACAATATATATATATGTATGTGTGTGTATAAGGAATGTAATAGTCACTGGTGCCTTGGCACAGCTGTGTGATGTATGAGGGATTAGTTAGTGGCCTGGCCGGGCGTGCTGCTACACCTGTGCAGGTCTGCAATCATGTGTTTGTGAAGTCCACTGTTGTACTGCCTGAGATTTTACAAGAGCCATAAAGCTAAGGAATAATGCCTCCTCTCTGTTCCTAGCCAGAAGGCAGCAGACCAGAGCCTCAAGCAGGAACACGCAACACTAAGCACACTAATTGCCCAGCAGCTCTTCCAAGCTCTTTAACTGACATAAGGTACCGGCAGTTGAAAGAGAAAGGATAGAGGCTATAATGCAGGCTTATCGTTCACACACATACACACCAATATTTATAGAATTGTAGCCACCGGTGCAGGCTGTAATAAATTAGCGTCGTTTTATATGGACAGGCTGTGCCTTCTCTCTTGGGGTTTAGCAAACATTTAAACATAAACGCTGAAGAGGATCTGCCTAAAAATACAACACACAGCGACATCCTCCTCATGTTTGTTTTAGGCTAAGCCTTATAGTGTGTTCACGCTTACACACATACTGTACATATACCCAGACAGTTCAATGTTCCAAGTATTTGGACAGCAGCAAAATTTTGCCACTGAACAAAACACTTTACAGATCTGACTATACATCCCTCATGTTAATATGTGGCTTGTTTGCTTAGTGAGGCCTCAAATATACTGTAGCATGTGTGTTCTACATGATATTATTTGGGCTAAGTCTTCATAGCTTGCACACCTTGATTATACATGTCACCTCAGCAACGTCTTCATTCACACATCTTCCAATTAGCAGATTTGTTCAATGTGACAATAGGGTATGTGCTCTCCATCCTCTCTGCACAAGAACACAGATAATTCTAAGAGGCATTTAGTTCAAGACCACAACAGAATTTTATTTACATAGCACTTTAACCGTCGCAAAGCAGCTTTACAGAATAAAAAAATAGGGTAATGAGTTTGAAATGTTTGAGCATATATATTAAATCTAAATTATAAGATTGTCCCTGATAAGCAAGCCAAGGGTGATGGTGGCAAGGAAAAGCTCCCTAAGATGGCAATAGGTGGAAACATTGAGAGCAACCAGAATTAACAGAGATCCCATTTTCATTTGAAAATGATGGCAGATGGCAGAGATAGATTTACAGTCATACTGTGTGTTAGTAAGCTAGTAAGTCCAGGGAAGTTTAGAGACAGTTAAAGGAGTCCCTGTGTGCAAAAACGTTGAAACCTCTGTTTTGGGCTGTTGTAGAGATGTGCAATTAATAGCATTTAGGATTCTAGATGTAGAGTCTTAGCCGTGTACATTTCTAATGACGTTTTGTAATTTTAGTCAGGTTCAGACAATAGAGCAATAGAGCCTTGTTGTGCTATAAGTACTCTACATATGGAAGCAAGCATGATGGGGTTTGTGGCTATTGGCTCATGACCAACAATAAGGGAATGCTCCAAAGTACACAAAACTAACTAATGGCTCATGTTGTGCTGTTTATCTTGCATGCGCTTCCGTGGATTTATGTTCCAGAATGTGGGGTTTATAGAAAATGCCTCCTAGCATTAAAAGCCAGTGAAACGGGCATCTTACAAATGGTCTGTTACTCATATAGCATAAATAACACAGATATTGTTAAAAAAGCTGTCAACAACCTGCATATGAGAATGAGTGTAAAAAGAAAATCTAAGTATACATAACCAGTTAGAATGTTCGGCATGCCTACCCTGAACTTGTAGGAACACATACTTACATTAGTTCATGAGTTATGGTAAGGTATGTTGTTGACAATATGCAGAGTTCAGGTACAAATGATAGAATGAGAGGAAGATTTTTCTAAAGTTGTAGAACTGCAGAGGAAACATTCCTAAAAACTGTGTATTTGGCCAGGCTTATGCAGAGGGATTTCTAAACAAAGACAAGCGTGGTCTGAACTTTTCATACATCCAAGCCTTTAAGTAATATCTGAATTGTACATGTATTGTGTCCTTCTCACTGCACAAAAAAGCGCTAGTGAAATTTAAGAGTATGACTTTTAGTGATAGTACAACTTATCAGATGTTAGCTACTTTGCTCAATGTGGCATTGTCATGCTATGCGAAATGCTTCAGTGTTCAGTGTGTATGACCAGTGGTGAGAAGCAGATACACAGGACCCTGACAGAACACAAAAGCCCTGACACCAGACTAACTGTCACTACTGTAACTGTCACATGGTGTTCCCAGTTGCCTGATGAAGGATTCTAGACAAATCACCCAGTTGTGAAAAAAATTATTTTTTTCATCTTAGGTTCAATTCAACTCAATATCATTTCATCAAAGCTGAGGCGACAGTGGTAAGCAAAAACTTCCAGAGATAAGAGAGAGATGGAATTGAGGAACTACTCACAAAAGAAATCCCATCCATAAGGTCAAGTCTGTCTCAGTTCCAGAATGAATAACCTATGACCCAGAATCCTACTGAGCTCAGATTCAGTGCAAAACAATGTTAACTTACTTCAACATGTGGTAAAATTATTAAAGGACATTGTTTAACAATCTGGAACAGTTTGGGACGAGTCACACAGAGAACAATATCGGCATTATAGCAGTAGGCTTTGAAAGGGCACAGTATGAGGAGGTAATCTAAATGAACTATCTTCGTGTTGACTGATATGCAAGAGGGGGAGACAGAGCCAACAGCAGAGCTTTGTGCTAGAAAAGGTTTCTTGCAGCCGCTCTGTCTGAGCTCTCTTCATTACAAAAGATTAAAGATAGGTCCATACTGATGGGAGACACAGTACCAGCAACAAGTGTGTGTACCTGCATGCGTGCATGTGTATCTGCTGTCTGACTGTCCACAGGTGTAACATTTGGCCTTCTCTAATCCCCCTGGCACAAGCCAAAGGAAACAAACAAACTACAGCCTTTCTTTTCCACTCCACTCAACTACATTTCCCATCCTGTCCTCTTTAGTGGGGTGAGTACAGGGCCCAGGAGCCTGGTTTGGCACAGACACACATGCTGGAGGTGTCACATTGCACTGCACCCTGGAGGAAGTAACACACTCAAAACGCCTGCCTCTGAAATCCTACCTGTTTACCTGTGGCAAACACGACTCCGCTATCTCTGCTATGTCACCCAGGCACGGGCCAAACAAAAGAGGAGATGGGATTTGGCTCCTGACAAGCCGACAAACATGGCTGACCTGAGATAGGGGCTTAGACAACTAAACACACTCAAAGCTTTGATGCTTTCTTCTTATTTTCTTTGACAAGTTAATACAATGTAGTGAAGACATTCAGCATGTTCTTTCAAGCAGTGGTGGCTTGTCTAGGTGGATTTTCCTAGACAGAGTTTACACAGAACTATGTTGTGGATTCTCCTTCATTTCAACACCCACAGTGCAGCTCTGACTTTTATAGATATTAGCATTGATATCCAAGTAGAAAGAAATTCTGATCAAACGGGATGCAGAAATTAAATATAAACATTTAAAGCAAGGTATTTTATCTGTGAACAATATTAAATACCCCCCACACACACACCCACACACATATTTACAGTATCAACAATAAAAACACATTCAAAAACAACACTCATACCAGAGTTTCATAGTTTACATTTCTGACATGGTTTGCTGTCAGCAAGAGATTCCTCAGCCTTTGCTTTACATTCTCCTATTTGCTCTTTTCTCTTCTCAACCCCTGATCTCTTGTTTATGCTGCTGCTGATGGACAGTGGAGGTGCTGATGGGTTGTGGGTGGAGGGGTCCAACTGTGATCCTATGGGGTGGGAGTGGGCTTGAATGGTCCTGATTCCTGGGCATTTCAAGTTCCCGGGGAATAAAGATGATCTAATATTCTGTCTCACATAGACATCAGACAGATGAGTCTCAGCACTTTACACAGCTGCAGTCTTTCTTTACTACTATAGATGATGTGGGATTCATGTGAGGAGGAGTGTGAACAGTCAAGAATGAAACACTGAGGTATGCTCTGGTTTTCGTTTCTAACTGTGTTCTGTAAGTGCAGCCATTCTTCTCTGGGGAACCCATGAGGCCCTCAGAATATGAAGTGCACTCTGTTTACTCACTCCTGCGCTTACTCAAAGGCTTGCATTAGTAAGTCCATGAAAAGTTTTCTTCTTCTTCTCCCACGTTACACAATGCAAACCATCAATTGCATTGGAGTGCCTGGGCTTTGTTCTGAAGGGCAAGTTTTCTGTGGACTGCTGTGCTCTTCCAGTTCCTGCTCTTGGCTGCCTCTCTTCTGACAAAGCATTACCTTCCTCTCACTAACTTCATTTATTCACCCATGTTTTTTTTCTTTTGACTTTGGGTTTTGAAAAGAAAGTAAAGAAAAGTTCTTTTCACAGTTCATCTTTGGCATTCTTTCTTTTGCATACATTCCACAAATCTCTGGTTAAAGGATTTCACAGAAGTATTCAAATGCCATGAAGGACCAGTGTTTAAAAACTGTAAGGTAATTTCAGTGGGAAATCAATTTCACCTAATGATATAGTCAAATGTGTACAGTGGGCCAGATGTTATATCAACAGCATAAGTGATGAAAAGGGAGTAAAGACATGTAATCTAATGCCTTGCTATCTCATTAGTCTGCTAAAAGCCTAAAGTTGGGCTGAATTCCTCCTTCTGCACTAACAAGACATCGGTATTAAAAGATGCTCTTCAAACTCAGCTGCTGCACTCACAAGAAAATATGGCAGGGAGACAGACCACCTTTGAATCAGGCAATCATGTGGGAGCAGCACAATATACAATACGCAGTCAACAACTTTAGTAAAAGTTCACATCAAACATAACAATGGGGGGAAAACTGTAATTTAAGTGACATTGACATGACAAGGTTGTTGGTCAGAAACTGCTGAATATTAGAGGGGCAATGTTTCTCAGTCATGAGCTGCTACTTCATAATATTTATATTCATAATATACTTCACTGCAGTTTATAATATTTGAAAATTAGGGAAATAGGAAAAGTATTAATTTTTTAGTATTTCTTTTATGGTTTCCACTTCTAAATTGTTACTTTTGTCCTTTTAAATTTGGTTTAGATAATTTGCGTGCTTGAATTCCAAATGACTTTGTGCCTTTGAGACAGCTCCTATAAGTACAGTATCATTCTGCATTCTTCTCATTAACAGAAGCTACCTGAATTCAGATTAATAGTGATGTATAGTGACTATAGAGGCGAAACACCATGGGACAACAATGACCCGTGACTTCTGAAACTAACTGACCATGGCAAACTGCTTTACTTCTTGTGTTATCTGCACTATCTAAATGGGTTTTCCAGCAGCACCTACACTAAAAATCATAATCAGGCCTCATAAAACACCAGCAGTTCCTACTTCCGAAAATACTAACAACAAAAAAAAAAATTCTTTTGAGAGTGAACATGACATCATAGTGTCTATCACACCCTTTTATACTTTTTCTCCCTCAGACCATGTTGTGGTTATTTAATCTCCTGCCAAGTTTTCATATTTAAGGCAATTCTTTTATCCTTAAGATGAAGTAACGTTAAATATGAACAGGCAGACAGACAAAAACATTGCATTTGTAGCCACCAGAAGCCTTTTTGTTCTAGTGGCTGAAATGGAATGGCAGTTATCCAAGTATTTTGTTCAGCTGCAACCAAACCAGCATTTAGACAGTAGAGCCAAATTGCAGAAACCTGCTCTGTATCATTGTGAGCTTACTTCCTGTCAATTAGTATATGACATGCACGATGTAGTTTAATTTGGGTTTCAGAACCATCTCCTCAAGTAACCTCTAGCAGTGAAGACATACAGTAAATGTACTCTGCTAATGAAATCCAAGTATAATCGTAAGCTACATTGATGCATTTTAATGAACATACTGGTAGATGCTTTAAACTGACCATATTATAATTTATTAATACTTACTCAAACATCCCCACACCCACACATCTTTCTCAAAACTAATAAATGTCTAATAAAACTAAGAAAATATGCATTTGAAATTTAAATATACACCCCTAATATGTTGATCCAGTGGTCAACACACAGGTGTCACCTCTTCATGGATTTTGGAGTACTGACTGCCTTTCTGAGGGACTGTTTGCAGTTGTTATTCAGCAAGGGTTGTTTTGTTACTCTTGCACTATTAACCTGTGTCTATCACTAAAATTAGGAAAGAACATCTAATTTTTTACAAATGAGAAATATATCATACTGCCTTACATGTCATAATGAATGCCCCATTCTACTATTTCACTGAGTCAGTTGCGTGAGTTTTTTTTTATGACGATTTGCCAAAACAACAATTTATCTTCAAAGATAAAGAATCCCAAGTACAGAATATGTAGTTGTGTTCTGGGGGAATGGAAAAGAGAAAGTTTCTATATTCAAAATGATACAGTAAAATTATAAATAAGCCCATCTAAAGACTTATTTGGGAACTTTTTTTCTGAAGAGTATAATTTTCATGATTCCAAGTATTTATTAATTATTTGTCAGTAACATGATCTTGCATTTCTCTTTTTTAGGGTTGAGTGTCAGAAGCACCATGAAGCCCTTCCTGCCTCTGCAGCTACCCCTGCTCCTCTACCTGCAGTTGGTATCCTGGGCATTGGCCAGTAAATGTCCAAAAGACTGTTCCTGTTCAAGTCCAGACTCCATTTTCTGTTATACGCGCCAGGCCACTACGATGCCTTCTGATGTACCTGCATCAACATTAAACCTGTATGTCTTCAAGAATGGCATTGAGACTATAGACCAGGAAGATTTTATTGAGTTGGAAAGTCTAGAAATGCTTGACCTAAGTCAGAACAAACTAAATGAACTGCCAGACCATGTTTTTGAGCCACTATCTTCGCTACGTAACCTGGATCTCTCATCTAATCAAATCACCCATATTTCACAGGAGAGTTTTGCTGGACTGAAGTTGCTAGAAAGGCTGTATCTTTACAGCAACCAAATTCGGACCATACACCCTGCAGCCTTTGACGGTCTGGAAATGTTACTTGAGTTAAAACTGTACAAAAATGAACTGACAACAGTACCTGCTCTTAAAATGCCTCATCTGCTTCTACTGGACTTGCGGTTCAATAAAATTCCTTCACCAGGGCCAACTGTTCTTCAGACACCCAAATTAGAGTCGCTTAAATTGGGTGGATTAGGGCTGAGCACCCTGAATCAGGTGCTCTTAGCTAGCTTCAAGAACCTTCATGAGCTGGATATTTCAAATAATAAACTAAAGGTTGTTCCTCAAGTGCTGTGGGAGGCAAGGGGCCTAGTCAGACTCAGTTTAGCTGGCAATCCCATGGGTCCTTTGAGGTGGGAACATTTTGAGAACCTGACTGAGCTTCAGGATTTGGACATCAGCAACCTCAGCCTGCAAAGCTTGCCTGATAACATGACCCACCTCTTCCCACATATGAAAAAACTTACTGTTGCAGAGAATCCCTTTAACTGTCTCTGCAAACTTGCCTGGTTTCCAAGCTGGCTGCGTAATAAACAGATATTGCTAGGTAGGACACAGGAGACACGCTGTCATTTTCCACCCCGAAATGCAGGAAAGGTGCTAGAAAGACTGGGATATCACGAATTTGGATGCCCTGCAAAGACTACTATTAGTCCAGCTAAGACCACTACGCTGGCACCACCTCTGATCACCACTTTGCAAAGCACAACCCATGCAATTCCCCCTCTTAAGGCCAGTGGTGACCCTCCAACAGGGACGGACAGTCATCCTCTCCCTCCAGTCCAAGCTTCCCCAAGCAGCAGTACTGGCTTAGATCCGAACATGAATTGTCCATCTAATATCTGCCTAAATGGAGGGACATGTTGGCTGGATCATCAGGGTCGCTTTGAGTGCACTTGTCCTCATGGGACTTCAGGAAAATATTGTGAGAATGGAAAGGATTTGGATCAAATCGAAAATGTCTCTATTGCAACAGTAAGTGTGGTGCCTGAAATTTTAGCCCAAACAGTAACGAGCTCATCTATACAGCTGGACCTTTATCGCTATATTGAAAGACGTCCATATATCCGTGGTGTCAAACTAACTTATAGAAACCTCTCAGGATCAGACAAACGTGCAAAACAACTCAACATTCCAGCCTCTTATCAAGAGTACACATTGCGTGGACTGTTTCATAATTCCACATATTCCATCTGTGCCAGTCCACTGGATGAGCCCAGTGATGTAGACAGTGTATGCACAGAGGCTCAAACATTAAACCAGCAACAGACTAGTGCACAAGTAGAGAATCCACAGCTAACAACAATGCTTGTGCCAACACTGACTATTCTTGTCCTAGTAATGCTGGTGGCTGTTTCTGTTGGTCTGGCTTGGTACAGACACAGGAAAAAAAGAGAACAATTACACCTGTATTGTGACCCTTCACATTTGGAATTGGAAGGTGTTAAAGCAGGTATGGACAATGGAGCCCTGCCTCAAAAACAGACAGACATAATGTCGGCTCAGTCTGCAGCACAGAAAGACTACTTGGACTATGAGGTACCGCTCATACAAGATTGCTGTGTTGCACACAATATGAACATTGTAAAGCCATCCTGAGTTTGATACTTGGGGCTGTCTGTTGAAGCATCTTTGATCAAAACCAAAAATATTATTTTTTGGCAAAAATGTAGCACAAAAACGTATGGTTGAACCATTTTAGGCATAATTTGACCTACATGTAGAACTCAAAAGCAGTTATACTTGGTGAACAATGCCCAACATGTGTGATAGAAAATGAAGATGAGGACTCATTTAGTTACTTTAAAATTGATAATTGTGTTGCCTGTGATTGTGAAACATGGTCACAATTTATGCATTTGGATGTATATTATTGTTTGATTAATTGGTGTGCTTTTGGTATACAAATACATGTCTTTCTTCCTTTAGCACTTGTCACTATGAAGCAGACAACAAAATTCAAAACCCTTAAACCATTTTAACAGGCTTGTTCCTTTTTATAAAGGCAGAAGTTCTAAAATTAAATTCAGTGTAGAATCAAAACTAATCAAAGCCCTGGTTATATGCGAGTTTAGATTTTAGTCTCTTTCCCCCAAAGTGGAGCTTCAGAAACAAAGGTTATTAAATTCAGAAAAGTAGACATTCAACTTACAGTACATCCATTGCAGTACATGAATTTTATGATCTGCATCAGACACTTCTAATGGTTTTACTTTCTGCTTATACCTTTCATCTGGCTTAGATCCGTGTGGTGACTGCTTACAATAATGAGTAAGCAGTGAAAAAACCCTCTGCACCATAGCCACTTTGAACAAGTATTCACTATATCTCACACAAGTACCATAAAACATGTTGTTGTAACATACATTTTAATGTTTAATATGCGGTGAAGACAAAAAGGGACATAGCTGCATAATTCTATGATTGGATTGTCATTTGTGTCCCACTGATTAAATTAAATACAGTAATGCTGAATTGCATTTTCAAAACAGGTAAAGACATATAGCATTTCTCACTTTAAAATATAATCATTTAAAACATTGTTTTTGCACTAACATGTGAATCCAATGGATGTCTTGCGCTTGAACCTTTCTCACAAGTTATTATACTTGGTTCAATAGAAGAAGATTTTTTGTGCATTTCCTCATGTTTATATTGATGAGATCTCATTGAATGCACCTCAACGTCAACCAAATTATAGAATTAAAAAATTTAATTATTAATTAAGAAAAACATATTAGTAGGTACCATTAAAATGTCATTAAATTACTCAAATTTCGTTCATCTGCTAAATTTACACTATAATTTAAAACTAATTTAACACTAAAACCACAACAAAATGTATATTTGCATTGAGATTGGTTATCACCCTCTTTGAACAGAAAGATGCATGTTTCCATAGCTTCCAAAAACATTTTTCAGTACAACTTTTTTCAGGGTTCCAAATGGCACCGGAGGTGTTAAATCACCTCAATCAAATGAATTCAGCTATTGTCCTGCTTAAACACACATGATGTAACCTGGTGTGTGCACGTTAATTACGAGGTTGAATAGATGTCCTAGAGCATAGTAACTCCCAAAATATCCAGAGCTAATTTGAATGTAATTGAGTATATTTCTCCAATGAGAATGGTGATTCTGGATAGAAACAAAGTACAGAAAACATTTTTTTAAAGCTACATTCCAAAAAAAATTTCCAAAAAAAAAAAGATAAAAGGAAGATAGGTAAATTAGTTTTTTTGCCTCAGTGAGGAATGGTATTACTGTTTAACTAATAGCGCTTCACATGATCGATTATACGTTCATGCAAACATAGTCTCAGATTGAGGATTAGAGATGGACGTGGCATTTGAAGTTACACTGGCCAGTCGGTATACACATCCAAACTGGAAAACAAGTGTGAACAGTATGAAACATTGAAAATATTTCAGAATATTTTCAATATGCATGTTTAGATTTTTCCCTATTTTGCAGGGGATGCTCTTAGTTTGTGTATTGTTTTTTTAAGTGTATATATTTGTACAATAACTTTGTTTTAAACAGTGAATATAAATAATAATAAAAACATATTAAAAAACTATATTTGTTACTGTATATTTTGTCATTGTTAGTGTTCTGGGTGGAGTAAGAAGCAATGGTTCTGTCATTCGAGCTGCTTAGGTATGGTGTATGTAGTAACACTCTCAGGCTGAGTAGTTTGTAAACTGCTCCCCTAAGGTACCAGGCTGCTGCGTAAGGGAATGTAAAAAGCACCACCCAGAACCAACTTTTACAGGACTTTAAAGTTAAGACCTACAGGAAGGTATTATGATTTTGCTTGTGGCAATAGGAGAAAGTGACTAAGAACAAACCTTGTATTACCATCAAATAACCAGATTTCTCTGTAATTATCTCCCCAAAGAGGAAATGCTGATATGGTTTGTTATTGCATGCATGCCTGTGACTGACCACCCAGATATTGTACAGGTAGACTAGATAGAGTGCTTATTCAAATGTGACAAATACTGTACAAGCACACAAACATTTATCCTACTGTTCTTGTGAGGACCTTCCAGCTACAACTTTACTAAAAGAAAACCTTCTGCATTTTTTAAGTGGCTTCCCCGTCTCCACCAGGTTAAAATGGTCAGATATATTCTGGGTCACAACCTAAATATAAAAACAAGCCCAGACATATACACACCAAAATCTCCTTTTAGCATTGGCAAAAAAATAACAATCCAGCTGCAAGCTGTTGTTCAAACTCAGGTTAACTCAGACACTTAAAACAACCCAGCGGTGCTCTGCAGGAAAACAACCATATTAAACAGAAATATGCATGCACACACACAATGTCAACAGCATTATGTAGTAAAGAAAAACTACAAACAAACTGTAAGCAGGCAATGGAATAAAAACACATTGATCGATGTTTAACATGCGTCATGCAACCATATTAATCGTACAAGATACTTCAACCACCAGAACACTATGACTACTCTATGTGTGGATGGTGATAGTTACCTTCGCGTATGTGTGTGTGTGTGTGTGTGTGTGTGTGTGTGTGTGTGTGTGAGTGTGTGTGTGTGTGTGTGTGTGTGTGTCTGCCTCTCTCCTCTGAAGCCTTCAATAAAAGGCTCTTATTCTTCAAAATTTAAGGTCCAGGCCTTTGGCTCTGTTCCAAACTAAATGCTAAGGCTCAGACTTTCAAAGAATCCATTGTATCAATGAAAGCAGTTTTTTTTCTACAAATTATCTTCCAGAAATTCCACAGAAAATTATTACATTGAGTACATACTTTTGTTTAGCAAAAGTATAATAATGTGCTGCAAGATAATTCAAGACTTAACCTAGAGGTTAAAATGTCATATTAAATAAATTATTATATGAGGTTTGATTAATAGCTGCTGCTGAACTACAATAATCCTCTTCATCAAACTTGTTTATGATGAAAGCTTGGGATGCGAACAGGTATTTGTCTTTACACTACCTGAATGACTTTAAATAGAAATGAAAAGTGCCATGTATTTGTAAGTGCCATGCCATACAACTTAGATGTACATTCAGTTGTAGTTGGATTTGACACAATACCTGAAACCAGCCAAAAAATATTTATCACTCACTTTCACTCATCGTCTATACCGCTTTATCCTGTATTAAGGGTCGGGGATGCCTGGAGCCTATCACAGGGGACTTGTGCATGAGGCAGGGTAGGGTACACTCTGGACAGGGTGCTAATCCATCAAAGGGCACACACACACTATGGGCAATTTGGGAACCCCAAATGGAGTAGCCGGAGGAAACCTGGAATACCCAGAGGAAACCCACCAAGCACAGGGAGAACATGGAAACTCCATGCACACAGAGACGGGGATCGAGCCTGGCAGGGAATCGAACACGGACGCTCGAAGTGCCCTTTAATAGAATGAACAAAAAATGGCATTTTGCAGGAATTCATTACACATAATGTAAAGTTATTTGTTGTTAAAGAAGGAAGGCCAAGTACTGAGTATTTTAAACTTTTCCAATCTAGCAAACTTGATTGCCGTGTCCACTCCACTTCACCCACTGAAAGGATTCATACCGGGGGCAGAAAAACTTTTGCTCTATGAACGTCCACTAGCATTTGTTGCAATTCCAATTTTTGGCCACTAGGGTTAATTATAACAATAAAAGCTACAGTATACTGTATGGGAGCTACATAAAGAGAGAAAGGAGGGCACTCTGCCCTGTGATTGAACAACATCCAGAAATGCGATCAACTGATAATTGGATTATATATTTTTAAATCCATTAGTGACACAGAAATAAAATGTTTGTTGTTCTGGATTGTGCAAATTTTTTAATTTGCAGAACAAGATGATATAATGGCGGGCTCTGCCTGCACTGCAGCTTTTCCTCAGAAAGGAGGTTTTAAATGTGAAACAACAAAACAATGAGTATGTCCAACAAAAATGTGTGTTTATCAGAATTAATTCTTTATACATCCTAGTGAATCTAGAAATCCTATGGAAGTTTGAAATCTGGGATTAATCACAGAGAGTAACGTTCCAGACAGGAAAGGGTAGTGAGGGGTCAGAGTGTATAGAAGAGCTGTTGAGAAAAAATGTGCTTACCATTAAACTCAAACCTGGCACTGAAGCAGGCCCTGAAACACATCTGCATCTAATTAGCTTCAATTGGCAAAGACAGATAGGACCAATCTCTGCTTAATCTCCCTCCCAGTGTAAAAGTCAACAGGTGCTAATTGTATCTCTTGCTGCGCTATTGTTCCTAAACTGCAGTATGCTGACTTGGATGGTATCTACTGTAGGAGGAGAGGATTTAATGATAACCATAATTGAAACAGAGCAACAAACTCAATAGAAGGCTGTTAGAGAAAAACAGAGCAGTTTTACATGGATGGTATGAAATAATTAATTTAAGAGTGCCCAAGAGAAGCTCTTCTGTTTAGAACTTTGGTCATACTGTATGTTTACTCGTGTAATGTCAGGCTGGATCATGTACAGGACTTCATATTGGATACGCATGAGTTTAAAATGGCTTAGCAGTGCTTATTTGTTCAAGATACAGTATGTGCCAACCTGTTAGTCCAGATGAAAATGGCAGTTGATTTTGCAACACAAATACACATCCTGACACATGCACAAATACAGGCAAGTAGGATAAACTCGCTTAGCCAACACAACTGGGGTCAGGTCTGAGGAGCTGACATGGGGATTTTACTATAAATGAAGAACATGTCAAGAGAAAAGACTGGTAGAGGGCAGATGTGCACTGTCTCTAAACACATGGATCATACCAAGTTCCAAGCATTTGTTTACGGTACATGCTTCCTCACCAACCTGCTCCAAATTTAAGAACAATGTTCACAGATCAATGCATAACAAACTACCAAAAAAGAAAAAACCCTTACAAATTGGTGATTTAATGCATACACGCACATGCACGTCAACATAATTGTTAATACAAACTGATCTAAACTGTGTATGGGTACTGTTATGACAAGCCTAAGACATATAGGTATGTCATATGTTTTTGCTCAGCAGATCAGATAAGCACTATCTAACTTTAATCTCAGCTGCCCAGGATGATCAAGTACTTCATTTCTCCTCCACTGGTGCCAAAGCTCTTATTCATCAGCTGGTTCTGTATACAATCTGAAGGCTTTCATGCTGAACAAGTATTCTCTAGGGTTATCTAAGGTTTTATGTGTCAGAAGCAATCAACAAAAAAAAGCGTATGTGTGTATTCAGTGAAAAAGACTGTAATAGTTAAGTACAAACACATACAAGAACCGACATGTTTTTTTGTCCATAAAGTTAAACTTAAAGCCCAAATTCAGCAAATTGCTTATATGCTTCATGACCTGTGACCTCATCCCCTGCCCTTTGCCCCAGCAAAAATGGGAAGGCAATCCCCTTAGAACAAACAGGCATTATAATCAAACGAGCCATGTGGGTCTGAAGGTTTCACAGAACTCCACATGATCTCTCAGGCCCTTTGATTGCAGGAAACGCCTGGACATTGACAAGCTGCCCCAACCTTGTTCAGCTGAATGGCAGCTCAGGAAACACTTATTCCTTTATTAGCTTGTTGTCAAGCTAATCAAACTGAAGTTTAGTTTTTAAGTTGACCAAGAGTAATGTTGTTCGACAGGCCAAGGTGGCCAAAACCAGTCCTGAAAAAGGATGTTTCAAATTAAAGTATAATAATAATAATAATAATAATAATACAGAAATGCATCATATGCAAATTAAAGTGTATGACTGAATAATATCTGTCCCCTACATCATTTAAGAAAGTGAATCTGGTTCCACTGTAACCTAGAGCAGGATAAAATGGTTATGGAAAATATATATAAATACATGATTCATTTAATAAATAAAAAAAAAAAGAAAATTTGTACCTTTGTGTGGTTTATCAGTCAGCACAACATCAAACTGGCACTGAAGTGTAAAAAGTGCTGCTGGTGCACATGGGTGATGTGTCAACAACTTTGCCAAAACCTTTATATAAGGAAATCCAGTTTAGTGAAAAAGATATTGAATTTGGAAGAAAAAAGAAATCTTTTTTTTTTTTTTATTACTATTTTTTTCAATGTGATATCAATATTGAATAATGATGAAACCGACATCTCTCATATCCTCAGCTTTTAAATCCCCTGGTTATAAAACACCCCGGTTCTTCCTGAACATGATGCATACATTTTATTTGTAACACTGCATTTTTAAAAAATAAGTTGCAAAACATAACTACATTTCTCTAGGGAGAAATCAGTACACAAATGGCTAAAGAACAGAAAAAAATAAACATAAACTTTAATCCAGTCATATTTCTTCGGAGCACGCTCTGTCCCTCAGGACTCAACGCAGCATTGGTGGTTTGGCCTGGCCCGATTTTCCTCTTCCCTGTAATAAGGCTATCCAGAGCAGCACTCTGGCACCACATAAACACAAACGTGGCCATATGCCTCAGCTCCTAACGCCAAGGCCGCGTGCCAGTGTGCGCCCATGAAGAAAAATGCTGATTAGGCCGAACAGCAGTCGTTCCATGTGTGGTATCCCTCATCTCCCATTGCACACCAGTACGCCGTAGGCCCTGTACTATACGGCCCCCTAACCCACAACAGCTTCTAAATCCATCAGCAAATTTTTTTTCAACCTCTGAAGAGATGCAATTTAAAAAAGCAACCGCAGAAAGGTCAACATGAGATCAGAGCGTGCCAACTCCCGCCAGCACACCCTTCCTGACACAGAGAGCTATACATTTTGAGTGGTGTGGCCGCCAAAACATGGTTTAAATATAGAAGATCAGTGTGTGTGATATATAAGAAAATATCTACACACCCCTTTAAAATGGTTAAAAAATATATTTCAAAAATTCTGTGAAATATAATCACATGATATATCATGTTTTTCTTTTAATCTTTACTATAAAATATTAACAGAAAAAAAAAATCTTTATAGTTACCAGTTACTTTGCAAAAGCACATTTTGTAATATAGCACTCAGTCTTTTGAGTAAGAGGCCACCAATCAACTTTCGCTCCTCCTTGCAAAAATGCTCCAGATTTACCATAATGTGAAGAGATCATCTGTTCATAGCCCTGAAATCATACCCTACCATTTGTCTAGCCACCCTACCTCATAGTCCAGACCAGATATTCCAGCAGCTTCCTTAAGGCATGGGCCATTTTCTCCACTCGATGGTGGGTTGATGGCCTTCATTGTGTTCCATGATATTTCGAATATTTTGGAATTTTATTAGTACGCCGCTCTTGATCAACACATTCAACACTGTCCATGCTTATGGCCAAGTCATGGTATTCGTGCTGAAAAGTGTCTCACCTACTGTAGGTGGGGTGTCCGCGACTTTTCGGAATTCAAATCTTTTAATGATCTTAAAAGTCATTTAGATGAATCTTATTAAGATTTCACATGAAAAGACATAAACCTGAAAAACGACAGGAATTTGACTTGAAATGAGAGCATAACACCGAAAAATAAATATCACATATAAAATCACACACACACACACACACACACACACACACACACACACACACACATACACATACACACACACAATATACATATACTGTATATGATATCACATATACTGTACAATCTCTCTCAAATTGCTGAAGCAACTTGAAATTTTAAGGGAAGCACCACTGGTTACTTTCATGTCGTATAAACTTCAGAAGTAGCTTCTTTGGCCCACATTTTCTTTATTACTGTATATGTATAACATCTAAAAAAAAATTAATCAACACGAATACATTGTTTCGGCTATTAGTGAGCTTTTTGCAGACCATCAATTCAGTAGTTAGATGATGTTGGTAAAAAGATGTCAAGAAACGTCTACAGAAACAAGCTGCTCTTTATTTGGATTAAAATTTTTGGATCGCTTCATGGATGAAAGTTGTATGATAATTACTTTTGAACCTACAAGGTTTCTATTTGTTTTCTCACTTTAATTTTCTGGCTTCTGTTTCACATTCAATGTGGAAAATGGTCTGACATGATTTACCTTGGTTTTATTTTTTAACAAAAAAAATATGCAGTTTTTCATGTATTTAGACGTTTTGTAACTGCTATTATCTTCAGGAAAAATCAAACGTCATTGACCAAATCCCTTCTGCTGCTGCAAGTCCAAACTTTTTTTTTTTGAAAGAAAAAAAGATGACATTTTGCTAAATAAAATGAGGCTCTACGTCTATGAGGCCCAAACAAAACTGAACACTCACTCAACGATAGCAAGAAATGAACAGAGCCAATGAGAAGGCTTCTGACCATGACCGAAGCAGTCATCTATCAAGTGAAACATGCCGTGAACTAAATGACAGCGCACAACAGGAATAGTTTGGTTATGCATTGTGTGCATCATGTTGCACTACTTGCATGTCTGTACTTGTATTTATGTGTGTAGGTGACAAGCTAGTGTGAGTGCACAATCCAGTGGTCAGAAGTCCTGAAAGAGCTATCACATCCAGTATAAAGGCACCCAGCCATAACACCTGCATACTCCTGCTCCAGTAAATGTGGTAAAGGCAATGTGAGCCCCACTATACACTCTTTATCCCTGTTAGACGATTAAAACTGAAACCCCTTCCTATTTTTTTTCCCTGAACCAGGGCCTCTTGCTTTCTTCCCTTCTTCAATATCTCATGTGAGGAGCTTTGTGCTTTGTTCAGGGTTATTTCTTTCCTCCGCTCTCCCTGTTATGGATCATGTAGGCCATAGCTGATAAATGCGATAAAGTACAGACATAATTAAGACTACGAATACTCTGATGGAAATGTAGGTTTGGAAAGGCTGATGGTTTGAATGTTTAGAGTATTAATGAATCGATGTTGGTTGCATCGATTCGTCTCTATTTTTGGTAACTGTTAATGTATTTTCCTACTGTATGTGTTCATAGTGTCCTGTTTTTCTTTGCTTTTCCATTTTGTCCTCCCTAAAGATAATGAGTATTATAGAGTATAATGTACTAATTCATAACTCAGTTTGAAATATATGACTATTGTGAAAAGACAGGGATTCCATAGAATATTTACTTCGATCAGATTAAGCCAGTAAGTGCAGTAAGGGTTCATCCAGTCAGCCACATGAGACAGTGAAGTTGGGTGGCAGTAAAATGCAAGTGAGATATTTGGATCTTCCTCACATGGCATATTTGGTGGAGATGTACAAATGGCATGTTATCAAAAGGTGGTATATCAGGCATTGGTGTACATGAGTGTGGAGACACGTGACATTTATAGTCAATAATTATTTGCAGATGGCGATGAAGATTCATACACTTGGTTTTAAAACTATACAATCGTGTTCCAACAAAATATTTCATATCATCTCAGATATACAGCATTCCACAGGAAAGCATGCATATCAGCTGTTTAATGCTGAGGAAGCAGTGTCAGGAGATAAGCAGCTCACACATACAGTAGAAAGGATATACAATCAATGTAAAAGTCTGTTTTTGTAAATCTGTACTCAAGCCCGCAATCTTGTTCCCCCATGGGAGTGCACCTGGGCACAATACTGTGTGTGTGTGTGTGTGTGTGTGTGTGTATAGTTTCTCTTTTCTTTCAACTCTAGCAAGCATGTCTATGGAAAGGTCCACAAGACTTGAATGGTAATGATGACAAAAGCTCTGTGAGTGTGAGTGCGTATGCTGTGTGTGTAGAAATGTTGCTCTTCCAGACTGTCTGACCCTCATGCATGGTCTGGTGTGTGAACGACAAAGGATCCTGTTGTTAAAAGTCAGTACACCTTAAACCATATAACGGATGAGTGAATAAAGGGTTTTAAGTGGTACTATGAAAAAGAAGTTAGATGTAATAAGACTTCCATTTATGTATATAGTACAATATCCAAGATGTAATGATATTACTCACCAGTACATAAAAAGATTCCTCAAATGATCTTTTCTTTCCATTTTTAAATGGCTAGACCATAACTGGAGAAGTCTAAATTACTTTAGCAGTTTTATCAGATTAGCCTAAGTCTAGCCTTAGTCCAGATGAAGCCTGGGTTAAGATCATAAATTAACCACACCTTTAATTTAAAACAAAAGCCTAAGACATCAAACTGTTCCAACTTGAGCTGCCCGAACATTAGCTGAGATAGAAGTATCAAAAAAACTCAAAACTCAAGCCACAGCAACCAAGAAAAATGAGCTGACAGAGCAGTTTTCCTCCTAAAGCAAACTTCACTGGGAAAGTTCCCCAATCACGTTTAAACTCAGAGCTCTTAATGAAGTGACAGATAAATGCTGTTGCTTTAGTGAAATGTCCTCCATACTGCTGCTTTTCCGATTACCTTCTGTCTCTCAGTCCTCCTTTCCTTTTTCACCCTGTCCTGTTTAATTTTATTTATTATTTCTTTTATTTTTTTCATTATTTACTTCATTCCTTTTTTATTTTGCATTCATGTCTTTCACTGTTCTTTCTTTCTTTTTCCTCAATGACTTTACTCTTTACTGTCCAAGCACAGTGAATTTGGTTATATTGTAAATTGGTGACCCTCACCCAGTACCTGCAGCTGTGCTCATCACAACACTGCTGGAAAGAACAGACAGATGAGGACTGTTGATCTTTCGAACCTGTTGGGTCTCATCTCTGTTTACACCCGTATCATTTACTCCTTCAATGTGTCTCAACACAGCTGAAACTTTTAGACATTTTAAACAATATTATCAACCAAAAATGGTGATGTGGATAACTGTGTTGGAAAGGTAATTCCTAAGGTCTTGGCATAAATTAGTTCAGGAAGTCTGAACACTGAAACTTGAGATCAACCAAAACACACAGCACATTTAAACACTGACAGCTGGCATACTCAAACACCTAAACTAATCACAGGATGTGTCCAATGACTTGTCTAATGACCAAATAAACTTCAGCTTGACAAGAGTGCAGCAGTCAACATAGACAAAAAGCATACAAATACTCCTCCATCTCCTGACACTAATATGTCTCCCAGTGGACATCTGGTGATCTTGTGGACAAACATCGCACCAAGGATGTGAGATTGGCCAGATGCACATGCCACCTGTCAGCAGCCAATAAAATGCTCATACTGAAATACAACCATCTACACAAGCAGTGATGTTTGTACAAGTGATGGCCTGGAACAACTCATCCTTAAATAATGAAGTGGAAAAATAACACATGATAAAATAAGATGTAGAAGACAAAAGGTGAGACAAATTTTATTTAAGATGCTCATACAGTCACATGACATTGACACAATCAAATGGTGATTTAAACCTTTACGTGACATTGCACTTCACTAGTAGATCTAGACTAGATGAATTGAAGCAACCCCAGATCAACCCCACCGCCTCCACTGGCATTTACAGAGGCCACTATGCATAATCGGTAGATCCCTCCCCAATTTACCCTGATGCACCCATCACTCTGGAATCAAATGGCGCTTTTCCACTGCATAGTACGGCACGACACGGTTCAGTTCAACTCACTTTTGGAGGGTTTTCCATTGGGAACAGTACATGGTACCTGGTCCTTTTTTTAGTACCACCTCAGGCGAGGTTCCAAGCGCGCCGAACCATTACCAAAACGTGACGTGTAAACTCCGCTGGTCACTGATTGGCCGGAGAAAATCGTCATTACTGCGTCACTGAGCTTGCGACACGAGACACAACACCAAAAATTATCTTTGGCTGCCATCAGCCTCTTTTGAAACAAACTCCTTCGTCTCGCTGATAAAAACATCCACATGCCGAGAATGAAGAACACCATGCCGTCGATATGCTCCATTGTTGTGTGTTTGTTTGTGGCGCGTTTACGATGACGTCACGGCAGTAGCGGCGCCGCACGTGAGTAATCCCGCCCACTCTAAAGCGTTACTAAACTGCAGTGGAAGCGCAAACCGAGCCAAACTGCGACGAACCGAAGTGAGTTGAACTGAACCGTGTTGTGCCGTACTATGCAGTGGAAAAGAGGCAAAACTGGACCCATACTGGTCCAAAGTCAGTAACAAGTGGTTTTCTTACAGCCACACAGCTGTTTAGTTCCTAGCCAATGTGAGTTTTCATCACATTGTTTATGGAAATTGTTTTTATTTTCAGTATTAAACACAGCTGTGATTTTTACTTTCTAAGATGCAATTTCACCAAGCATTTAAGTGATCTCTAATCCTTCAGTATTTTTTTCCAACCACAAAACTGACAGTTCAACTAGGTTTTATAATGCCTTGGATGGTTCCAATTCCAACTGCAGTAATTTCAGCATCTCCTGTTCTTTGCTTAGAAACTTTTACTTTTTGGTCAGGCAGTGTATAACATAAAAATATATTATAGTCAAGAATGCCTTTTAACATAATTTATGGCATTTAGTGAGGCAAAAGATCTTGGTTTATATGAGTCATTGCTTACTCCGTACTGAAATATTTTTAGAGGTAGTAATGTGGTGATCGTCCCCAAACTCACAGCGAGTAAAGCACTTACAGTGTACATTGGCATACAAACAGCCCATCTTAAGAATTTTTGTCTTAAGAATTAAAATTTTGCAAGAAATCTGCCTTGAGGTATTTTAGCCATATGAGCAGCTGAATCAAATGCTGGCTTGTGTCTAAGTTGCATGCGCGCATGAGTTGCGCATATGTCTAAGAACCGTTGAAAACTTGTTTGCATCAGTAAAAAGCCAAGCAAAGCAAGTTTTTGGGGTTTTGTTGTTGTTGTTGTTGCATATTGTGTAAGGCTTTACAAGGACAGTAGCAAGAAAAAAAAGAGAGTCACTTTTAAAGCAGCTGGTGCCCAGAGGAATCATAAATTAAGGTTAAAAGGTTTAATGTCTGTTTATTTTGCATTTTATAAATGTGAACAATTTGATAAATTATATGTTTTTTTAAATAAATGTTTTGATTGTTTTTATATAGAAAATGTGATTGTAGGGTTGGAAAGTGGTGATATTGGTAAGGTTTTTTGAGAGGCTAGGACGGATCACATGTATTTAAATTATTTCCTATGGGAAAATGCGTTTTACAATAAAAACTGGCCTCCGGAACAGAGATAATTTGTACGCCGAGGTACCACCGTATGAGTATGAAAAGGTAAAAGTCGAGAAGGATTCTTGATAGTTTCTTTTAACAAGATTCATGATAAATGAAATGACTGAATGCTAAACTCGGGCTGTTTAATTGATGTGTAGCGTAAGGTCATCCAGATACTGGCTGGATGCAGACAAGAAGAGTCCTTTAAGTTTCATAATGTAATAAGCACTTTTGAGCAAAGTAAGATTTTCCCCAAATAATACTCATGAATAGTAAGAAAGTACAATTCCACTCATGCATGTGTTTTCCAAATGAATAAAACTAAATCTTGCTTTTCCACTGTTTCAATTTAACTGTGCAATTTAAAGGTAGAGAGTAGAAATTGAGACCAGTAATTGGCTACATGTGTAGATACACTATGTGTATGGTGACATGCCACTGCTGAATGGCTACAGCATGTGGCCCACTAGCACCCTGGTAGTAGAGGAAAGCAGGAAACTAATGGGAAACAGGTTTGGTTACTTTATGAGCACAGAGCAGGAGCTGCCATTCAACATTCTGGCCTCAGTTTCAAACCTTCACTTACACACGGGAGCTCCAAACCACAGACCCTCTGGCTCCTGAATGAGAGTGACGGTAAGAGCACAAACACACAAAGAGGTCTTTGGGTGAGAGAAAGATGAGGAAGATGGAGAGAAGGCATTTGTCCATCTCATCTCTGTTTAAATGGAAGGGAGAAATGGAGTTGAGAGACCTATCACATTGCATTTCATCCATGTCTTGTGAATAACCGTTGGGCTAGAGCCACTCACATTTTTCCTGAGTTGCCAAACTTACCCCTGCCATAACCTGAAAACACACACACACACATACACACACACACACACACACACACGCACACACGCACACACGCACACACAGTCCTGCTTGGCAACTGAATACCAATAGTGGAAAAAAAACTAAAGGCAAGCCTTAAATGGCATGATTCAGACAAAACATAATTACACAGATGGTTTCTGCACAATGGCATTTAAGTCTGATAATGGATCTACTACAATAAGCTGCATTATACAACAATCTGTTCCAACCAAATAATGTGATGGGACAAAAGACATTCCATAAGTGCTGATATAGAGCACAACAGCACTGGGACTACTAACTACTGTATATGTATCACTCCACTTCACAGGGGTTACAATTGTTAACCCTGATTAAGGTCACTAATGGCGCTTTTCCACGGCATAAAACGGCACGACACGGTTCAGTTCAACTCACTTTTGGGGGGTTTTCCACTGGGAACAGTACCTGGTACCTGGTCCTTTTTTTTTAGTACCACCTCAGCCGAGGTTCCAAGCGCGCCGAACCGTTACCAAAACGTGACGTGTAAACTCTGCTGGTCACTGATTGGCCGGAGAAAATCGTCATTACTGCGTCACCGAACTTGTGACACGAGACACAACAGAACCGCTATATTTAGAAACAGCCAGAGAAGGATCGGACGCACCTTTTTGTATTAACCAAAAATTATCTCTGGCTGCCATCAGCCTCTTTTGAAACAAACTCCTTCGTCTCGCTGTTAAAAACATCCACATGCCGAGAATGAAGAACACCATGCCGTTGATATGCTCCATTGTTGTGTGTTTGTTTGTGGCGTGTTTACGATGACATCACGGCAGTAGCGGCGCCGCAACTAAAACGACACGTGAATAATCCCGCCCACTCTAAAGCGTTACTAAACTGCAGTGGAGCGCAAACCGAGCCGAACTGAGCCGAACCGAAGTGAGTTGAACTGAACCGTGTCGTGCCGTACTATGCAGTGGAAAAGAGGCATAATTGGTGTGTGGAACAAGGGATTCTACAACCTACAGTACATAGCACAATATACTTCCATTTTATGCTATTTAGGACTGTCCTAGAACAGTTAGTTAGTTAATTAGTTGAAGCTATTATAAAGCAGAATAATTGGTGATATAAAAGGAAACTTACTATTTACAGGGCATTCCATCACCCTCATAGTTTATTCTCTTTACTACATAGAGGTAGCATAGTTGGCTATGTAGTACCACATACTACGGCATAGTAAGTATTTAAATCTACTTTCACCCTTGTAAATTACACTAATTGTCGGACGCTAACTGTCAGTTGCCAGCTGTTAAGCGTGAGCCCAGCTGTGGAAGAATATGTGTTGACGGATCAAAATAACAAATCAGAATCTTAATAATAATAAATGGTGTTTGTAGAACTGTTATACAAAAGCAATATCACACTTCAGGTTGCGCTATTGTACTGAATATCAGCACGGCAGTGATATCTTTGAGCTACAACTATATCGCAACTGTGCTGATATTTAGTACAACGACATGACCTCGAGTATGATATTGCTAACATATAGACCTACAGTATAGTCTCAGTGCATGGCTATTCCTAATGCAAATATGAAATTTAACAGAACCATCAGACAAAGTAATGGACAGATCTGATTTCACTGCCAGGCCACTTGCACTGCTATTACTTGGTTTACAAAATAGAGCAAAATATTTCTTTTCATTTGCTGTTTAATTTGGTTTGGTTTAATACTGCACATATGTAAATAAGATTAATAGTGAAAAAAGGGCTGAATGACTAAAGTTTAATGTCAGCAAGTAAAAATAAGGTTAAGCTTGCAGCGCCTCTCTGTCTAGTCTGTCTGTCTTGCTGATCTATCTTAACAGCACATCTCTTAACTTTCTTCCTAAAAACAGAAAAGAACAAACTTACATAAGTACTACCAAAGTTGCTTCACAAATATAATGAAAATTTAAAAAGCTATGCAAAAGTAATAAGTAAAAAAAGTATCACTGCAATTACTAGAGAGCTTCTTTATACTAGTCTGCTAAGATTAGGTGAGAAATCTCCACGGGACATTTGTCAAATGGTCATCTGGCTCATCTGCGATGGGTTGTTTACTTATATAAGAATAAAATCTAAGATTTCCAAAGCTCCCAATTTTGCGTCATACTGTCATGAAGCCTATGATTACCTTGACTGATAGCTTAAACCCAAAACGACTCTCAGATCCCCTCATCGGGCCAGCAAGCAGCATCTATCAAAACTGTTATGGTTAAACCACACAACTGGACTCCTCCTCAGCACGGTTCTGTCTGGATCAGCAGAACAAATTTCTAAGACATTTTGTTAGGCAAAAAAAAAAAAAAAAAACACTTTACAACATAAAATAGGACGAATGTATTTCCAACCAAGCACACAAGAGGATTCAAGCACTGAGCTACAGTAATGTGAGCACCTGCAATTAATCCTTGGGAGGGACCATTACTTCTGAATGCTCATGCATTCAAGCTGAATAAGGAGAGCCTGTGTTGATTATACTGCATAATCCTATTTTTGGCCTCAACTAGCTAAACCAAATAGGCCACAAAAACAAAAAAGAGAGATAAGAGGAAATGACCCCACAGACATTAACAAGCAGCTCCAACATACATGTACAACCTACATCCCACCCACTTTAAGACATGAACTTGACTTGGCCTTGATGAAGCACATCCACTCTCATTACACAAAGTTATATTAAAGCATTTGGTTGCCTGTACGCAACACATTTACTGATATTTTCTGTAATTCTAAAGACTAAGTGTAGCTGAAGTTCACTACTTCCTACTGGGTTAAATATATAGTCATGCTGCATCCGCACACTAAAGGCCCATTGAAGCCATAATACAAGGCAGGTAGAGAAAATGCACCACAGTCCCTTAAACAGACTATATTCTGCACAGTACTAAAAGCTGCAGTATAAAGGGGAAAATTAACTTATTTATTATAACTGTGTAATTGACAATTCCATAGTGTATTCAATAGCCACTGTGTAGCTACATCTTTTTGAGTTCTTCTTGTGACTGCACAGGGGCTCTGCTGAGGTGTCTGGCACCAGGACGTGGATCGTCTGGGTGCTGTGGGTTGTCTGACGTGCTTGTATTGAGAGCTGGGCTCTATGACTGCTGGCTCTGTGCATGGTGGGCTGTGGTGCACTGGGGGATCTGGTGCCTTTCTATCATGACCAGCACTGACTTTTTTGTGATTTGTGCTGTGCTGGCTTTTCTGTGAGATTTGACCAGACAGACTAGCCTTTTTTTCCCCATGGGCATGGATGGGTCTTAGGTCTGCCCATGATCCTGTCAGTAGTTTGCTGGTGTATCGCTAGTGATCAGTGTTGTAAAATAGAAAACCCTTGAATGAGTAGGTGTGTCCAAGCTTGTCCTTAGCTGATAAAGGTTCTTACACTATGTAACACATTGTCTTCACATCTAAAACAAATAAATGTGAATGTAAGATAAAGAAAATGACTCTCAGAAAACGATCCTTTCATCTGGCCAGAAAGCAGCATCTATCAAAACTGTTTTGGTTAAACCACACAACTGGACAAAAACTCTTGAATGAGTAGGTGAGTAGGTGTCCTACTCATCCTAAACAAAATAAATGATATTTAAGTCTGGTTAGCATCTTTATTTAAATGATCATTTAAACTGCAAGAAAAAAAAATCATAAAAAATGATGCGTGGACTTGTACATATTCAGGCCTTTTACAGTACAGTACATACTCATGTCAGACATGTCCATTGCAGGAGGCTTTCTTTCTTAACAATGCCATTTCTGAACTCCACTGGACTTGCATAAGTATTTTCAAGAAATAAGCAATATATAATTAAGCAGAAATCAAACGACAGTGTAAAAATTACTAATCTACCCAAATGTTGAAACTGTGAAAATGAGCATACCATAGGCATTCAGTAAGGCTGAAGTGTTCATGAGTGAATACCAGAAGGTGAAACAGCTTGTCAACAGAATATGCATCTCTCCTCATCTATATACAAACAAGTACGTGGTACATTCTTCTGTCTAACGCAGCACTCTGACACATGGTCAACAATCAGCTGTGCAAGCTGCAACATTCCTCATCCTGTGGCTACTGCACTGGCATAAGCTTAGTGACAAAAAAAGAACACACTGCTTGTCATGCTAAGTGTATGTCCATTTTTAGTTTGATGTGATAATGTTTGTTTAATTCTGGCACAATCCATCTGTCAGTATGAGATGACATCAGCAACTGGTGAAAACCCCCAATAAATATTTCAGAGAAGTTAACAAGGCCTATCTGTATGATTTTAACAACAGCGCACACTGTTCAGGAGCGATTTATGAAGGGGATTTCACTGTGTTACATAAGGGTAACTATCTCTCTACCAAAAACCCAGAGGAAATGAGAGTGGTAAAACGTGGGTTGGTAGGCTGCCAGAGGAGGCCATTTAATGTAAACACCAATTTCTCAGCCAAACAATGAGGCCAAAGTCGTTACATTCCAACAAGGAAACCAGTAAATCCCTCTTCACATTAGTAAAGTTCCTGTTAAAGAAGCGCCATGTTCCACCCTGAGTGAAGACCCCATACTCCCCTTTCTTCCATGCGCTACACACCTCCATACACACCTCCATACACACCTCCATGAGCGAGTGAAGACTCAGTGAACAGCACTTACTACTGTCCTTAAGAGCAGAACAACACAGCTGCTACCATAGCAGTGCCACAACACTGCTATATAAACACCACATTTCACGTCTTCCCTCTTTCTAGTTCTGTGCACATTCTGTGTGTGTGTGTGTGTGTGTGTTTACAGAGGCACAGACTCACTCACTCTATGCAGATGCATTGCAGCAGCCTGAAAGCTCATCACAGTTGAGAAAAGCAGCTTCAAAGGCGGCGCTGAGTGCTGAAACGTCATTTACCTAACCATGCTGTAATGTAAGTGTATAGGGGTCTATTCATAGGTAGAATGTGAAGCTGCGTGGGGCAGCAGGAGTGCTGTTACTATTGTAGCAACCAACACTGCGTGCAAAACTGTTTGTTCGAGCTTGGTTCATTTACAAGCCACATTTAAGACGCCTATACAGTAATAAACATTTTTGTAGCTCGAGTTAATCTTATGCAAAGTTTTTGCAGAAGCACAATTATATTGTGCTTATATTGTGAACATGCCTTTCTGAAATGTATACATACTTGAATGTACTGTAGATGTATAAATCAGTATATTTTCACAGACACAATCACTGCATGCTTTAAGGAGTAATAAAAAGTGCATTCCACTGGAAGAGGCATAGACATAAATTAACTTCGCTCTTTAGTCTCCATTCATGTTTCACAATTTTATGAATCCATTAATGGATATCGGGCAAATACTGGTGATGATGGGAAATATTTTGTGCACTAATCCAAAGTACTGTACACTAATAAAAAAAAAAAAACATGGTTAAGTTTACCTGTGTGTTTTCCAGTCATTCTATGACTTGTTTGCAGAAGGTCCTTTCATTTTGCTATTTTAATTTTGTAACATATTTTATAACATATTTCATATTTAGTAAAACTTGAATGAAAGATTTGGCACAGCAAACTTGAGCAATTGCCTGACCATTTCTTAAACAATGTCTATAGTCTTTGTCCATTTCATCAGAGTAATAAATAAAGTTCAATGTGTCACTCACTCACCTACAGAGTGCAGGTGGATATGATGACACACCAACAGTGACATTATAGACAGTGTATGAATTTTGGACATTTTTGTGTTGAGACTCACCCACTGGAGGTGGCTAAAGACACAGAGCTTAGCGAGGTGTTCAGCTTCCTGTAATCCCACAGACGGACCTCCTGCTGCCGATTCTGAACCACAATGTACACACACACACACACACACACACACACACACACACACAATTTAAATATTATAAGCATTTAATATACACTCTTCTCTCTTTCTTTCTTACAAATAAACACAGAATTACCTGGTTGAATCCAGTAGTGAGAACGTAATCATCTTTCACCCAGAGAACACGAGAATCTTTGTTGCTATACAGAACTTGAGCACACTGCAGAAAGAAAACAACCAACATTCATTTTCATACTATAAATCTGTTATGATCAAACTTTGCTCTGAATAGTTATTAGGTTTTACATATAGTTGTGTATACAGTATTTTGTTTTTCTTAATCATTGTCATTTAATAACACCGTATGAACATCAGGACAAAAGCTTCAGGCAGCAACAATTCTGTAAGTTTCACTGATTTAGGAACAATGTGTGTTCATTTTTTTAGCTTAAAATGTTGAAAGCATTGAAAAAAAATGAAAGCAGATAGCTCTTGGCCAGGTTGAGCTTTTGCTTTAATTATTTTTTTCCCACAAAGAAAACAAAGTGTGTTCTAAATGACCTTGGAAATCCCATAGCTGGAGTTTGGTTTAAGCCGTCAGTGACAGTGTCAGTGTGAGATCATCATCATCATCATCATGATTTGAACATTACAACATTAGAGAAAAGTCTTGCTTCATGTAGACTTCATGCTAGTCAGCTATAAAATGGTTGAAGGGCTGAAGAGTAAATTGTACTGTATAGCAAAAGAAAAAAATTTAAGTGAATAAAAAAATTATTACAAACCCCAACACTCTCATTCTCACTCATTCTCATGCACTGTGCATCCTGTACAGGGTTGCAGGAGGCCTGAAGACTATCCCAGGGGACACAGTGGTATACATCCTGGATGGGGTGTCAATCCATTGCAAAGCACACAGGCACACACAGTCACACATTCATGCACACACTATGGGCAAATCTGGAAATGAAAATGTATATTCTAATATTATATTCTAATTTGCATGCCTTTGCACAAATTCCGAAATATAATGAAAATTGTTTGGGTTATATAAGGGAAGAAGAAGCTAAATTCCACCTCTCCACATCTCACAGTTTTCCTTTTTGTTTTTGTTTTTTTACAATTAAATACAGTTTTTTTATTGTGATCTTGGTTGTGAGTTAAACAGACAGTAGTTGAAGCAAATTAGAGAAAGTAATAAAGTTTTGGTGCAAACTAAAACTTTTCAATGGCAGTACTTTTAAAAGTTTTCTATTTATTATATTTTTCTTCTTATTTTTTTTTTTATTCTCCAACACACATTTAAACCACACACAGCAGTCCCTGTGTTACATATGAAGTATCCTTTCATCACTCCAAAATCTGGTGGCAATAAGCCTCTAAAAAAAAGGTCATATAGTGGTTTTCAAAGTAAATGCTTTGTTATAGACCTTGTATAAACCTTTTGTATAAACCTTGTGTGGCAGAGAATAATAATCTGCCAAAAGTTTAATGGGTAAATGTGTGGAAATGGCGTTTATCATGTTCTGTTGTCAAATTGTTTACACCTAGAACAAAAAAAGATTTATTTACAGTTAATCAGAATCTTCATAGTTAGGTACTGTATGCTCGCTGGTAGGCGCTGGTGTGTATCAGCTTACATGAATAAAAATTACTACCGTGGTGAAAAAACATTCACCATCATAAGGAATTGTAAAAACAGATTTATCAAGCGAGTATTTGCTTTATAATTCTGGGGTAATACTTGTGGAGACATCCCTATATAATGTCATATAATTTAATCACAGACATATTGTTGCATTTATTTATTTTCATTTTAATTAATGAAAGGGTGGTGTAGTGGTTAGCACTGTCGCCTTGCACCTCCAGGGTCCGGGTTCGATTCCCGGCCAGGCTTGATTCCCGTCTCTGTGTGCGTGGAGTTTGCATGTTCTCCCCGTGCCTGGTGGGTTTCCTCCGGGTACTCCGGTTTCCTCCCACAGTCCAAAGATATACAGATTAGGCAAATTGGCGTTCCCAAATTGACCATAGTGTGTGTGTGTGTGCTCTGCGATGGATTGGCACGCTGTCCAGGGTGTACCCTGCCTCGTGCCCTGAGTCTCCTGGGATAGGCTCCAGGTCCCCGCGACCCTAAATACAGGATAAAGTGGTATAGAAAATGAATGAATTAATTAATTAATTAATGAAAGCAGTCTGCACACAACCAAGGTGAAAGTGACCGTGTTAACGAGTCACTAAGGTGTTAAAGTGTTAAAGAGATGGGTAATTTACTGATTTGACCAATTCACAAAAACTGCTATGATATCAGATGCCCAGCTAAGAAAAAAAAGAGAAAAGAAGAAAATGATAGAACAGACAAAAAGTATGCAAGGGATGTTATCCATGTTATTTATTTTTTTTATTATAATATATTGAGTCTTTTATTGTGCCTATGCTTAGAGTTAATCAAGGAGGTGGTATGGTTCATTTGGTCTCTATAGTGGCATACAGTACATGCTACCACTGCACAACTGCGTAAACTTGTTGATTTTCTGGCACAGACTTGACTTTTAAGCACAGATGACACATTTTCATCAGGCTCAGAAAGCTTTAAGTTAGTCTACCTTATAAAGACTTTTTCTTAGTCCATGGGGACAGCAGCAAACTTCAGTCGAGTTTAAAAGGTGTCAATTTCAGAGCAGTGGCTTCTTTATAGGGAGGCAGCCCTTCAGTCCATGATGATATAACACCTGCCTGACTGTAGACAGCGATACTGGTGTTCCAGCACCTTCCAGTTAATGGCAGGCCTGTGGCTGTGTGGCTATTGTGTTGTTCCTGACCATCCAATCCAATTTCCTCTTAGCTGAAGGTGAGCGCTTGGTCCTCTTCCAGACATTGGCAAATCAGGCACACTTCCCAATAACTTACATGCTAAATGTACCTCCTGTATGTACAATTGTTGAAACTGATCTTGGAGTATGCAGTTGGTGGGAATTGGCTTCAAAAGGCATTCATTACTTTGTGTAAACCTAGGATCTTTTTTCTCAGATCTGGACTGAGGTACTTATGTTTTCCCATCATGAGTTGGTCTGGAGGTGAATGCTGTCAAATTACCCATTTTTACGTTAGCACAGAGAAGATTTCAGCTGTAGACAATCATCATCACTAACAGGAAGCTAGTGGCCTTGAGAAAAATTAAAAGACATTTTAGGACCTTCAGCCACACTGAATTAATGTATAAATTTGATTCTGTGTTGATACTAGAAAACCCAGATTAGGAAATTACATTTTATTTTACATTTATTTTATTTACTTTTATTTACTAGTTCAAATACTGTAAATCATAGAAAGCCCAAAGCTGTCACATTAATGATGAGTGTACATACAATTCTAGTGACAATTTTATGTAAATTCACTTTTGGTAAAATTCAAGGAGACTGCCTTGGCACCATTTAACTTCAAGCCTATTTTAGTGGACAGCACACATGTCCTTCCCTTGTCCCCTGTAATTAGTTTTTCCTTCTCTTTCTTTCCCTATTTTATGCTATACTGCAGTAGACCAGCTTGATCTTATTATCCAGCACTGCTGCCATGTTATGCGTTCTTCCTCCCCCTAGTTCTGGGTCAGTGACAGCCTGCTCATAAAAGTGACGATCTTCATTTTGAGAGATGAGGCCAACAAACCTCATGTTACATGGAACACCATGGCGCCTGAGGTCCTATTGGGCCCTGATGTTTTTCCTACAGCATATATTCATATTCAGACATTTGCCTCTGGTTTGGCAAGCTAATTAGCCCTTCAGGACTCAGGACCTTTCCATTAGCACACTTGTAGCACAGAACATTTACCATCATCGGCCGATATCTTTCCCATATCCAGTAATAACAGAAAATCTAAAAATGTCTATCAAGCTGGAAATGTGACACTAGGAGAATGGAAAATGGCAAAGTTGATTTATTTCTTTGGCTCTTCTATTGCCTTTTATCATTAATTCCTGGAGCTCTCTGATATTATTTGCAGAAAGTTGAGAAATTGCTATCGATGTACAGTATGCTGAAAGCTCATTGAAGCCATACAGACAGATCTGTTCACAGAGTGGTGCAGTTTCTTGTTATTGTGCTTCCTGCAAGACTGTAGTCATCTCTTCCTTAAGCCTGAGTCACTGGCATGGAGAAACTGTTTAACTTCCTTACAGATTGAAAAACAAATTGAATTCATATTTCGATCCAAAAATCATGGTCTAGGATTTTGTTTTACCCAGAGTAGAAGTTCTTTGTAAACCTGACATTGGAAATGATATAGTTTGCCTAATGTACATCAGTAAATGTCTAAATGTAGATAGAATAACATTGTAGCGTGCAATTACTGAGGTTTCCATAGTCATTGTGTTGAGAGCACATTAATAATATGATGTCAACCCAGTTAGGGTGAAATGGCAATACTCTTGCTTTGGAAAATGGTTGGACCAAAGCCCAGTGCATAGCCCAAACTGTTGTTTGAGCAGTACAATAACCGTCGCGTTCTTATTCCATTGCTTTAAGAACTGGCAGTTCTAGGGTGTGTGGCCAGAAGAACTTCGCTTCAGCACCCTTCTCTAACTTTAACAATTTATTCAGACATAGATTATAACATTAAATAAGATAATTATGACATATAATTGACTTCTTGACTTCTTCTAGGAATCGACTCTGCAAAAGACTCAATACAGTACATCACTAAAGAGAAATAATATCAGCTTACTTGTATTGCAGATGTATTTTAGTGAGATTACAGCATTGTAAATTGCCCTGACTGAGCTTAGGTCCTAGGTACACTGACAAAAAAACTTTTATGATGTCACCTCAATAGAAGTTATCCTCCATCCATCCAGGAATCTCTGTAGTCCAACCAGGGACCGTGAAGGCCAACTGTGACCATTTATTCCAATTTTATCTGACTGTGGTAGGACCTCCGGTCAACATTCACACGCACGCTCACACTCTATGGGCAATTTGAGAATGAAAATTAGCCTAATCTGCATGTCTTTGGACTGTGGAAGGAAACCCACAGTGCACAGGGCGAACATGCAGACTCCATGCACGCAGACCCGAGACGAGAATCGAACCCAGGACCAGGGGTTGCAAGGCGACAGTGTTAACCACTAAACCACCGTGCCGCCCAGCAGAAGTTAACCAAAACAATAATGTGGTAGTTAAGTTATAATCATTTTGTTGCAGGCTATCATTTTTTCAAATGAAATGAAATGAAATGAAATTATGTAGAAACAAAACAACACAAATAAGTTGAACTAAAATAATATACTAAAATTATAACAAGAACAGAGAAACTCATACTGTATATACTGACAAAAAATAAAAGAACAGAAAAACCAGACATTATTATTATTATTATTATTATTATTATTTTCTGTGTAAATCTGACTTTGGGATTTTATGACTTGTGATTTGTGTGCTGAGTAATTTAGTGTGGTTGCTGGCAGAAACAGAGCAAGTTCCAGTTAAAAAGATATTACACAGTATGCAGTATTTATTTCTGCATTCCCTCTCGAGACAGATGAATAGTTTCAGAAATGTCTGACCACCTATAGGTCAAGCCATTGCTATTGAAAACTATACTTTGATTTCAGGGCAGAGTACTGACAAGCCTGGTTGAAGGATAAAGGCAAAAACTGTGATGTTTTATTTACGACGAGAGGGAGTTCGGGTAGAGGAGTGGACATCACGCTTTGGAACCAGTTGGAACTGATTTCAGAAGAGTGGAATCTTATCTCTTCCCTCCCTGTCTCTGGAGGAGGGATGCCACGCCACATGCCACACTTACTTAAACCAGAAATGAAGAATCACTGCTTCAACCAGCCTTCATTGCATGCAGTAACAATAAGGCAACATGCTGATCAATATGAGCCGTCATTAAAATAAAGCTTGCTTGAGGCTCACTTGGTCTGTGTACATCTGGGTCCAACAAATACTATGATGGATGTTTCAAATCCGCACACACCCTGTACATAAACCATTAAACTAAGCAAACCTCATCAAAGTGTCACTTAATATGTGTTTCCCTAAGGGCCATAGCTCATAGTGCATCATTCATCTATCAAAGCCACTGAGAAGCTACAGACGTTCTGTTGGCATCCACACAGAAATTTATTCATTAGAAACAATCTGAATATTTCCAAATCTAGAATACAAGACGCAAAACCATGTGTTTGTGGTGTCCAGCATCTTGCATAAACACCAAAACTATGAAAGCAGTGAATCTTTCAGTTATAGAGGGTCAATTATGTGATCATGCGCAGCCTCAAAAGTGTGATGGATCAAACCAGAAAAATAGGAAAGAGCTGTACATGAAACGGAATAACATTATGTCAAGTTCATCATTTTTAAAAGTTTCCATCTTTGAACTCATCTCACCATCAAGGTTGCAAAATTCTCCCTCCATTAATTCCTAGTGGAAGTGAGTCAAAGTTCACACTGCATTACTCCACATATAAATGCACCAAATTCTAAATAGCGATCTTATTTAATGAGTAAAATATATAAAACATATAAAACCCAAAACATAAAAGAACACATAACACATGGCATTTAATTAGTATGCATAAAAAAGGGAAAGCACATGGGTTATAAATATTTACAAATTTTAACGGATTTTTATGACTTTAACTGCGTGTAAGAGCCTACACCCACCAAGGCTGTGCACTCAGCTTGTTTAATGAGAAGGAGAGGATGGTGCTTGTGCGACACACTGTCACATACTGTACCAGAAAAAAATAGTAAAAGGTTGGTCTTTTCAGTATAGTCAGGTTCTAATATGCTTTCACATAATGTATTACCAAGCATGAATAACGTTTTCAAAAGCATGACCTGTGTAATACAGCACAAAGTATCCATTTCTGTGCTCTACAGTATACTGGTGCATATCACAATACACATTTTCCTTACTCTAAGTCAAACACTTACAGTAAAAGAAAAGCAAACTGTTACCTGATTTATCATAATATCTGTTTTATCGTATTACCCAGTTTTAGTGGATATACTGTAATGATACTAAGAACATACACACAAATATATATTTTTAGATAGTTGCTCTCTGGGCCAGTTTGATTAACATAACAGTCTATTTGATAACAGCGCCACTAAATTTGATAAGCTTCATGTATTAAACTACTGTAAATGACGGTTGGTAAAAACACACACACACACAGTATATATAAATACAACCAATACAAAGTGGTGTACACGTGAGAAGTGGAACAAAAATCATACATAATTTCAACATTTTTTTACAAATAAATAACTGAAAAGTGGGGTGTGCGTAATTATTCAGCCCCCTTTGGTCTGAGTGCAGTTAGTTGCCCATAGACATTGCCTGATGAGTGCTAACGCAAACCGCGTTACTCGTAATCCAAGGTTTTACTGTATTTAACTCAGGTGCTGTACATTTCTTTTGATGATCCTTGAGATGGTTCTACACCTTCATTTGAGTCCTGCTGTGTTTGATTATACTGATTGGACTTGAATGCAACAAACTCTATACAAGACCTTACAGCTCACAATGCATGTCAGAGCAAATGAGAATCATGAGGTCAAAGGACAGAATTGTGACAACCAGAACCCTTCCTAGAGCTGGCCGTCCGGCCAAACAGAGCTATCGGGGGAGAAGAGCCTTGGTGAGAAATGTAAAGGAGAACCCAAAGATCACTGTGGCTGAGCTCCAGAGATGCAGTCGGGAGATGGGAGAAAGTTGTAGAAAGTCAACCATCACTGCAGCCCTCCACCAGTCGGGGCTTTATGGCAGAGTGGCCCGACGGAAGCCTCTCCTCAGTGCAAGACACATTAAAGCCCGCATGGAGGACTCCAAGATGGTCTTGGTCTGATGAGACCAATATAGAACTTTTTGGGCTTAATTCTAAGCGGTATGTGTGGAGAAAACCAGGTACTGCTCATCATCTGTCCAATACAGTCCTAACAGTGAAGCATGGTGGTGGCAGCATCATGCTGTGGGGTGTTTTTCAGCTGCAGGGACAGGAACGACTGGGTGCAATCGAGGGAAAGATGAATGCAGCCAAGTACAGGGATATCCTCGACGAAAACCTTCTGCACAGTGCTCAGGACCTCAGACTGGGCCAGACCATCCAACAAGACCCTAAGCACACAGCCAAAAATAACAAAGAAGTGGCTTCACAACAACTCTGACTGTTCTTGAATGGCCCAGCCAGAGCCCTGACTTAAAACCCAGTTGAGCATCTCTGGAGAGACCTAAAAATGGTTGTCCACCAATGTTTACCATCCAACCTGACAGAACTGGAGAGGATCTGCAAGGCGGAATGGCAGAGGATCCCCAAATCCAGGTGCGAAAAACTTATTTCATCTTTCCCAAAAAGACTCATGACTGTATTAGATAAAAAGGGTGCTTCTACTAAATACTGAGCAAAGGGTCTGAATACTTAGGCCCATATGATATTTCAGTTTTTCTTTTTTAATAAATCTGCACAAATGTCGAAAAATGTTTTTCTGTCAATATGGGGTGCTGTGTGTACATTAATGAGGAAAAAAAATGAACTTAAATGATTTTAGTAATTGGCTGCAATATAACAAAGAGTGAAAAATTTAAGGGGGTGTGAATACTTTCCGTGCCCACTGTATACAGTATATCCTATCTGCATCTCAGGTAATCCCAAAGTTTCAAATCTATACCGCATGCACAAAAAAAAGCTGCGAACACTAATATTTAGGTTTTACCAATTTGATCACACCATACAATATACAGTAGTGGCAAGTTTATGTGTAAAAATGTTTCCTCATGCTCTCAAAGCCACTATTTCACAAACTGGAATATAACTGTGCCATCAACATTGAAAATCCATTGGTTTGATAACCGGCTCATTTATTTGTCACATAATGTTGCTGAGCCCAGACTTGACCAACTGAAGCAACCCCAGATCATAACACAGGTTTGTACATGACACACCCATCGCTCTGGAAGGATCAATCTGGACTCATCAGACCATATGAACGTTTTTCTAATTTAGTCTCACTAACAAGTGGTTTTGTTATGGCTACACAGCTGTTTAGTGCCAATCCTCTGAATTGCATTCTTCATGTGGAAATGGTCTTACTTTCACTACTAAACATAGTTGTGAAAAGTCATACATATTTCACCAAGTGATCTACTGTCATGTTTATTTATGATTTTTTTCTGACCATGTTTCTTCTGCACAGTTCAGCACTATCCTGCCAGGTTTTAATAATGCATTGGGTGGACCCTAACCAGTCAAGTTTTTTATTTCTTTGCTTGATGCAGGCCCTTCTGAAAAGGTGGTTTTTGGCCAGGCAGTATATGTCTCTTAAAAAACGATGACTAAACAGCCTGTCTAAACAAGCTCTCACCCTCTGGTTTGGACATGAGCAGACCTATACATGACTTAGTGAATCAACAATGGCTGCAAATCACTCAGAAAGAGAATTTTACATATACTTAAGATCCTTGCAGTTTTCCTCTTCCCTAATAACTCTTCTTATGTTTATGGCTGGGTCATGGGACATCAATAAAAAAAGAGATGGGAGATGTGTGAAATGTAAACATTTCAGCCTGCAGGAAATAAAGTACTGGAGTACTAGAGTACTGACTCGTCTTGTCTGCCAAGTTTTTTTCAGGTGTGAAAACAACCAACTGACAAGAAAGTGCAATCGAGGTTCTTTCTGTGGTTGAACCCCCAGTTCTTCTCTCCTAGAAATGACAGTATGTGTGTGGGCAGGATGGGGTATGACAAGAAGACAAGAGGTTGATAGGGGCCAGGGGTAGCTCAGTGGTTAAGGCATTGGACTACGGTTCGGAAGATCCCAGGTTCAAACCCCACAACCACCAAGTTGCCACTGTTGGGCCCTTGAGCAAGGCCCTTAACCCTCAACTGCTCAGATGTGTACAGAGATAAAAATGTAAGTCGCTCTGGATAAGAGCGTCTGCCAAATGCCTAAATGTAAATGATGATAGAGCTGCTGATCAACAACTTCAGGCTGATTTTCAGGAAGGATATTGCATACGAATACAAATCTACCTCCACCAAAAGGACGTAAATTATGTAATGCCGTTATTGTGAAATTCAGTGACAGAGGCACGTGGAGACCTAAGCTCTGAGCTTACCAACATCTGGCAGAGCCTTTCTTGTTAAAAGCTGGAAAGTATAACTGCTGATCTAAACCTAATTTGCACAGTAAAGTGTGGAATATGTCTCAGTCTACAGTGTTCTGGAAACCTGACATTAGGAGGAAGTGATGTCACTTTTGATCGATGATGATTTACTCAGCATGTGCAGCTTTGCTAAAAAGGTGGAGAGCTGAGGATGGGCTGCATCTATCACCCAGCTTGACAAAAAATATTCACTCCCACGTAGGCCATGGAACCAGATGACATCAGTTCTTCCCAGTGTACACAAGAAAGAATGTGTGACCAAATGTGTTTATTTAAATAATCCTTTTGTGAACACTTTTCTTTCAAGGTGGAGATTAAGATTAAACTAACTACACTAACTAAAATGCAGCAGCTTATAACTGCATTTTAAAACAATCCAACCCTAAACAGTAAACAAATGAACAAAAAAAATCTATTTTTCCAGCAAAATGTAGCACCACCTTGCTGCACCTCATTTGTGTGCAGGGGTTTAACAGTCGGAGAGTGCATCTGTGTCAGTGAATGGGAATGCTGATCCACCCACTGGGAGAAATATCAGGTGTCTATATGCACATATGGGAATAATCACCCCCCCTCCCCCCGCTGCTGCTTTCTGCCTGCTTTCCTCTTTGTGAACGTCATGGTGGAGAGAATAGGAAAGTGTAGGCCTCAGCTATTCAGGGCTTTGGTGCAAGTTCATATTTTCCTTCCTGCGTAACCATCCTGCTTTGCTCATGACTTTTCCAGCCGCATCCCCTCGTCTCTCCGCTGCGCGCCATCGAAAGTGGCTTGGCTGAGAGCTACAGACCTGCTTTCTTCAGCTCGGCTCGGCACGTCCATCGTTCTTAGATTTGTTCTTTTTTGGGGGGGATGTTTTGCGGTTCCAGCAGTAATGTGAACTTCTCCTGCATAGCTTCAACATAGCCTCATGCCAAAAACAGGGCTAATTAATCTGGTCTAACCTGATTATGAAAGGAGTTTAATAAAT
Source organism: Channallabes apus (assembly GCA_030522415.1). NCBI lineage: Eukaryota > Metazoa > Chordata > Actinopteri > Siluriformes > Clariidae > Channallabes > Channallabes apus. The sequence goes on along the minus strand of CM060121.1, from coordinate 11,041,216 downwards.
AAGTTTTACAAATATGCACAGGATGGTAAAGGGGGCAGGGGGAAATTAACCTGATGACTCAATGTAATCTGGCACAGTCACCAGTACAACAGTGCCCTGCTTGGTTTTTGTCTGTTTCGCTTAACCTTTTTCAATCTGTCTCTTAAACTCCTACTCTTTTTCTTCTAATCTTGGCCATCCTTTAATCTATTTGAAAAAGAACATGTGTTTTCATTCCAATTTGTGATTAAAGCACTTACTGCGAACCTGTTTTAGTGCTTTATTTTCAACAATTGGGAATTATTTTTTCCCCTAAGCCCACAGTTCTACTACATGTTTCAATTATGGGCTGAGTGGAAGAACTTACTACAAAAGAGAGATCCAGGGAGAAAATGAAACACAAACCAAACATTTTGTTCTTTTGTTTCAGTAGCACGTTCCTAATATTTATTAAAAGAAGACTTTTACCTTTCTGCCCCAGTTCCCTGAAACATATCCTAACAATCTCTACCTGGAATCTCTTTACTCTTTTCAACCCAAACACAATCATTCTTAGCCACTTGGAAAAACAAAAGGAGAAGGTGAGAGAGGATAAATTATAAAACCTGCGGTCGAAGCCAAAGCTCAACGCACGGCCCCAGGAACGACACCGGACAGCTGTGAAAGCAGTCATTCACGTTATCATCCTTTATGTGTGGAGAGCTGTGCCACTGCACAACGTTAGAGACGTGATTGTTTATGGGCTTGAAGGGCTTATAAATACACATTAGACCTGACTCTCACTCAAGCCAAGATCATGAAGTGAAGACATCAGGAAAGGTCTTCATAATTAACCTCTACTTTCTTTGAACTCAACCTGACTGCTGATTCATCTGATCTCCTCGTCTCTCTATTTCTTCCAAACTATTTCTTTTTAAGAAAATCACTCAAGAGTCAAATAATATGAAACAGAACAACAAGTTCCATAAACCGCAAACTTCTGATGAGGGGATATCTAAGCTATCACATAAATATCAGATAAATATAGCACATTTTCTAAATGGCTTATCCAGGCAGAGATTTCCCATCTGTATTATTTTCATCTTTTGTATTTTTGTACTTGTCAAGTACTTCCCAAGGGCTTCCTGAGAAAATGGAGGAGTAGAGTTGAAGAGAGAGGGGTAGAAACCAAAAGGACAATCGTGGGGTTCAGGGGTTGAACCTCTTCATGCTGCGTCCTTGGGATCACTTATCATTCTTTTAAATGCAGATACAGTATAAATTGAGAGCAGTAAAAGGAATATGAAAATAGAAATGTCTTCAGTGATTCATGACTCATTTCATGAGGAAAAGAATCATATTTTATTGTTAGCAGGTAATCTCTAGGTGCAAAGTCTGTGGATCTTAGCCATACGTTAAAATTATACCCATTGAAATTGAGATTTTTGGCATCAATTCTGTACCACAACTGATTGAAAAAGAGCCACACACCACTACTAACATCAGCCAAAATCAACAATCAAAAGCCAGAAGCAAAATCAAAAGAGGGGTTGAAGACGATAAACAAATCAAATGAGAAAACAGTTACAAAATAGAGCAAATTGGAAATGTAAGACTGAAAAAAAAAAACCTAGAACGAGTGTTCAAGTCAAATTAGGATTTGTGATATTAGGATTTCTCATAAATGAGAAAAAAAGGAGGCGTAAAAGTGATTGACATTTACACACAGTATGGTGATGAGACTCTTAGCCGTAGGAAAATACTTGAATTGGGCAAATGTTTTAAAAAAGGTTGTATGACCTCGCTCCAAGTCATTTCCACATTTGAGCTGTTACAAGGGAGTTCATGGGAGGCCAGCGTTTCAGACATGAAGCAGGCAGTTTGATCATGGCTTTAGCTTACTGAGAGAACACTACATATATACATAACTGTGTTCGCTTATTCCACCATATAAAAAGTCCTAGCTTGGTTTGACCGTTTCCTTGTTTAAAAAAAAAAAAAAAAAAAACATTTGGAAAGGTGCGATAGCTGTGGGCATCAAAATATACTGTATACAGATCAAATGGGGAGTTTTTTATGTGAGAGGCTAAAAATACAATTAGAAAAACATACACTCTCTCTGTGCACAGCCTTCTCACCGGTGTTGGCTTTCAGCACCTGGCACTCGCCTTACAAGTGCCCACTACAACACATTACTGGGAGATTAAAAAGTGGAAGTGTAAAAGTGTATGTTATGAAATCGGTATATTTTATGAGGTTAATTCCTTTTCCCCTTTGAGTATGGATGATTCAGATTCACAGAATTTTCAAATCCCAGCTCATAAACTACTTTAGCATTAGGAAACGCATGATGCGAATTTGTAAATAAAGCCAGAAGGTAATCAACTTCCATAAAAGGAAAAACAATCTGGGGTTTTCCAAGTCACCCTTTTAAGGCAAGTGAAGTTTTATTTAGAGATTGCTCTTCAGCACTAATCGACAGGTGACAACATTCGGACCTGCACCTTGCCAAGTGGCACGCTGCATTCAAAGTGAAGACTTCCGGAGCGTTATGCATTACGTTTAAAACGGAAAGAGGACAGTAATCTAATCCACGTCCTGGGATTGCCAGGGAAAATCAACAGGGTGTAAAAGCCATTAGGGAGTGAGAGAGCCAAGTCTTTGAAATTCACAGTGACTCATGAAAACGCTCAGGCTACTGCCACGTTCATTTTCCTTGGCTTCGCTTTGCATTTCTTTGCAAAAACACCATCTGTAGAGGCAGAGTTTTAAATTGAGATTAAATTGTAGAAAAATATATTCTCATGTGCAGCTGCACCTGGTTTTAACTGGTTTTGCACTCAAACTCATATTTCATGGTGTATCCTATCCAAGTCGATATTAAAAGCTCCACAAAGCCATCACAGCTCTGCAACTTTCTCACATATTTATCCAAAATTTAGCATGTGGTTTTATTTCCACTTTTGGTATGGCATTAGCAAATAGTGATAGTTGCAGAACTGGCGAACAGCTTTAATTCCACAGTGAAAGCAAAATAAATGCTCAAGTGAGAAGAGAACCTGATATTTTTTTGCCACTGCACTAATTGTCAGAACATCCCAGAGTGCCAGTGTGGCACGAGCCTCATCACTGCCAGATGTGCTGAAGCAAGCAGCTGTCATTGGCTCATTGGGGGCACAATCTCTTAGACATCATGCCACTGTGCTCTGATTATAACCGAATGGGAGAAAAGTCTTTGCAGATGTAAAACATGGCTATAAAACATAATTATATCATTTGCAGCCTACCGTAGTTAAACAGCTTTAAACCAGTAGTGGTGTGTTGATAAATATTATTTTAAAAGCAGTATAAGGATAGCTTATAGGATAGCATTTGACTGGTTTTGACAAACAGACTGATATCAGGACTGCATGCCAACGCAGGATGCCAACTACTTCCTGAATTGGACAGAAAGAGGACAAAAGAAAATGATGGGGAGAGAGAGAGAGAGAGAGAGAGAGAGAGAGAGAATAAAAGGCTCTCTTGTGCTTTTTGTCATTTACAGCTCTTTCAAAGCTGAAAGTTAGTTGATTTTCATTCATCCATAACCACATGAAATGGGCCTTGGTCTTCAAAGTGCCTCTTTCTCCTTACACATGCCATTCATAGTCACTTTTTATGTAGAATGCATTTTTTTTTCTTACTGTTGCAATGACATCACAGGGTTAATGTAGTTTATTGGTTGCTTACAACAACCAATGAAACTGGCATTAATGGTAACAAAGTGCTTGCTGATATTTATTACAATACCTGATGTACATTACAATAAAACCTTACAATAAAGAATTGCTTGCTACCTACTGTAAAAAAAAAAAAAAAAAACTTTAAACCAGTAAAATGAGTTTTGTGTTTCATTGTGAAGCCTCAAATCTGTGGCTGAATCTGAAACTCCTAAAACTGTCCCCAACCATCAGTGACTTATGCCTCATATTTTAAGGTGGGGTATCAGATGCTTTCCCTTGTGTGAAGTCCATTTTTTCACCAAATATTCTTATGGTGAGCATAAACAAAAAAGTTGGATTTTTATCTAACTTGACCAAAACAAAAGGGTTTGGTGGAATAGAAAATTATAAAGGGTGATGTTATCCTTTATTTTAAATCACTGCTTTGTTGGGAAAAGTAGATGAAGTGTAGAGGGCTCTGGGTACTGTCATTACTTCTTCTGCTAAATCACAAAGAATGAATCACTTTTAACTTTCCATGCAATTCTGCTTTCAAATGTTGGTGGCAGCTGTTTGGTTTGGAGCCTCGACAGCCACATGTGCTACTTAAGTCTTATTCCCGAACAAAGAGACAGCTAATTATGTGCTGAGAAAGAAAGTGATTTTGCTATTTTGGCTGATTGTCTACATTTGACATGAGCGGAAAATCTGTGTAGATTAGATTTTTCCCCTCCATTATTCTTTTAAAAAGTCACAAATATACACAGTCTATCTCCATCATACACATTTGCCAATAACACTGCATATGCTCACAATTTCTGTATAAATACAAGCAAGAAAATTATCTAATTACTGTAACTCACGATCATCTTCTCACAGTAAATGATGTATATTATACTGTGCTGTGAAAAAATATTTGTCCTTTCCTGGTTTTTATTTGTCACTGTTAAATGGTGGCGCAGTGGCTTAATGGTTAGCATTTTGCCTTGCACCCCCAGGGTCCGTGTTCAGGCCTCAGGGTCTGTGTGCATGGAGTTTACAGTACATGTTCTCCCCAAGCTTGGTGGGTTTCCTCCAGGGACTCCAGTTCACTAATTTGCATCCCAGATTGCCTGTAGTGTGTGTGAATGAGTGTGTGAGTGTGTGTGTGCCCTATGATGGATTGGTACCCAAGTCCCCAAGTTGGTACCCAAGTCCCCAGGCCCTCTGTGACCCTGTATACAGGAGGTATACAAGTGTTATACATGATGAGTGAGTGAACGAGTTATCACAGTTAAATAATTCAGATCATCAAACTATTTTAACATTACACAAAGGTAACAGGAGTAAATACAAAATACTGTTTTTAAATGATCATTTTATTTATTAAGGGAAAAAGCTGTCCAAACCTGCCGGTCCCTATGTGAAAATGTACTTGCCTCCTAAACCTAATAACTGGTTGGGCCTTTCTTGGCGGCAACAACTGCAAATCAAGCCTTTGTGGTAACTGGCAATAAGTCATATCGCTGTGGAAGAGATATGGCCGACTCTGCTTTGCAGAATAGTTTTCATTCAGCTACACTGGAGGGTTTTCCAGCATGAACAGCCTGTTTAAGGTCACACAACAGCATCTCAATCAGATTTAAGTCCAGATTTAAGGGCCACTCCAAAACCTTAATTATTTATTTTTGAGCTATTCAGAGGTGGACCTGCTGGTCTGTTTCGGATCATTGTCCTGCTGCATGACCCAAGTGTGCTTGAGCCTGAGGTCACAAACTGATGCATGGACATCCTCCTTCAGGATTTTCTGGTAGAGGGCAGAATTCATGCCTCCATAAATTATGTCTTCCATGTTTGACAATTGGTATAATGCTCTTTTTATGAAATGCTTATATGAAATACTTTTTCACACAGGTTCATTCAGAATGGTCTGAACTAATCTGGCTTGATCAGAATGAATTTTCAATCGAAGAACTTTGATAATTCATTTAATAGGTAAATATTATCCATGTAAACAGTTGATACGATCATTTCTTTTATGTTGAATAAATATTTTCTTTCTGATCACGATTCTGATTACCCCCACATTAAGTAATTTGCTGAGTTGCTGGAAGGAAAAAAAATGCTTCCATTCCCAATCAGTAAGCTCTGTGAGAACAAATAACTCTCTCGGTAGTCTTTATTTAGATGGGACTCTGGCTGAGGCACTGATTGGCTCATCATTTTACATGTGATAAAGTATCCAATCAATCATAGATAGGACTGTTTTCTTGTATCCAATCGTAGCCCAGAAGGCAGGATTTGTTGTACAAGACAGGAAGCCTAATCGAACCACAAAGTTGGAGAAAAATACTTCTTTTCGGTTATATGTTTGGCAAATTTAATTTTTCACAGCAGGCAAAACCACTTGCACAGGTCAAAAAAGTTACAGTCTGATTAATTGCTATGCGCTTGTTAACACACACCTTATCATATCAAAGTCCATGTAAACCGTTGCATTGGACTGCATCAACTGGTGACCACAGAAAATAATTCAAACTTTCCAAACTGGACAAACTGGGAGGTCTGCCTTCTGCTTAAAATATTCCAGTCAGCCATCAGGTCTACAGTATATACCAGGAGATTTACAGAGTAGCAAGGGCCAATTTGAGGAGGGGAATCTGCAAAGTGAAACATGAACACAAACAGTGGATTGAGGAGCTTTAACTCTGCTGATCTCTGACACATGTGGCAAGACATCCACGCTATCATGGATTATAAAACCATCCAGCACTGCCTCACTTTCATATGACCTCAACCACTTCTTTTCTTGTTTTACAAAGCAGACCACATAGCTCACACTCAACACAATGGAACAACTGGGTGAGCAGAACTCTAAAGTGTACGCAACCCTGGGCAGGGTAAATGCCCAGATGTCATCCTTGGTGGAGATCTTGACTTTAGGCTTCACTTTTAGGCCATCTTCAATGTGTCCTTAGCTTAATCAGTTTCCCTCAAAGTTTATTTTAAAGCTCAAACAGCTTGAAATGAGCATGCCACTCTGTGACTGGTCCCTGGATTTTCTAACTGACCACAGTCTGTGAATCTCAACAACTATAATCAAGTTCACAGATGCCACAGTACCACACAGGCTTGGTTAGAGGTAATACAAGATGGCCTGTACGGAGAAGATCAAGCATCTGGTCGCATGCATGAGGACAATAATCTGGAACTCATCACCACGAAAGTGAAGGAGGTCATTTTGGATTGGACCTTACAGTCACACTCCTGTTCACTCCTGATAAAAAAAGGCATAGCAGAGACTAAAAAAACCCCAGGCTTCAGGATACTGGTGGACTTTTACCATTGCACCATTGAGAGCATCTTCAACAACTGCATCTCACTGTTGCAGACTATTCGTCCTCCTCCCATCAAGCAGACACATGATTCGTACTGCACTTCTTTATGTACTACGTTGGTCCTCGTCTGGCCTTTATGCATCGATGCACTGGTCCTAATTTTAAATGCTGTTTTTGCATTTCTGTGCCTATTACTGTACTACAACAATCAGCCATAACATAAAAACCACTGACTGGCAACGTCAACACCATATATTATCTCAATTTAATGGTACCCTTCAAAGGGGTTGAATATATTAGTCAGCAAATGAAGAGTCAGATCATCAAGATAATTTGTTATAAGCAGAAATAATGGGCAAGCATCAGGAACTGAGCAACTTTGACAATGGGCAACTTGTGATGGCTAGATGACTGGTTCAAAGCATCTCCAAAATGGAATGTCCTGGTATGCAGTAATTAATACCTACTAAAAGAGGTCTAAATGTCCACACAGATGGGAAAAGTAGGATCTTGCTATGAAAGAAAGGTTTCAGAACATGTAGTGCATTGCAGCCTGCCGTACATGAGCCTGCATAGACACAGACCTGTAGAAGTGCCTATGCCCACCCATTGAAAGTACCTACAATAGGCACATGAGCATCAGAACTGTACCATGGAACAATGGAAAAAGGTAGCTTGGTCTGATGGCTCACATTTTTTTAAACTATGTAAATCTAGGTAGAGATCCAGGAAATTGACATGCAGAGTAGAGCTATTTGGGGGAAAAAATGTGTTTGGTTAAAAAGTGCTGACTGCTTGGGTATTAGTAATGCCAGGCCTGTTACTTTCCCTTTCAGGTTTTCTCATGCATGAATACTTCTGTTAAAAACAGCTGGTAGACAGACTGACATTAACATACAGTATAGACACCTCATATGCAAGTTGCAGCAAAACACTACTGCTTTTAAACACACAAAGAGAATTAATGACCAGCATCATGAACTTGATGTTAGAAAGCTTGATTATCTAAACTGCGCATGTTTACGATCAATGCTTTAGGTCAGTCTTATGGCATGCTTTGGCATGGTTCTGTGTTATTGCTCAGACCAAAAAATGTTTAGTTTGGCTCATTGCTTCTGTCTGGGAAGTTCTTTTGCTCCTCACCACATCACAGAAACTACAATATTCAGCATTGCTAGTACTGAAGCCATATTTGTTCCAGGTGTTGCTCTCTACAAATTAGTATTTTTATTCCTCTTCAGTAAATGCTTCATCCAGGGCCACAATAGATTCTTTTGTTTTCTCTACCAGCACTCAGCTTTTCAACCTGCTATCCATTATAAAAAATAAAAAAAACACCTAAGGCACTGACATCATGGACTTATTACTGTACCTCTTCAATCTTTCACACACATATGTGCACTGTCTATACATATCCATGCAGGCCCACGCAGACCCTGACAGTGAAAAACTGCACGTTGTCGGGTGAACAGAATTTCTCATGCATAAAACTCTGATAGTTCAAAATTTATGACTGTCGTATATAAATTCTGTAACAATTTAAATCATAACAGCCCCTTCCCTTCCATGTTATTCTAGTAATGAAAAAAATGGTGGAAAAGTGATTACAGCTTAATCTCAGGAAAATCTAAAATCCTGTATCTCAAAATATTAGAAGATTTCCTAAGATTATTTTATTATTGAAGGCCAGGTTGCTTTTATAGCAGCCTTCAGTTCATCAGTTGTTGTTGGGCCGAGTGTTTCCCCATGGGGATCTCTATGGGGTTCAGGTCAGGTGAGTGGGTTAGCCAATCAAGCACATTGCCTAGTCCTGCTGAAAAAAGTAAAATTGGCATCTCCATAAAACTTGTCAGTAGATAGAAGCATGAAGTGTTTTAAAATATCCTGATAGACAGCCGCAATGACTTTGGACTTGGACCAACACCAGCAACTGACATGGCACCCCAAATTATCACCAACTGTGGAAACTTCACACTGTTATGATTGTTCAGGTCTATCTGATCAGGTGTTATCGATCCCCGATAACAGAAATTAGAATCGGACGATACTGAGCGCTAATCACAGGTTAGGAGTTATTGTGATCTTCCATTTAAAATGGTATTTTTATTGTTTAGTATTGTTTATTTCAAACAACAGTGCACAAATAAAATTAAGATCTGGAAAAGAATTTGACATTTACAAATTAATTTTTTGGAACCCAACATATGCAACATATTACGTTCTCTTATTATTTCATGTAGATAAAAAAAAAAACTAAAACCAATAGAATATCCTATTCGCGACTAAAGAGCAAAAGATTTTCATTCGTTAATTGGCATCAAGGGGCTCTCACACACGCTGAAATTCTTATCAAAAATGTTCTACCATACTCACTCGTTATAACACGCATTGTGTGGAACAAGTCTACATCAATGAATAACAAATCTAAACTCTGCACTGAATGTTTTAAAATAAATTCAGGAATTCCTCACTTTGTATTTGGCGAGGATCATAACTAGTCATTAGTAAACAGGGAGGGAAGGCATTTCTTTTATAAATATGCCATTTTTGGGCCCTCGAGCAAGGCCCTTAACCTTATCTGCTCCAGGTGCACTGTATCATGGGTGACCCTGCGCTCTGATCCCAGCTAACTTGGCATATGCATACAGTAGAAAGAATTTCACTGTGCAGTAATGAATATCTAAAAAAAAAGGCTTAACTTAATTTGAATAGTCACTTCCTGTCAGCCCTCATACATGGAGCGGTTAGGATAACCCGGGCTGCCTCAGCCAGAGCTAGGAACCGATCTTTAGATCTCTCTTCATTATGAGTTTTGTGATAATGGTTTTAACCTTTTTAGCTCTCTGCAGAATAAGGCTCAAGCTTTTTGAGAGCTTTGGTTATGTGAGGGTCGAATTAGAAGATTTAGCTGCTGCCTTTGCAGATAACATTTTGCACTCAAATTATTCACACTTGATTGTTCTTAATAATTGTTAAGTTTTTTTGTGTTAAAGCTTTGGCCCCCTCTTGTTTTTTCTTTAGAACTTTGCATGTTGCAAATTTGATGTATTTAAAGAGAACTATTAATATTCCCAAACTGATGAGAGCATGTTGATGTGGCTGTCGACTCATAATTTGCGTCCTCACAATAGTATCGTTTTATATGATCAGCCAGTTGAGAGATAACGGATCTGTAAAAAATAAATGATTATCGGCCACTCACTGGCTGGTCAGTCGAAGCACCTAGTCTAGGCAAAGTCATGTGAATTTTTTTCTTTCTTTTTTTTCTGGAAAATTCTTCTTATACTGCTTCTTGAAATTGGAATGGACAGGAAGGTGGAACGATGCAATGGGCAATTTAGTGTCCATATTACTGCTGCCAAAACATTCATATCATGTAAATGGAAAACACATGAGCTCTAGTGCTGACTTACACACAGTTGAAAAGAAAGGCACAAGTCAAAAAAACCTATAAAGCATACCTAGATCTTTATTTATTCGTAAAATGTGCTATAATTTGCACTCCCCATTATTTTCAGATACAAAAATTAAAATGCAGCTTTGTTCCACGATTATCTACAAAAAAACGTCCAACAATAGAAAGCCTCAGTCATAACAGAAAAAAAGGAACAAATATGCTAATGTGTTGTCAGAAGTCTCCACACGTGAGAGATAAAACAAATAAAACACTGTATATGATGTCTGACTGAAATACATTTTAAAAATAGAGTGACATTTATTGAGAAAGTAGAAGAAAAAAAAACAGTAAGAGTTCAAACGGATCAATATGTCAGAAAAAAATGAGTTGCTTACAACTAAAAGGATCTAAAGCTGTAATAGTGACAAGGAGCGAACTAGGAAGTTATTACAGGATTGATAGTGTTTTTGCTTACTTATTAAATTACATTAACAAATTAATTCTTATAAATTTATTTTACCCTTAACGTGTGCAAATATTTGCATTCAACTTCAATACTTGACAGCATAATGTAAAATATGTTTATTTTACTTACACTTTGCAATATGCTTTTTTATGTTTATTATTATATTACTGTACCTGCCTCCTATCAGACTGTCACTGTGGAATAATCATCTAGGGACTGGATTGTTTTATATAGACAAGAATGCTGTTAAATTCTGTAATCTGGTTTGTCAGTAAGTACGTTTCTGCCAGAGGAGAGACTTCAGGATAGAGGACTTTGTGCATTATAATCACTGGCTGTAGTTTAAGAGGAATAAAGCATTTCATATGCTGTCAAGAAATAATCTATTTCAAATTCAGACTTGGTCTGGCCACATCTCACCTCAAAACCATTGTGTTTTATCCCTTACCTGTATGTACAGTATGTGATATTTGTCTATAATTGCTATGTGTTATCCCTTGCCTGGTTTCAGCGGGAAATGTTCCTGCCCCACAGAAACTGTGACTCTGGTTCAATCTTGGGCTCCGGGTGCTGTCTGTGTAGAGTCTTACACATTCTCTCTGTGAGATGTTAGGGAGATTTGCTATGCTACATTACACCTATTTGTGAATAATGTGTGTATGGTCCACCTTGTGCCTTGAGAATGGACTTCGGATTCATGCCAGCAACCATAATGAGGATAAAGTGATCACTGAAGGTGAAGAAATGAATAATATACATTATGTTGCATGTATGGCAAATAAAGAACTTCTGATTCTCATGAATGATACGAGTGATGCTCCAGGACACGCTACCTTCTGCTTTTTAATCAGACGTATTTGGTCGTGAAAGGCAATGGAGATGAGCTGTCTTATCTGATATGTATGGATTAAGTTGATACATGAGTCTGGGATTATCAAGCACAACACAACCCTGCAGATGTGTTGGGTTCACAGGAAGTGCAGCAGGCAAGTTGGGCTTAATCCAGTCAGAGATTATCTGAGCCCGCATCTATTCCAGTCTTTCACTTTACTTTTCATGGCGTTCTTCTTTCATTCCTGACTTGCATTAGCACTCTTTCATAACATTCATGGCAGCAATTCATAAAGCAATCAATGTTTATTCAGTGGCTATTTTTTAAGTAAATGCGGGTGGGATGAGATTTTTTTTTTTTTAAATCATGTTTTCAGACTGAAAAATCTGGTAGCTGCTCTTTGCAAAAAGGTTTACAGACAGCAGACTGACATTAAATGTATTATCCACTTAATAAACTTCCCAGGTCAATGTGTGTTTATACAGAGCTGTCTGGGTTATCCTGCTTTGTGATGCTTTTTCTAGCAGAGTGTGTGTGTGTCAGCCACCACCTGGTCAGGCTCTGCTGAGTGGCTGTGAGGCGGCTGGACAGTTCACTCCTGAAATGTTTATAATTATGAAGAGCAATGGCCACTGGAATGTGTTTGATGCTCTTGGGCTGCATGATTTCTAAGAAAACTGGCAAACAGGGCATGCCATGCCAAAATGGTCGCCATAGTGATGTTTTGGAGATTTACAATATTGCAACAACAGAAAAATCCAAATGGTACTTTGGAGAAGGTTCATGAAACAAACTTCGTGAAAAGTCAGTCCCTGACATGAACTTAAAATTTTTATAGAGGCTTGGTGTGAAGCTTAACAGATGTGATACTACTTATTTCACAGAATTGGCTTTCCACAACAGCTTGTTTGTATCAAACATTCCTTGAGTGTATACAGAATTTGTTGTTTATAAGATTTACAAGAACTCAACAAAGCCAATGCTTTTAGTAAATGCGGAGTACAAAATGTAGCAGATCATCAGTGGTTCTCATTGTGGGGTCTGGTGACCACCAGGGGTCTATGAAGCAAAGCCATGGGTTGCATGATTTTTGTTTTATTGTGTTGAATTGTTTCTCTAGTTATTCGTCTATTTGACTTGTCAGCTGATTTGGATGGATGTGCACCAATCCTCAACTAATGAATGTTGCACTATATACAGTATACTGCTTTTCACACTTGTTCCCAACAAATAGTACTAACCTTTCACAGAGTTCTCATTAGGGATCAAATTAGATTTTTATTTCTCAATACAGTTTGACAACAATGTAGACTGCAGAATACATGTGCTTTGTGTCTTTTTTCCCTTTTCTGCCACTAGTTTAATTAAATATGTGAAGAATAATCACATATGCAAAAATTCAAATAACAGATGTAATACAAAAAAAAAACATGGAAAAAAGCTTTAAGGATATGGCTGATCAGTATATCTCTCTGTAGCTTTAGTTGTGTTTTTGAATCATGCACTATCCACTAGTGAGTATGAATTTCCCAATCCCACAGTTATTTTATAAACCTGGACTGAGTCAGTGAGAAAACCTTGGTATATTTTTAGATCCATTGTCTCAAGAATTTACACCGACTTACTTACAGTTACAGTTCAGAGCATTATTTATTACAGCTCAGAAACCTGAAGATGGCTAAAAATAACATTCAATTGATGCACGTTCATTGTGGACGTTCACACTAGTATCCTCAGATTAAAAAAGCCTGAAAATAGGTGTTTTGTTTGCGTACGGTGTCAGGGATTGCCGAATAGCTTGCAGTTTGTTCTGCAGAACAAAGCCCATGACGTTAACTGCCTTAGATTTTTTGTTTTATCTACTGAGGAGCTGTTTTTTTTTTACCCTTTATTCAAATTGCTAATTTTCATATGTCTGTACTGTATACAGAATGCTATAATGTATGAAATATTACAGTCAGATTAGGCACTTTGGGTTCATTTAGATAGAGTTAGTACCCAGGGGTTGGCATAATGTAGTTTTGTTTGGTGGTTTGATTAGAGCATTTGACTATTTAATATCATTAATCTTCTTAAATGAGCTCAAAAACAAACAAAAAAATCTAATGAGCCTCCCCAGGTATGAACACCTAGAACTGTCTCTGCTTATTGTGTAATTTCATAACCACATTCCATTTCTATTTAATAAATATCCATACCACTTTATAAATAGAAACTGCATGATCACAGATCATTCAGTAACAAAAATAATAAACCCAGGGTCTGAAATTTAATATACCAATTTATGAGCTAAGGCTGCTTTTACAAGGACATTTTCCGCATCCAGACCTCTATGCAATGCTGCTTTATTGTTAGCACGTTTCTGAGAGGAAGTTGCTGGGGTGTACAGAACACACATTCAGAACAAGCTCAGGGTTTTTTCAAGACTGTCCTAAATCACAATTGATATGTGTATAAGTACATTACAATATGTTTTGATTGGTTAGGTTTTCCTGCTCTGCACACAAAACGTAACGCAAGCAAACAATGTAAACAATCAAAGCCAAATACCACAACCCAAGTTGTTACTTGTAACAACTGTTGTTAACTGTTTTTACATTTTAAGGTCATGGGCGGTCGTTTAAGCATTTCACTCCATATCGTACTGTGTATGACTGTGTATGTGGACCCTTAAATGGCTAGTCTCAGTTAGCTTGTGTGCCTGGGTGTTGGACTTCCTCTCGGACAGATCTCAAGCGGTGAGAGTGGGCAAGTGCTTCTCCAGCAGCATCACCATCAACACAGGTGCTCCACAGGGATGTGTTCTCTCTCCACTGCTATACTCTCTCTACACTTCAGACTGTGTGGCCATGTTCGACTCCAACACCATCGTTAAGTTTGCTGACGATACGGTGGTGCTGGGCTTCATCTCCAACAACGATGAGTCGGCCTACATAGATGAAGTGGAGAACCTGGCACTATGGTGTGAAGAAAACTGCCTCCGACTGAACGTCAGTAAGACGAAGGAGCTGGTGGTGGACTTCAGAAGGGGACAACTGGACCACAAACCCCTCATCATCAATGGAGCTCCAGTGGAGAGGGTGAGCAGCTTTAAGTACTTGGGCGTCCACATCTCCGAGGATCTGACATGGACTGAGCATATCTGTGCTCAGACGAAAAGGGCAAAGCAGCGTCTGTACCACCTGAGGCAGTTGAGGAAGTTTGGGGTTTCCCCTGCTGTCCTTAAGGCTTTCTACTCGGGTGCTGTTGAGAGCATCCTAACACAGAACATTTCATCCTGGTTTGGGAATAGCTGTGTACAGGACAGGAAAGCCCTCCAGAGAGTGATCCGGGCAGCTGAACGCTGCTGCAGGTTAACTCTCCCCTCCATGCAGGACATCTACACCAGGAGATGTAAAACCAGGGCAGCTCGTATCATTAAGGACTTGTCGCACCCCAATAACGGACTGTTCAAACTTCTGCATTCAGGCAGAAGGTTCCGGGTCATTATGGCCAAAACGGAGAGACTCAGGAGGAGTTTTTATCCACAGGCGATTAGACTCCTCAACCATGATGGGCCACTCTCCCATTCATAGGACTGGTAACAGTTCACCCACACACTGCTGTGCTGACATTCCACACTGCACACTGCACTTTAGTCTGGACTGTAAGCATCACTTGCACTAACATCTTTATCCTGCTCAGATACACACTTTATTATTATGTTTACATTTGCACCTTTTTTTTTTTTTTTTTTAAATTTCAATTTCTATTTCTATTTATAGATTATTTCTTTTCTTTTGTTTCTTGTTATTTGCACAAAGTAGGAGCGGTTCAGGATACATTTCACTGCGTGTTGTACTTGTATAACTATGCATGTGACAAATAAAGAATCTTGAATCTTGAATCTTGAATCAATGTGGGCCCAGTTTCTCGATAACGCACACTCTTAGAAGCCGCTAAGAAGACTCTTAAAATATATCTTACTGTACATAAAGTGATTACTTTTCTAAGTGTGTTTCTCTAACTGTCCCTTAGGAGTCTTCTTAAGTTGCTGCCTCTTACGTCCGACGTTACAAGCAGTGGTGTCAAAAGTATTCACATTCATTCCTTGGGTAGACGTATACTGTAGATACCAGGGTCTTAAAAAACTTCTTAAGAAGTTGAAGTATCAACTCAAGCTTTTTGGCGTTCTGATCATGCGAGGGGGGGGGGGGGGGTGCGCGTTTTGATCATGCGACCGGGGGGGGGGGTGATGGGGGATGGGGTTACGAGTAACGAGGCTATTTTTAAAAAGTACAGATAATTGCTTACAAATGTAAGGAGTAGAAGTACAAAGTCGGCTGAAAAATAATTACTCCAGTAGAGTATAGATACCCAAAATTTCTACTTAAGTAAGGTAACAAAGTATTTGTACTTCGTTACTTGACACCTCTGGTTACAAGGCGCTGTCTTCAGTGAAGATACTGAATTAGCGGACATTGGTGGCTCAAGAATCGATTTTTCACTCCTTTTGCATGACAGTGTTAAGAAAGACGGCATTTTCTATGCCAATTAAACATTGCACAAAATTTTTCAAATAACATTTATTTCGACATGGGTTAACTAATCAATAACATGCCATAATAGCCAAATATATAGATTTAATCACCAAACTGTCACTAATATTTTCATGTAACCTGTAGTGGCAGTGAAACGAACCGGGTATACAATCATAGTTGACTGACAAACAGCTGACAGCACTCTTCACCAGCTTCAGAAACAATGTGAAGTGTCAGTTGCTGGGGCTGTATAGCGCACTTATGGAATGAATACGATGAGATGACAGAGTGGAGGTTTAATACCCCTATCTCACCTACGCAGTTTCACGCGGTGGCCGTAAGTGCGGTTCATCATGATTCAGCGCGAGTTTTGGTGCTGTGATTACATTTCCATCTCACCACGAAAAATTATTAAACATGTTTAACATGTGGAAGCTCGTGGACCTTGCAGATCTTTGCGGAACTGCCGGCCATCACTCGAGGCGGCTCATGGTGCCTAATACCCCTATCTCACCTACAGGTATGTTGTTTGGTGAGATGCGGTGTTATACCCCAATTTCCCCTGCGCGGTTTCGCGCGGTGGCCGTAAGTAGGGTTCATCATGATTCACCGCGAGTTTTTGCGCTGTGGTTACGTTTCCATCTTTCCATGTGAAAAATTAAACATGTGAAACATGAACACATGCGGAAGCTTGCGGACCATGCAGAACTTCGCGGAACGTCGGCGGGAAATTGCGGCAGGTCACGGTGCATGGTGCATCTAACATCGCATCTAACCATGAGTCAAACCGTATAGGTGAGATAGGGGTATTAAGCATTACACTCATCACTCAACCCTGCAAATGAATGGATGCAGGGTTTGAAACTCCCAAGTTTCACCATAAAATAAGCGTGTCAAAAGAAAAGTCCATCCAGTCATGAATGATGGCTAATGATCAATGATATCAATGATCAATCAAACATATTTTAAACAAAAAGCAGCGAGCAGCTGGACATCGGGACGTAGAACATAAGTACGACGCGTTGCCCTGGCAAGCGCAGGTCTGAGCAGGAATCTTAATTTGTCGTCTTCAGTTTAGCACAACAATACGCTGTATCGCTCCCAAATTGTTTGTCACCTGTTTAATATAAAAAGTGATTGCCAATTTTAATGCATTAGTCACATAGGCAAATAGGCTAATTAAAGGTCACTCTATTAGTTATGATATCAAATAAAATAAAATTCTTAAACAGGCCAACAGAATATTCCATCATTAATACAGTACGACTTAAAAATGTGTTTGCATACACCGCTGCGCTGATTTATAAAGACTGCTGCTCAGTGGCGGCAACTAGCGTCTTGACCTGAAACTACGCTAAGAGTAAGTTACAGTAAGCTTGGTCCAGACCAACCTTACGAACGTGTGACTTACCTAAGAGATACTTAGAGTACGATCGTTTCGGGAAATGGGCCATAATGTTAAGGTACTGTACAACTTAAGAACTGCATAGCGATAAGAAGCTTTTGAGAAACCGGGCCATGGCTAGTTCCAGGCGGGGCCGGTTCTACGGAGGTGCAAGAGGGGGCAGCGCCCCCTCAAATAACAGGGAAATCAGGGAAAAAACAGTGCTGGAACATGATGTGTTCACA
The DNA here is from genome assembly GCA_030522415.1 of Channallabes apus. Taxonomy (NCBI): domain Eukaryota; kingdom Metazoa; phylum Chordata; class Actinopteri; order Siluriformes; family Clariidae; genus Channallabes; species Channallabes apus. The sequence goes on along the minus strand of CM060121.1, from coordinate 11,023,396 downwards.
TGATGCCCCCTTCACATTTCTCACTGCCCCCCATACAGTATGTGCCAGTCTAGAACCGGCCCTGGTTCCAGGCAAAGAGAAAAGTTAAATTTGTAACTACTGTAAAATACACTGTAACTTTGAAAGTTAATTTAGTTGGACTGCAGAAGCTTCATTTGAGTCTCAGCTGAACTTTGGAAGGCATTTTTGCCGAACGAAGGTTGTGGAATTTGGCCCCATTTACAGTACTTACATTGTACTTGCGTTCCAGATTCCAAACTTTACAGTCGGTGTGCAGAGCAGGAAAAATTCAAAAGACCAAGACCTATTGTAATGTACTTCATTTGGAACTCAATTTTGATTTAAAACAGAATTGAAAAAAAGAATTATCCCTTTAAAGCTACAGTCTGCAGTTATATTGATTGATTATTTATTACACTATAATATTCCATTTAATTTAAAAAGAAAATGTTCAACATGGCCAGCTCTAGAGCAGCAGGTAGTGCCGTCACCTCACACCTTTTTTAACTGTGTGAGCAGATTTTCAAATGTTCTCTTAACGTGCATGAGCATGTGGTGCCCTGTGATCCACATGCATCCTGTTTAAAGTGAATTCCTGCCTCATACCCTGTATTTCCGAGGAAGGATTAAGACTTTTCGTGATCTGGATAAACCAGTTACCAGTGATGAATAAATGAACAACAGAATTTTGAACATGTTATTATTGCTACAGTAGCAGTAGTGCTGTTATAAAGCTAGCCTGGTCACCTGGGCACTACTCTGGTACTGTATACTCACTGGCAGTTTACTAAGAGCTTCTCCTGACCTTAATACTAGTATTTACATTTTTTTACAGAAAATGGCCTATAATTTTTTTCAAATCATTATGCTTCGTGCATCAGTGCCGTATTCTCACTGAAGTCAATGGCAAGAAGTGTATTTTTATACAGATAACAAAATGCCTTTTTAAAGGTTCCTGTCCCAAACCAATCATCTTTAATTGTTTCCAAAAAGTTAAGCATTGTCCGAAAAGTTAAGTGTGTTGCCTGCATACATTTGTCAGATATTTTTTAAACTAAATTATGGAAAACAGGAATAAATGACAAAAAATATATGTTTTTTTGCCAATAATATACTTTGAATCACATTGAAGAGAACATTGTAAAATCCACTTTTTAGTCAGTTGTGTGTGTGTGTGTGTGTGTGTGTGTGTGTGTGTGTGTGTGTGTGTGTGTGTGTGTGTGTGTGTGTGTGTGTGTGTGTGTGTGTGCGTGTAAAAAATATATTCCCTGATTTTTTGTTATTTTTGTATTGGCCAGGGGTTAAACAAACCAATTATATTTTCCCTCTAATGTGACCTCATATAAGAGAAACCCTCTCCTGGCTTGTTGAACCACCGTTAATATTCTCTGGACGTCTGTGGGTCAGCAGTAGCTCATTTACAGTACATACTGTAGATACTGAAACAGCATGTTCGTCAGAAGAGTCAAACAGAGGGAGGAATAAAAAATTCATTGTTTATGGGGTATTTCAGCTGGAACATTGAAAAGACACGTTTGGCAGCTCTGAGACCTGTGTTACTTTGTTATATCATTCATTCATTCATTCATCTTCTATACCGCTTTATCCTGTATTAGGGTCGCGGGGACCTGGAGCCTATCCTAGGAGACTCAGGGCACGAGGCAGGGTACACCCTGGACAGCGTGCCAATCCATCGCAGAGCACACACACACACTCATTCACACACTATGGTCAATTTGGGAACGCATGTCTTTGGACTGTGGGAGGAAACCGGAGTACCTGGAGGAAACCCACCAAGCACGGCAAGAACATGCAAACTCCCTGCACACAGAGACGGGCCTGGCCGGGAATCGAACCCGGACCCTGGAGGTGCAAGGCGACAGTGCTAACCACAACACCACCTACTACGCCTTACTCTGTTATAGAAATAGTAAAATATGGAACTTCATAAATATATTTTATCAACATGACATTCGGGTTACCTTTACCCTTGCTTTGGTGGTTTGTCTGCAAATATGTTGTGTGAGGAGGAATTTTAATGAATTTCAAACAATTTAATTTTCATACTCATTATGTGCTGTAGCGAACTGACACAGTTTGAATTTATCTGCTGTAGATGAATTTAAGTGCGTAATTAAATCTGTTTTTCAAATATTTCAAATTTAACAATAATGCTATTTTCCTTTTAGCAAGTAAATTCCTGTAATAAATGTTGAGGTGGGAGAGGTTTTAAATAAACAGAAATAAGAAATGTTTAAAGTAAAACCACAAAGTGTACACATCACATCACTAAAAGCTGCAACTGAATCTAACAGATGTGCATGTTTTTTTTAAACACTGCATCTTTACAGTGTAAAATACAGCAGTGCCAATCAAACAGATGATCCACAAGTCAAGACATTTTTTAAGCTGTGTGTGTGTGTGTGTGTGTGTGTGTGTGTGTGTGTGTGTGTGTGTGTGTGTGTGTGTGTGTGTGTGTGTGTGTGTGTGTGTGTGTAAAAACCCCTGCAGCCGCCCTGTCTGTACTGAATGTTTTTCATTCAGCCCTGCCTTTTTTTTTTTTCCCTGTTTCGTACTCATTCCAGGAGCTCTCTAATTTCACCAAAAGCAGCAGCAGCCGACGATGAAATCGAGAAATCTGGCTCTCTGTGTCCAAAAAATATTCCCTTTCCTGTCTTCCTGTGTGCCAGGGACCACATCTCTCCATCACTGCAGCCAGCACCAGCCCAAAACTATGAGGAGTATTTTCAGCTCTGTAATTTGAAACACACACACACACACACACACACACACACACACATACATCGAGGCAAAAAGGCACATATGTCCTCTTTGGGCAATGTGCACCACACCCAGACTACTACTTCCTTCTAATCCAATGGATTCTTTCAGCTAAAAGTGAAGAGGATCTGCAGGGATTGGAGCGCTGTGTGAGGAGCAGACTGCAGAAACAACTGCAACGGTTAATAAGTGGAAATGAACCGTCTCAAAACGAGTGACTGCACCAAGGTCACAAGGTTACCGTAGGCGGGAAAAAGGAGCATCAACGATACCAGAACCATTCCAAACACTAAACCAATGTCCACATAAAAGCAACAGGAATCATTTCCAGTGCCACTCGCTCCTAAACACACAGTGCACAAGCAAACTAAATAAAACCAGAAAACTCTTGAATGCGCACTGATTAGAGATTCCACTTATGCTTAACCACCCAAATTACCCAGTTTCTCCTCATTCCCATAAATACAGCGCGTGCAGAACTGCAATTACTTTCTATTTCTACTCTACCTGACTTTGTTGAGACACACGTCAAAAAATGCACACAACCCCAGGAAATCCAGAGCTGAGAGCAACAAAATGAGTTTCTCTTGTAAAAAAAAAAAAAGGCACTTTATCACATCATCTCATCAAAGGATTCATTCTTTATCATAGTAGTTTATTCAACATATATTCCCACCATGATGAGGTGATGACACCAAACACCTACACTTTAGACCAGTTAAACATGATCACTGGCTCAACGCATACCCGGGCCTTCGCTGCATGTCATTACATGCACACAATAGTTATACAGCTGAGAATTTTTCATTTTTGTAGGATGTGCACACACACATATAGGTAATAAATGCCAGTGTGCTTGAAATGTTTTTTCTTCTTTTCACTTAACTTCAGTTTTTTATATCTTAAAAGGTATTCATGCTGACAAAATCAGACTTGCACTTGCCATACTGTCAAGAAACTACAGCTGCGAATCCCAATGATACCACAACTACTATTGATACAAGCCAGTCACATGTATCGTGTATACAGTATGTAACATTTGTCACATATTCAGAAGTTCCAAGTTAAAACTTTAAGTTACCTCAGAAAGTTGTAGCTATTTCAAATGTTTCAAAGGAAGTATTTATGATTACTTTCATTTAATAAATAATTAATCTAAAGAGTTTGACATGTGAGCTGAGCTCATGAACGATAAAGGCCTCGTGCTCAAGGACACAACAGTGGAAACTTGACGATGCAAGAATTCAAACACACAACCTTCTGCTCAGTAAACCACTTCCCTGGCCACCGAGTCAGCACGGCCCATATTAGCCCTCACCCTTTCAGACCAGTGCATGCTGAGAACTAACGCTGAGAATTAGCTGAAAATCAAGGGGAAAAAAGGAAGCTAGTGAATGATCAATGCACGCCAGTAATTTCCTGTGCTGAAAACAGTAATGTTTGAACACTTCTAGAGATTTCAAGGCTGAGACTCTGTTGACTCGTCCAGCTATTTCTAAATACACTACATTTACTTTAGATTAATCATTAATTTATTAAATTCCATTAAAAATGTACATGTTTTGCATAATAATACTCCGTAGCTCACATATCTATTAATTTGCATTTTAGGTGCTGTCCAATATTGATCTCCGTATTTTTCACATCCTTGATTTTGAATGAGGACAAAAAAAAAACAAGACCGGTATTTTTCGACAGCTTAGCCATGTCCAGTAACAAATCACAAAACTCACAGGATCGAGTTTTCTTCCACTAATGTTGATGGGCAGAAGGTATCTGCGTTTTGTAAAAGAAACAGCCAATCAGTTTACCTTAGCTATTGTTTAAATCTTAGCGAGGATATTATTATTTTTGATAGATTTCAGCGTTTACAATTTTTTATATCATAATGTGATCTGGCAACCCTGGTGAGCACAGAGAACACATGTGTGCACGGAAGAGACAGTGTGAGTGAACAGAAATGTAATTTGTGCAGGTTTTTACTGTAAGTGTGAAAATGATGTTTACACCAGCGAGCACTCCAGTCTCTTTGCCTTATGCAGATTTCACTCAATCATAATTACTACAGACATCATCCTGCAAAATTACTGAACATATATTCTGTATGTCTGCACATGTATGTAAATACAGTATTTTGTCATGTATGAAAGGACATTCAAAGATATTTGGGAAAGATTTTCTGTGCATTTTCACAAAAGTTGTGTGTTTTCCTAAATGGGTGATTAATACTGTGATCTATTGACAGCCATGATGTCTTTAAATCAGGTTAATGTACAGTACAGTAACAACCCGACTTCAGTTGACTGTAAATGTAAGTTTGGCCAAATGAGAATCCTCCACATGTGTGAAAGCAAAAGAAACCTTGTGCATCATTTCTGATTTGTACAGTATATGCAGTATTTATACCCAAGTATAAAACGCTCATTTGATCTCTTGTGACCTGTGCTATGATTGGCTGGAAACAGCTCACAACTTCAGAGTAATCAAACAAACGTGGTGTTAATGAGAGAGGTAACACAGGCATGGCTATTAGAAATGGAAACTAAACAGAGAGAGATCTGGGATGCTGAGTCAGAACTATTTTTTTCTGCCAAAGCTTATTTTGTACAGAAGCTTGAAGCACACTTTCTCCCTCTCTCTTGTTGGTCTGGAATGCAAAGCGCCTCCACAACACATGCAGACACGCCAGAGTTTAGTGTGCTAACTTCCCCAAACTCAGCAGTTCCACATGGTGTCAAACAAAGCAGCCCACACTCCATAACCATCAGACTTCAAAAGCTTGAAAAATTCTCAAAGCACAGTCACTACACTGTCCGTCTTTCAGCATTCAGCACATTGCAGTGAACATACATGCCATGGAGCTGGGTACGCTCATGGAAAAAGGTCACAAGAGACCACAGACCACATAGTCTCTACCATTTCTGGTGATTAGCGGCTACTGCAGTAAAACTAAACCTTCTGGAATATAAAAGTGTGGTAATTAAAAACCTAGAGGCAGCAAAAAACGGAATTAGAGGCATCAACTCTGTTTCAAACAGCAGAAAGGAATTCAGTCGGCACCAAACACACACCTAAAGTACGCACAAACTTTTCAGTGTCTGTTTACCCAAGAGCAGAAGGCTAATGTTTAATCCTCTCTGGCCACTGTTGCTTTCTTTACCTACTAAAATTAAAAACACAGCCCACACATGTCAGACTGTGGGAATGTTTGATCTGTAGGTCGCCCTGATCCAAATCCAATTCGCTGCTCCTGATATACAGTATTTACCAGCATTGATTCACCCAGGCAGCTATTAACACCTTTATTCAGCAGAAAAACAAGCGGCTTGACGGCTTCAGGGTCACAACGCTGGATTATTAGTGCATGGGAAACTCTAATGGGAAGCTCTAAAACCCGACATCACTAACCCAAACTGCATTTTGGTCTTCAGTGGTATGCAGGCGTGGAAAAAAACTACTAACGGATGGCTTGGACACAGTGCCGGCCCGTCCAACAGGCAATACAGGCAGTCGCCTAGGGCCCCGCCTTACAACAAGGGCCCCATCTTACAACAAGGGCCCCGCGAACAGTATTAAAAGCATTTCCTTCTCATCACAATAGAATATGAATACATAAACATATTGTTATACTCACAACACATGGATCCATTTACAACAACAGTGTAAAGAAAATTACCCACCATATAAAATAAAAAGGATAGTTCTGTATAAATAACACGTGTCAAATTGCTGAAAACAATATTTAATAAAAAATAAAAAAAAAACAGTATAAATAAAAGGGTTGAAAGAATTGTGTAAACATACACAGAAGCACCACATCCTAAGTTGCATAACACCGCCTAAGATATACTGGGAGAACTGGAGGGCGGTAATGATCATAGTATCTGTATACATAGATTCCACTACCTCTTTAAATTGCCCATGTCTCTTTAAATTGCTTTAAAATGTCTTTTATTTTAGATCTGCCATTATGATTTATTAATGTTTCATTGCTTATTAGGCAGTTGCCTGACAGACTGTAAAAAGTTCCCAATATTTTATTCTTGATGGTAATATGGATTTACCTGATTTGTGTACTGCCTCTCACAATGTCGTCGGTCCCGTTGCTGATTTTACACGGTGCAAGTGTACAGGCTAACTGTGTAGTTAATTTATGTGCAAGGTAGGAGTATGTGTAGTTGCCGAATTAAGGAGTAAATGTAAATGTGCGTGCCTTTGTGTGCTCTCCGTCATTGGGTGTTGTTAGTTATGTGGATGCCAACTGACAGCGGTGGGAGATTTAACTGTACAGCGAGCAGCTCAGGATGGCAGCTAGTCCTTCATGTAAACAAGAAAAATACGTCTACAGAAATATAAAAATCAGATTCGGAGACGGAGATCCCATGGCTTAATGAATCTGTTTCTCATCCCTGTTCCTGTCAAATTTTTATTGTGGTACAGGTTGCTCATACAGATGGTTTGTGTGTGTAGATGTGTGATATTTTAATATGACAATTATTTTTAGAATTAAATATTAAACATAAATAGGTTAAAAAAATTTTGTTTATGTCTGAGATTCCTTTTAACATTTAATTCAAGCAAAAAAAAAAGACTTTTTTTATAAACATACTTAATTGCAGATGCTGAAATGACATACACAGTTAAATCGGTGGGCCCGTTTCCATGATCTCGCCTAGAGCCTCATAACCCTAAAGGCCGGCACTTCTAGAACAAGAAGGTTATGTGTCCATGCCATTTGTATTTTATTCACAGCTCACTCAGCAGTCAAATAAAAGAATGAGACAACGCCACAGCTTGCAAATGGTGTCACTGACTATTTCTTGGCACAAACACAATGTGACAGTTTTTTAAGCTGCTTTAACACAGAAATCATTTCCAACAAGTGCACTCATTTCATTTATTATTACTCACTTCTATTTATTATAATTATTAATAAAAAACTTTTGTAAGGTTAAGTATCTCACGCTAAGTTGCACTTATCGTCAGCCAAATACACTCTCTCTGTTCAGTAATCGGAGAGTGAACCACAGATGAGCAATTGAAAAAGTAGATCGGATAAAGATTACGTTTTGTCTTAATATGAATACAGCGCCTTAAAATTCACTTATCCCACTTAATGCTGTTATTTCAGAAGTGAAAAGATTAACTAATGCCAAAGTTTCATTAAAGTCTGTCCATCTGTCCAGCAGTAGATTTAAGATGCGCCCACAGTTTAACGAATGCACAGTACGCTGTCAAAACGTACGCTTTCTAATCTGGCACATAACTGCTCATAACGTCACTCCTAGTAAACATATTGATTGAATTTATGGGGAAGGACTGGCAAAGGTTTATTAAACTCTGTTTAGCCAGTTTTGCGTGATGCTATAACAAAACCTGGCTGGACAGACATACAGACAGACGTTCAGACAGAACGTTTTCTGGTCTTTAGTCCTCTAATGTATGAAACATAAAGATATCATTGAAAAAGCGAGTTCTGACCAATGTACAAACAAACTCGTCACCATCACAGCAGAAGCTGACTCTAAACCCCAGTTAACAGAGAGCTTGTCTGGCTCTACCACCTTCGGCTACCTCAAGCTAGCTACAGTAGCTTACCTTTATCCAAAAGTTCTATCTGCTGTAGCTATGGAGACCCAAGCTATGTTTTTATCCAGGCTGTAAACATGTTTATTTCTGTTGTAAATTTGGACATAGGGTTAGGGTTAGGGTTACAACATTGGGCTCTGAGGAGCTGCAGATTTTGTGGAACTGCACATTTTAGCACATCACGTGTTGGACTCATTTTTCAGAACCAGAGGTCACTCCTTGGCTTGAATTCAGTGTCTTATGCTTTGGATGCCTGGCTCAGTGTGCTCTTTGGTGCCACTGTTTTCTGCACTTTGAGCTTAATGTGTATATGGTATGACAGATTTGCCCATCAGGGGGGTCTACGTACAGTACACCGCAGTTAGCTTTTGGAAGACAATTTCCAAAAGCTCTATCACCTGGTCCCAAATGAATATTAAAGCAATCATTTGGGACAACTTTCCAGATTTTTAAATAGGATATTATTTTCTGCAAGGTGCTTTTGCACCTACCAAGCACAGGAAAACATGTAACTCCACACGCACAGACAAATCTATACTGATATCCAGGGCACACACACACACACACACACTCAAACAAAGACCTCCAAAATGTAATTATCTTTTCCATTCCACTTCTGTGATTAGCACTGTTTTTATTTGACAGTGAAACCAAATATTGTGACTCCAACAAAAATCAGTGCACCAGCCACAAATTGCATACAGCTTACACAATTGTGTTTTGAACACCAACTGACTGGTGGCTGGTGACACTGAAGTGAAAACAGTTGTGAAGTACAATACCTGAACTGCAGTCAACTGTGCTCTCAGATCAAAGATGCGCAGGTTTTTATCCTAGAGAAGGAAAGAAGACAAATATAAAATATATAAATATACGTGCAAAATTGAATATAAATACAAATTTAAATGCAAAAATATGATGATTAATGAATGTGGAGAACTGCAGCACGTCATTCAACCAAGATGTGATATAACAAATGTAGAAAATTCAACTTTTTTCAATTTTACTCTGGTCTTGTTTTTAAAACTGATCAGGTCTCATGTGCATCTGAAGGTGTGTAACATTTTATTCTGGTTCAGTCCTTTAGTACGGAGAGTTTCATGCCTGAAAAATTAACCTGAACAAAAAGACCACTGACCATCGGCTGACCCCTCACATGCAGAGTTAATGAAGAGCGCCAATCAGAAAACACATATGCAATGATTAGGAGGAACTAGCCATAATAGAAACAGAATGTGACCAGGGCAACCTTGTCTACTAATCACCAAAACACAACTCTAATCAAGGCCAGACAGGCTCTTGTGCACTGACGCAAACAGAAGCACATGCTTGCATACTCCATCATCATTTTTAACCTTTTATTTCTTTCTATGTTGTAAAACAATACTTAAGGCATCTAAAATAAGCAATAACCTCCTCTGAACAGTTGAAATTGAGATGTGTCTGCTATTTATACAGTAATTCGTTCCGGAAGAGGGCTCGTATTCCAAAACACTTGTAAACCAAAGCAAATTTGCCCATAAGACATAATGGAAATTCTAATTATTTGTTCCACAGCCCCAAAAGATAAATACATAAAAATAATTAAAGTGCCCCTATTATGTAATTTTAAAGGTTGCTAATATAGCTTAATGAGTCTCTTAAAACAGGTTTACATGTATGCAAGGTAAAAAAAATGTACCCCATTTCTAAATGATTCGTAAACGACTCACTCATGCGAAGAAGAAGTTCGAAGAATCAGTTTGTCTAAACCCCTCCTTTCCATGAGCCCTCACTGCTGGTCAGATGGCGCGGCCCTTTATGATTTGTCTACCGCTACAACGTGTGTCGGAAAACGAAACGCCCATTACCATAACTGAACGACAGCTTTGGACCCGTCAATACATAGAAAAGCAGGCGTCGGTTTTACCCCATCAATTCGAGCCGGAGTCTGACGATGAAACGGTTGAAGTGGCACATCAACAAGAAACTGTTTCACTAGCACGACTGGAGCGCTCGTGATGTGCATATGTGTGTGTGATGCATTTTTCCCTTCGGGGCTTGCCGTAGAAGGGCAAGGGGCATGCGCACTTCGCGAGTGTTAAGTTCAGTTTGGTGAATGGTGGAGAATAAACAGTTAAAAAGTATTTCGTGTGCTCTCGTTTTTATTGTTTTTATGGCGGACAAGTTTGCGACGTAGAACATGGGCGGACATTATGCAAATATGTTACGTAGTTACGTGGATCCGTAACAGAGAAAAATTTTAATTGCTAACGACTCGTTTAGGTGGACGTGAGCCGACTTTTTTTAATAGACAAAAACTTCATTCATCGTGCACCGTCAGCATCACAGATAGTACAGATAGTTTATGTTCACATACAGCTACATGACACACTGCATGAAAAATCATATTTGAATAAGCATAATAGGGGCACTTTAACACAAAATATAAAGAAAAAATAAAACAAATTAACCTGCACTTCACCTTAAAAAAAAGTAAATATAAATCCCGACAGATAAGTCTTTCCATTTATGCGCACAGGCGCTGTGTGTGTTTTTTTCTCTCTCACGCTGCGGAGTGTGTGTGTTATGTGTGTGCACGCGCATAATTTGACACCGTGCCGGTTGTGTGTGAGTGAAGCACCTCCTCTCTGCTTCACACACACACACGGATGTTGATTATACCAGTAAGAGACGAGCACTAAGACCCAGCAGGGGAGACTATTACCCACAGCGCAAGAGAGAGAAAAAACATTGGCTAAGTTGTGATCATGTGACGCTTGGCGTCAAATCAAGAAGCGCATGTGTGATATATGATACTCAGTACTCGTAAACCAAGACAATGATCGTTTTCCAAGTCAAAATTTATTTAAAATCTTTGCTCGTCTTGCAAAACACTCGCAAACCGCATTACTCATAATCCAAGGTTTTACTGTACTCCGTAAAGCCTTCATAATGGCTCTAATCTAAGATGCTATTGGTGATTTTTGAGGCTGGGAACTCTAAATGAACTTCTCCTCTGCAGCAGAGGTAGGTCTTGGTCATACTTTCCTGGGAAGGTCTTTGTGAGAGCTGGTTTCATCATGGTGCTTGATGGGTTCTGCAAATGCACTCTTTAATAGAACTATTCCAGAAAAGCTGAGCTTCATGTTTTAAAATAATAACTGACTGTTGTTGTTGTTACTTAATTACAAAATTCCATATGTGTTATTTTGCAGATTTGAAATCTCCAGTATTGTTCTACATTGGATATATTTTAAATTTAGTCAAGAGGAGCAATAAACAGAGAGAAAAAAAATCCAGATGTGGAATGTGAAATTTTCTCCATCCCTACTATTGCTACTGTCAGTTTTGGCATTAGCTGGTAACTTTCAACCGTAAACAAGTAAACAGTATGCTGCATTATTACAAAGTTCATATGGTTTCTCCAAGTGTGTTACTCCGCCCCTAATGGTGCGTGAGCAAGCAGTCGAAAAGATGCGGTCGGCTGACGTCACGCGGTTTGGAGGAAACACGTGTTAGTCTTCGCCCTCCCGACTGAGTGGTTGTGGTAGCCTTAATGTTGGAGCCCCCCCTAGCGACGGGGAGGAATTGGCCACGACTAATATTGGGGAGAAAAATTGAAAAAAAAAAACCCAAAAAAATTTATAAAAATTTTTTTTATAATAATAAATAAATAAATAATTAAATAAAATATAAAAAAAAACATTTTAATGAACCATAAACAGCTTTTATTTAAAAGGAAATATAGAATTTAAAGTACAAGAAAGTAAATATTATGTTAGTAAATGTTTAGTAAGTAGTATTTCGTAAGAAAATATTATGTGAATTTGTAATTGGCATCAATAAAGATAAATAAGAAATGTGAACAAACATTTGAAGAGAGAGCGCGAGGTGACAGCCGGGCTGATGTAAATGAAAACATGAAATTAGGAAAATAATTAACTATTTAGAATTTTGTTCCCAGAATTATAAAACATACCACCATGAACCTAGACACCCCTCCCCCAATGCCTTCCCAAGCAGGTTACTGCAGTGTGTCTACATAGTGAGTGAGTGTAAACTCACACGCACTCACACACACATACACATGAGCCAACACACGTGCATTCACTCGCGCGCACACACTCGCAAAATCCCGTGCCCTCACATGCGCACGCACGTAAACACACAAACATCATCTTTCCAGCTGAATTAATCTCATCTACGATACAACATCTCAGATCACCCTTGAAAGCAAAAACTCCACACTCGCACACATTTATCCAAACATGTATCAACAACTGAAATTATCCTTCTGGTACAATTACGCTTTTCAATTACAGCATGAAAAGATCAGCAGAGAGAAGAATAGAGAAGAAATTGACATCATGGAAATGACCCAGCTAGAGGAAAACCAGACAAATGTGTTCAAAGGAGAGCAATATAAACAGAAGCAAGTCAAAATCGGTTTCAACGGATAAGGACACTCTTCTATTTCCGACTTCACCATGGCTTTTTATGACTGAGTAAACATGATGGGAGGCATGTTTTGCTAGGCTGTTATGGCTGAGAGCAAATGGAGTTTGACTAGATGCCTATAGAGAAGTGCGGCAAAAAAGGACCTTGCTAGGTTCTGGGCAGCCCACCCACGAGCTGTGTAGCCTCAGGGAGGCGAGAGCACAGTCTCTGGAGCTCCAGGATAAGCCTGGCCCCTCAGAGAGGAATGTAGTGGCTAATAAACAAGCTATAAGTGCAACTCTACAGGCCTACAAAGCAGGTTTCATTACAACAAAACACATTTAATCAGTATAACGAGTGACACTGTTAACCTCTTTCACTCCAAACAGCCTGAAATGGAGAGATGTTAAATTCTTGGAAAGGAACATTAAGGTAATGAGGTTAAAGAGTAAAAAGTGCATGGATGTACAAACTGTCAAAAAGAGCACAGCTGACCCTCACATTCATGTTTGTTTTACCATGCTGGGGACGACTTTGGGAAGTCTCAACTTGCTTCATTGGATAGCCTATAGACTCGTTTCAGACCTGCTGCTGTAATCATAAAGACTGTTGTGTGTTTTTCTCAAGACTCTTTCACAAAAGGCTGACACTGTACATTCTTTAACACAAGCTTAGTACTGTTTGTCTTTACCCTTCTGCACCTGTGTCATATAATGATTCATAATCCTACAATCCTCTGTAATCTAGAAGAAGATGAATTTTCTTATGAGTCTGGTTACCATCTTCCACAGATTTCCTCCTTTCAGAACCTATTTTTTTTAACTGGGATTTGTGTATTTGTGATTTTAACACCTTTTACACAGCCAGTTCAGTCCAGGAGTATTGTGCCCTGGTTGTGCCTTGGCGTTCTGGATGAAGGAAACAGAGACAGAATCGAGAGTTGTTGTTGTTATGCCTCTAAGCTAGGAGTGATAGTGTGTGATAGTGATGGGGCAAGATGAGATCTGTGTGAATGGCAGAACCACTCATCACAGAACATTCTGGTATGTGTCCAACATGCCATCAGGAGGTTTAAACAGCACTACAGTTAACAGCTAACCCACAGATATCTTACCCTGATCAGCCATAGCATTAAGACCAATGGTGAAGTGGACAACATTTATCACCAACTACACACCAGTAAACTAGTGACAGGATCATGGCTCACCCATGCCAGTAGGGACCAAAGACTAGTCTGTCTGGTCCGATCCAACAGAAAAGCCAATACACCACAGCCAGACGCACATGGGGCCCAGCAAGCAAAGAACTCCATCGTCTCGGCTCCAGATCCCAGTCCAATTGAGCATCCATGGGATGCGCTGGACAAACAAGTACAATCCACGGAGGCCTACCCTGCAACCCACAGCACCCAAAGGAACTGCTGCCAATGTTCAGACATCCACAGCACACTGTGAGAGGTCCATGACGTGAGTGGCCAGTGAAGACCCCATGGCACAAGAGGAACCAAGGGGGGCTTAATGTTCTAGTTGATCAGTGTATATAGAGTAGATTAGATTTACCCACTTTTAATTCATGCTAAAGCCTTAATACATCAAGAACAATGAACTGAAGGGTGAGCTGAGATTGAGACTGGTCAGCAGTGCCAGTCAAATGAAAAGCTGGCAGAAGTGTTTAGTGTAGGTGTGTGAGAGAGTATATTTCACTTTGTCATGGTCATGAATGAATGCAGTTTAACACTATTGAAGCATCAGTTGATTTTTTTTTCTTCACTGGTGACTTGAAGGTTTTTGTGTTTTTAACAATAGACATTATCCCCTTTCACATAGAATGTACAATAAAGACATTAAGAAGACTCTCAGTATGCTGTTTCCACTACCATTTGTTAATTCTGTTAAATATATTTGGATTGTATTATAAATATTTAACTGTTTCAAAAGCAATTGACAGCTTGGCTCTTTTGGCTAGTGTTGGCTAACACAGCTTGGCGTTTCTTAAAAAATCCTGCCTTCTACTGTATGCTATTATTAGTTACAAGAATTCTTTTTCAACTATGATTGGTTAGAACATGACAGGCTGAGGCATAACAGAAATCCTAAAGTGCGAAACCAGACTTAAAAGCAACAAAGATTTATTCATCTTTAATATTAATATTATTACACATAATTGAACAGTAGTACAGTAGCTACATTTGGTGATGAATGTCAATGCCCAGCTACCAAAATCCCCTTAGTTTACCGACCCTTGTTGTTTTAAAATCACATTGCATGTTATATCTCACACGTTAGATGGCTACCTGTCATGTTAAACATCACGCCTCCTCTGAACCCAAAGCGTCCTTGTGCTCCTTAAAATCACACACTGAGGCGGCTTAATGGAGAATTTCTGCGTTCTGTGTGAATTACCAAATGGTAGTGGAAGCAGCATACTGAGAGTCTTCTTAATGTCTTTATTGTACATTCTATGTGAAAGGGGATAATGTCTATTGTTAAAAACACAAAAACCTTCAAGTCACCAGTGAAGAAAAAAATCAACTGATGCTTCAATAGTGTTAAACTGCATTCATTCATGACCATGACAAAGTGAAATATACTCTCTCACACACCTGCACTAAACACTTCTGCCAGCTTTTCAATCAATGATCCACCACAATCTGTGAAGTGGACAAGTTTTGCAGCTTACTTTTAGGTGCAACCCATATGCTGTATTGGCAATTTAATGATTATTATTTAGGTTTACTGAAACTCAGAGGACTACAAAATGTTAATCATCCCAGAAGATGAAAGTCTAACAAGAAAGTCTAACATAAACACAATCATCCATGAGCTTATTTGAGCCTTATCCTCTCAACAATCCTCAGTTCACATATAATAACAAATTGCACTGTGCATACAAAAGGTGCTCTCTACGCACATGGCCCATGTCATAAAATACGCAGCTCTATGCCTCCAAATGAAGCCTGTCATGAAAGCTTTTTTTTCTTTTCTGGCCTGGATCCAGTTGATCTGTTCCTTGTAAAGGGGTAAAACTGCCTGAAATTGAACACATGTGTATGCTGCACTGATTTACTTTAATAAGCAGGATTTCAGGGACACTGAAGGGTCTATTCAGTTCAATTACAATCGAGCACAGCAACGGGCAGAATGTCTGAAGCTGGTCTGTGATCTAGTGTCAAGTTTCTCTCACTTTCCTGTTTTTCTACTCCTTTCTTTTTATTCCCATCATTTTAGTCGTTTTGACTTCCCAGCGCAGCACACCGCCTCCTCCACCGGCGCCGTCTTCAAACGCTCGTAGTTCAGTCAGTTACACATGGCTTCTACACTCTAGTAATAAAGTTATCTGCCCTACAATTAACTCATATCTCCTAACATCTCTAATCTAACACAGGAACACTGCAACAGCATCGTAAAGTGGTTTGCTTAATGTAAACCAGCCTGCAGTGATGCTTCTGTTGCTGAAGTCCGTGGTTTGAATGAAGGCGATCTGTTATGCAGATGCTTCGAAACTCCTAGATGGGTTTATATTTGGCTATGACAAGGTTTGCAAATTTGAACTGAACATTAAAATTGTATGGAAAACTTATGAATTAGTTTTGTTTTATATTAATTTTAGTAATAATGATCCAGCAGCATTAATGCAAAAATATATCAAATTACAATTATTAAGCTGCTCTGGGTATTTTTAATAATGCAGTAAAATTGTAATGTAAATAGGTTACAGGACAACGTGTTATAGGACAAACTGTGATAAATCAGAGTAGCTTCAAATTGGCAAAACTGTAAGTGAATAATTTTAAAGTAGCGGTACTGTTTCAGTTGAGTTGTACAGAAAACACAGAGAAACATGGTAGCCTTTTTTAAGCCATAAGATACTCTACGTAATCCATACAACTGGCAATAGCAATTTCAATAATGTCATTATAAACACTGTAACCAACTTGCATAAAATTTATTATTATTTTTTTTAAAACACCTAAGAAATGAGCTAAATGAGATGTAGATAGTTAATCGCTAGTTAAAACACGATTTACATGAAGTAAAAACACAAAGTTAGCTAGCTGCTACTCAAAAAAGGAAGTGATAAACTAGATATTTTTTCAAAAATGTTTGCCTTTTTTATTACTTTGTTAGGATGTTCAACAATCCATAATTTCACAAAAAATATTTAAATGTAAACATACAGTAGAGTAATGTCACTGTAAAAAACTTTTCCTGTATAAATCTAAATATTAATTAAGGTACATTGTGTCGATTTTACATGTTACATTATTTTTCAGCTGATTTGCACATTTAAATAATTTCATACATTCTCATTTTAGCCTCACCTTAGATATGCTGATGAAAATGTCTATGTGACAGTTGCAATACTGTACATAAAACCCCTTTTTAACTGTCTGTGTAGTAATACATTTAACTTTATGGCATTTACAAATCCAAGGCAAAGTATTAAGCAGAGTGCATTCTCTAACAAAAGCGCAATATCTCCAGCCAGAAAACATCTCATAATTCCGCCTTTATTCGTAAACTCCCCCGTCCATTTACTCGCTCTGCTTTACTTGCATTAATGACCTTATGAAAAGGTTAATTTATTATTTCCTTATGCCTCTTCCAGAACATGGTGCAATTGAAGTAAGACCACTGAATGTGTGGGTCACATGCTGTCAGTCACAAAGCACTAAATCACTGACTGGACTGGACTAAACCTTTAACTGGATTATTTTTCTGCATTGAAAAGGGTCATAATTCCATCGCTTGCCAATAAATGAGGCGAGGTAATGAGGCCTGATTAAAGAGAATTCTCCACAGGTGGCAGGGCTAAAGTTGACATGTGGGACCCGACTCAGGCAGGACAGAAGCAAAGGAGAGAAAAACTTTGAGCACAAGGCTTTAATCATGCTCATTAAGTATCAGCAGTGTAAATAAGGTCACCATTAACCTTATAAAACAGTGACTTTAAATTTTTCGTTTTTTTTATTTATGTGGCTCTGGGTTGCTGTTCATAGGGTGAGGGGTTGAGGCCCAACTGCAACTGTTTGACCCTTAGGCAAGGCCCTTAACCCTATGCCCATATATAATACACTAAAATACGGGGCATGATTGATGCCAGTCCCAAGCCTGGAAAAATAGGTGAGTTGACACAGGAAGTGCATCTGGCATAAAAAGCTGTGCCAATCCAGAGGAAGGGGGAAAAACAAGAAAATATATAATAGAAAAATTATATTACAGTCTGTCTGCCTGTCCATCTGTATTGTTTCACTATTTTGTCTCTATTGCTGCAACTGTCACATGCTCAACCACTTCACTCTTGGCATAATCTTATATTTCTAGATATGAACTTTAGGATAATATGGTCCTTTTACATTCAAACTTTAAGATTCATGCTGTCATTTTGTGCAATCAATTGTGAATTTGGTGTTACTGTTTCTACCACTGCTGTTTGTTTTCCAGGCAAATACTGTCACTGAAGGAGCTGATAACTGTAGCTACGTCTGCATGTCCATTCGATTGATGTTCAATTGCTATTACATAAAAAAATTAATAAAAAACAGGAAAAACAGGTCTCTTACAGTCTTTTAAGATAACAAGTCTTCAATTGCTTAGTACAAGAAATATCTGCCTAGTTTTACAGGTAGAGGTTGTATAACTGGCATCTCCAAACACAGAAATTAGTCTTGGTTATATGCCACTGCTTAAAAAAACATTTTAATAATAACTGCAAATGAAATCAGGTCACAGGGGCAAAAGGGGAGAAAAGCTGTGAGCCCAAGATTTTTATCCTGTCCATTAAGTATCAGCAGTGTTAAATAAGTTCACTATTACCCTTGTGTCCATTTATTTTTCTTATTTCAATTATATTTGTGGTGGCTCAGGCAGTTGAGGCTCTGGGTTGCTTACTCATAGAGTCATGGGTTCGAGCCCCCTGACAGCACCGGGCAAGACCCTTAACCCTATGCCCATGTACAATACTAAGCTACTGAAATGCAGTGCATCCCTGGTGCCAGTCCCAAGCTTGGAGAAATGCGTGGGTTGTGGCAGGAAGAGAATCCGGTTTAAAAACCTGTGCCAATAGCTTGTGGCAACCCCAAGAGAGAGAAACAAAATATATTAATGTATGTGTGCATGTCTGTCTGTTTGTTTCTATCTTTTCTTCCACAAAAATACAGAACTAGTTAGTTTTTGTAAATTTATGGTGTAATTTATGTTGGGTCTATCTGTCTTGTCTCTGCTAGCCAGCTAACTAGGCCTCTTTAGTTAGCTAGTTTAGTGTTTCTGTTAATTTATGTTGTAAATTTATGTTGCATGTAGCACCTTGGTCCTGGAGGAACGCTGTTTCGTTTCACTGTGTACTAACTGTATATGGTTGAAATGACAATAAAGCCTTTGAACTGAACTGAACTGAAGAAGTATGCACACATAGCAAAGAAAACTGCAATTTTTACACCTCTAAAGTACATCTCCAGTTAAGTGTGTAAAGCACAAAGGTCATGACCCAAAAGCCAAAGGATGAGACTAGAGCACATTTCACACAGCATACAGTACATACTGTAGTGCAGGCTACAGTATAGGTAGTATAGGAGGTATAACTGTCAAAAGTCACATTCAATTTCACACACCTCTGGACAGTTTTCTGTTTGTTAAATAATATGTTAAATAGAAATTCCCCAAACAATTGTATTCTTCTAACTGATAGTTCAATGTCATGCTTGTTCCAGATTTCTAAAAATGACTTCACCAGTTTATTGAGCCTATTTAAATATGAGACATACTGTAGAAACGGCAACGCAAAGATTCTGCAATCCTTTGCGCAGAAAAAGAGTAATCATGCCATCTACATGCTGATACACTGCAGAGTAAAACAAATTCTCTAGTGAACTCTACTGGCAATGCAATGCAATAGCACTAAACACACTGCTATTCATACTGCATGTGTACAGTACGTATATACTAAAGCAACTTCACCCTTTTAAGGTAAACCTTATTGCTGATTATTATATTCATTATTACTGCCTCCGTCGCTCATCCATCTTCTGTCCTCTTCTGTTTCCTGACTTTTCTGAGCGTCTAATGTTTCAAATGTTCAGGATATTGATGTACATAACACAACACTAATGTTGTATTAGCTTTGAAGTTACATAGTGTCAAACTTTATTGTAAAACAAGCTGTATTTTTCTTATTTACAGATTTTATCAATAGTTTATCTGCACCTCACACTCACATCTGCTAATTTGTAAAGTCGTATTAATACTGATTATACAGATAAGATATATATATAACAGGGTTTAATTTCTAAGTGTAAATAAGTAACAGCTCAAGGTTAATATGAGTTCATCTCTTCCTTACTTAACTAAAAGATATATCTGCATACATGAGGCACACAACAGTGTTGTGACATGTCAGGTCTTGCTAAACAGACACCTAGAAGGGTTTTGAAGATCAAATCTAAAACACGCCAGACAATATTATTCACCTCCATAGTCTGCTTTTCATTGCCTATACATGAGATTTTACTATTTGAAAAAGGATTTACTGTAATTTAATAGTTCAAGATGGAGATTGTGTCAACTATATATACAACTGTGTAATTAAATATGACCTATACAGTATAAACCCGAGCTATTTATAGATTTGACATAAGTAGCCCCAGGTGAGACTGAAACATGGGTGAGGTTTTTATTCTTTATTTTCACCTTAACCAGTTTATAGTGGAAAATAAGCAGCACACATTCACTAGAGCTATGAATCAGAGGTAGACTGGCAATTCAATTGAATTTGGATTAAATTCTATAACATTAATTTTTACTGTCTGATTTGTCTCACACAGCTATATTTCTTTTGTTGAAGTATTAAAAGAAAAATGCATCTAATAAACATGGGAATGATGTGTAACTTATGTTGTGGACTGTTTAAATATCAGGTCTCTTGCAAAGCAATAAACTTGTTTTCCTGCCAAACTTTTGTACTTCATTGTACTTAAGTACAATAAAGAAGTAAATGTACTTAGTGACCTTCCACCTCCAGATATTAAGTTGTATGTTGTCATAATGTTATTTCTCTACTGGGTATTGTAGCAGTACTGCTTGATATCAGTACACTAGTATCACTACTGCACTACGGCTTGATATCAGTATTAAAGGTAACTTTGTAACCTTTTGGAATTCATCTTTATTTAAGGCACAGACTCACCTTGCAGGAGGAAGCCAATAGAGAGCCGTCCTCCTTCCAGGCCAGACTCTGCAACTGCTCCTTATGCTGCTCCAGAACTGTCTCACACACACACACACACACACACACACACACATACACGCAGGTTTAAAAAATACAAGAGACAGAAAGAATCAACTGAAACTGACAAATTTTCACTTACACTAATGACGGTCAACCAACACAAACAGGTTCAGAATTTCTCTCTGCTGTGAAGACTAGAATGAACATTTTAACATTACGTTCATATGAACACTTTTATATCATTGTAAACTAAATAAAATCAGTTTTAACTGTTAATGTGACTTTAATTAAAACTGTAGCTATCAATGTCAGGATAGAAGTATCCATAATCCATCAAATTCATGCATCATGAATCTAGTTCTAGGTTATTTCAGTTGAATGACCTCTATCAGTGTATGTGAAAAGTCAAATCATTTTGCTTTCTAGATGATTGAACTGTTGCACACGATTCACACAGGACACATCAGAAAGTTGCACGCAAACATGGAACAGCAGGAATGAATGTGCACGGTGAACACAGCATGGCAAATGAGTGTTATGGACGGTAGCCCATGTCTCATTATTAAGATCTAGACTGAAAGGGCACAGCAGGCACAAGTTCCAAGCACACTCAAAACCAGTGAATCGCTCAAACACTCGGGTGATGCTTTGACTTCGTGCTCCATATTTATCACAAGCTACCAAACAAAGTCTGTGAGGAGACATCACATGACAAAACCAAACACATAAAAAGCAAGAATTTCATACAGGTTATGAGAAATGGTGTCAAAAGAGAAAAACTGTGGTGAGAGATGGAGTGCCAGTAGGTGGCAGCAGTGAGCGGCAGCCATCATGGTGCCAGGATCAAACAGCCACACGATTATAGGCATTTGCCTCACCTGCTCCATCTTAGACCGCAGAGAACTGTACATTTCAGCTCTGGAAACAACCAGAGGCAATTAAAAGAAGGACAATTTAAACATACAGACAGAACAAAAACAGTCGAGAACAGTGACGACAGAGACACAATGCTCATGTGCTGCTGTAAACTTGACTAGTTTTTAGTAATGGAAACAGATAGATACTGACTTTTGAGGTTGCAACTAGCTAAACATATTACACAGTTTCGTGAAAAAGTATTTGCCCCTTCCTGTATATATATATTTTTTTTTGCATGTTTGTATGTTTGTCACACTTAAATGATTCAGATCAGCAAAAGAATTTTACATATCCCATGTAGATAGTCTGAGGAAATACAAAATGCAGTTCATAAATTTCCCTTGCCATAACAAGGTCTAATTACTGCCAGAAATTTTGAATCACTTTACAGACTATAGAAGCGGTCTGATAAAGTGAAGCACACCGAAAGGTCTAAAACATCAATGAACCCAGAACAATATCTAAACACCTGCACGCCTCACTTGCCCTCAAGGCGAAACCCACTGCTGGCCAAAAACAACACAAAGGCAAAAAATATTGCAAAAAATATCTTGATTATGCCCAAGACTTTTGCCTAAATTCTCTGGAATGATGAGACAAAAGTTTAACTTTATGGAAGGCGTGTGTCCTGTTACATCGGGTGTAAAATGAACACAGCATTTCATAAAAAGGAAATTATACCAACAGTCCAACATGGTAGTAGTAGTAGTAGTAGTAGTAGTAGTAGTAGTGTGGTGGTCTTGGGCTGCTTTGCAGCTTTAGGACCTGGATGACTTGCCATAATTGATGCAACCATGACTTCTGCCCTCTACCCCAAAATCCTGAAGGATAATATCTGATCATCAGTTCATGACCTCAAGCTCAACGATAACAAGATAAGATAAGATAAGATAAACCTTTATTAGTCCCACAAGTGGGAAATTTGTTTTGCCACGGCAGCAAGTGGACAGTACAAAGGAAAAAAAATTAAGAAACAACTAAATAAAATAAAATAAAAATAGAAAAAAAATGTTATACTAAAAATAGAATATTAACCGTATAAAATGTATACTATACAATCTGGCTATAGAATATGGACATCTGTGTAGTAAAAGAAATATATATATATATTTACATAAATATATATTTAGACTATAAGTAAACACAGTTAACCAAGTAATATGTTTGCACCCAATGAGTATATGTATACACACAGAGAGTGAGTGACAGGCATTTACAATAAAAATTTTAAATGTTATAAATGTTTTCAATTGCACTTCGCCCAGTTATGGTAGTTCTCTGAGACAGAAAGAAAGAAAAATTGCATGTTCCACCATAGTATTGCACATGACTTGAGATATTGAACATCACTATAAAGTTAACATGCTCCGTCATGATATTGCACATAATTATCATGGTGTATTTGAAGCGTGTGTTTGATCGTTCGTGCCTTTGCTTGTGCGTATGTGAGTTTAAGTTGTACAGTCTGACAGCAGTTGGCAAGAAAGACTTGTGGAATCTCTCCTTCCCACATCGTGGGTGCAGCAGCCTGCCACTGAAGGAGCTGCTCAGTGCGGTCAGATACTTCTGCAAGGGGTGGGAGATGTTATCCAACAAGGATGACAGCTTAGTCACCATTCTCCTGTCACTCACCACCTCCACTGGGTCCAGAGGGCATCCTAGAACAGAGCGGTACCTCCGGATCAGCCTGTTCAGTCTCTTTCTGTCCCTAGCAGAGATGCTGCTGCCCCAGGAGACCACACCGTAAAAGATGGCTGATGCCACCACAGAGTCATAGAAAGACTTCAGGAGTGGGCCCTGCACTCCAAAAGACCTGAGCCTCCGCAGCAGGTACAGCCTGCTCTGCCCTTTTTTGTACAGCACATTTGAATTGGGGGTCCAGTCCAGTTTATTGTTTAGATGAACACCAAGGTACCTATAGCTCTCCACAGATTCAATGACCATGCCTTGGATGTCCAGTGGTTGTAGTGGAGGATGTTTGTGCGAAGTCTACCACCAACTCTTTGGTTCAACTGTAACGATCCAAAACATACCAGCATGTCCACTTCTGAAGGCCCTAAAATTACAAAATGACAAAATTCCTCCACAGTAATGTGATTGCAGTTGTTGCAATAATGGCACAAACAGTTATTAGGTTTAGGGGTAGGCAGGCAAGCAGCTTTGGACAGCTTTTTTTTCCCTCAATAAATTAAATCATCATTTAAAAAATATATTTTGTATCTACTTAAACTTTGTGTGATTTAAAAATTTGTTTGACGATGTGAATCCTTTAAGTGTGACAAATATGCAAAAAAAATATCAGGGAATGGGGAAATTACTTTTTGACTTTGAGATGATATATATACTCAAAAGTTAAGACACACCTTCTAATTCCATGGTCATTCCAGACATGCTGAAGGCATCTAAAATATGCAATAACTCCTTTGAACAGTTGAAGTTGAGATGAGTCTGAATGGCTCTAATCTCAGGGGCTGTTAATTTTATGATTTATGAAACTGGTAACTCTAAATGAACTTGTGAAATGAAATTTTTTTCTTTCTTTACTGGGAAGGTCTTCATAAGAGCCAGTTTCATCATGGTGCTTGATGGATTTTGTAAATGCGATTGACAATACTGTTCTTGCAAGGACTATTCCAGAACAACTGACCGTTGTTGTTGTTCTTAGTTAATGTCATAATGCCATATCTGTTATCTCATAGTTTTGAAAAAAAATCCAGTATTGTCCTAAAATGTAGAAAATAAATCTAAACATGTGTCCAAAGTTATGACTGGTGTGTCCAAACTTTTAACCAGTACAGTATGTTTGTGTAAGTGAGCACTGTGTGAAGATGAGTGTACCAGCTAGGGCTTTGTCTCTGCTGGTGTCCCAGACCTGGACGCCCCTGCTTGAGCCGACTGCCAGCAAGCCTGCAGCAGCAGGATGGAAAAGCAGCAGCTCCAGTCTTCCTTCACCAGGACTTAAAGATGTATTAGCGCTTACAGGCTGCTCCTGATCTGGATCACACACACGCCATACCTTCACCTGCAGATGCAGAGGAAGAGAGAAAGACAAAAAAAAACTGATATGTAATTCTTTTGTAGATTAACTGATGGCTGTATTTTCTTTACTGCTGGTATATTTATCTTGTTCATCCTAACTGTTAAGGCCCTTTCATACATACAGGAATTCAGGATTCATTTTGGTCAAGAACTGGTTTGAAACTTCTGGAGGAGCTTCAAACTCCTCAAGCCTCTCTTTAATCTCACCAACTACAGCAACAAGGTCTCAACGTTTATTCCTATTCCCATCTCAGGGAATTTTTCCTTACCAGAAAAAATCTGGTAATTTGGATTTGAACATATTTGCTTAAACATTTAACACTCATTTCCTTAATTTTATTTTGATTCTGGAAAGCTGATTTGATCGACAATGACCATATAAATAAAATTGTAATAATACAAATTAATACATAAACCTAATCCAAGGGATTAAATTGAAAGAGAATTTAAAGGACCTTTAAATAATAAAAGGACCTTAATAATATTACAAGTTAATTAAACTGCCTCTGTGCTTTTAGCTTGTTGAGTGCAAAAGTTTGTATACCCTCAGGATTAGGGAGGGATGCATAAGTGCATCTACTCAAACTTGGTCCAAAACCTTCACTGCAAAAAAATTAACATTGTGTCGAGATGTTATATAAAGTCATACTTGTCTTATTTTACAATAAATATTAAACCAAATGCTAGTTTTCATATAGACTGGTTCTATTGACAGATCATTTGGCTGATTTGAACATTTATTTCTAGAAAGTTATTCTGTTAATAGAATAACAAAAAAAAATTAATTTTTTTGAATTGAATATTATATTTGGTTTATAATAATCATCTTATACTCCTCATATATTTAGAACAGTAAATGAGTCAATATATTGTTTGAAATATGCAACTCAGTGTTTTTTATGAAATTCCAACAGAATGCAGACATTAACACACACAAAGGCATTAATAATTTGTGGCCTAAGGTATCATCTGCGAGTTTAATCCCACTCGAGATATTTTACTGCAGAAAATAACAAATTTTATGTATCCCGATTTTTCACTCGGGCAATTACTTTTTTGTGTCACTAATAAGCCTTTATCACATCAGCCAAGTAAAAAATAATCTCCAATGTGATTTTAATTCGAGTGGCTTGCAAAAGTATTCGGCCCCCTTGAACTTTTCCACATTTTGTCACATTACAGCCACAAACAACACAAACATTCTTGTTCGGCCTGTGAGTTTAGATGGACGGTCTTGTCTTGGTAGGTTTACAGTTGTGCCATACTCTTTCCATTTCTGAATGATCGCTTGAACAGTGCTCCGTGGGATGTTCAAGGCTTTGGAAATCTTTTTGTAGTCTAAGCCTGCTTTAAATTTCTCAATAACTTTATCCCTGACCTGTCTGGTGTGTTCTTTGGACTTCATGGTGTTGTTGCTCCGAATATTCTCTTAGACAACCTCAGAGGCTATCACAGAGCAGCTGTATTTGTACTGACATTAGATTTCACACAGGTGCACTCTATTTAGTCATTAGCACTCATCAGGCAATGTCTATGGACAACTGACTGCACTCAGACCAAAGGGGGCTAAATAATTACGCACACCCCACTTTGCAGTTATTTATTTGTAAAAAATGTTTGGAATTATGTATGATTTTTGTTCCACTTCTCACGTGTACACCACTTTGTATTGGTCTTTCACGTGGAATTCCAATGAAATTGATTCATGTTTGTGGCTGTAATGTGACAAAATGTGGAAAAGTTCAAGGGGGTCGAATACTTTTGCAAGCCACTGTAAGTAAATACTTCTTCCTTACGAAACAGAGCTTTACAGATTAAATTGTTCAAATTGTGATTCCTTCAAGAATGTTCAATTCAGTTGTATGTACAGTGGTATGTAAGGTTTGGGAGCCTTTGTGGACCAACTTGTCAAGACAAGTCAAATTATGAAAGTGAGTGAAGCCTGCTCTGCAGATTGTAGTCATGATACATAATATACCAGGGGTTTCACCAATTGCAAACAAATATGTTTCAGCATAACTGCATCTCCCTCCCTACCTCAAATTTGTGAATCTCTAGAAACCCTTATGTTATGGATTAAATTCTTGGACGTTGGTGATTAGAAGATTGAGATGTTATATTCAAGGACTGACATAGAGCCACTGTTGCAATTTAGCATTAAATTTAAATCGAATTAGCATTGAATCCAACCATGTGAACCCATTAAATCTGATATCCTTGCATTTTTTTTAATGCATGCTACCAGAAGATCAAACCCTTCAAGGAGAATGAAGTCCTGCCCTAGCATAGTCTACATTCCCAAATCAACCTGAAAATACAGGTTTATATGAAAAATCCACATCATTGCCAAGATCTCAGAAAAGTTAGGCTTCATCAGCTAGGCTTCATCACAGTAATGAGACTGCACGGATTAAACCAGTAGATCATTTACTTCTCTCTTGTGATCAGGATAACATCTCTCTCCTAGCATTATTTGTCAAGTAGATCAACAGAAAGTAAGCTTTCAGATTATACAGTAACTCCTGGTGACCTTTCAGTTACAGCAGGTGTCAGAGTGAAAGACATGGGTCTACAGTATATATGGACAGCAGGCTCTCATTTGAGAATCATGAAAGTAATTCACTCAGACAGTTTGGAATGTTGATGCAGAAACTCCCATGGCCTTTTAACCTATTGTTAACCAACAATGTCACCTTATAGTACCTGACAAAACATTTGGTCTATTATGATCCACTACTCTTACTTTGTTCGAAAAGTGCAGTCGCTTTATTAAATGTTAAAGGTAAAATGGGGTGTTTTGATACTGTTGCGTCTCTCTCCCATGGTAACTTTGGTTTGTTGACAGTAGATTGGCTGGAGGCTTTATTTCCCTGAGTGACCTCATGTCTGTCTTCTTCAATTTCTTCATCTGGAGGGGTCTGTGACAAACCTCATGTAACTGGTATAATCTGATCCAGACACCTTAAAGACATCCTAAACTCTCTATATCTAAGGCATATGTGATGTACTGTATCTTCCCGATTTTATGAATGAACCAAGCTGGTAAAACCATATACGTGGATTCAAAGAGCCTTCCCTGGTCATTTAATTCTACATCCTAATAGCATTTAACCCACTTTGTACTAAGGTGTATTGTCCTGTGCATTTTAGAATTTTAATGCTGTATGCTGTATGTTTGCCTGCCTATTTGTTTCTGTTTTTATTTCTGCCTCATAATAGCAATGTGAGGGCTTTTGTGTGAGTCTGTGTGTGTAAATGTTAATACATAACATTACCGTTTCATCAGCTGAGCAGGTGGCCAAGAGATTGTCATCAAACGGGGAAAAATCCAGATCAGTCACTTGGTCTAACAAAAGGAGAAAATTACAATATAAATTGTATACAGAAATACAAATATAATACTGTACATGTATAAATGTTTGATTATGCTGGTTAAGTGTTGTCAAAAAGTCAGCTCTCTCCCATAGCTGCTCAACTATATTTACAGAATGCATATGGCGTGCTTATCTGATCACATCATGTCTCAGTCTTAGTCAAATACAAATGCATTTTTCACTGTGCACATAAAATAAAAAGAGGGGTACTAACTTTTATACTCCTTTGGATGTGTCCAAACTTTTGACTGGTACTAGGTATCTTACCTGCATGACAGGGAAATTGAGTTATTGTCCATTTGCCATCAGGTCCAGGATCAAGTGAGCAAAGTCCCACCTTTCCACCACCTTAAAAGGAGAAGCAGAGGGAGAAAAGATGACAAATTATCAGATAAATTCATACGTACACTAGCTTAAAAAGTGCACTGATCTTGAGAAAGCGTGGAAACAACAAGCAATCGAACATAGTGAGTCAGGCCATAGTGGAATGCAAAATGCAATAAAATAAAAATACAATAACTTCACACAGATTTGTGTCATGTTTACACATCATGTCATACTGTACAAGCAGCTGATCCAGTCACATGCTGTACTATCTCTCAGAAATTACAGCTTTACAGCAGGCAATATCGTCACCTTCCTGCGTTAAAACAAAAAAGATGGACATGCTAGATTTTTCTATTAGCAAGGTTCTAAGTAACTCCTCCCACATCAGATAGCCTCATGGGAGTGTATAATACTTGGACAAAACCAATATTTGCCCTCTTCTACCTACAGTACATGAGCTTACAGTCAGGCACATCTGGTTAGTGTTGCTGTGGTTAGTAGGGAAGAAGCAAATATCATCCCTCCCATCCAGAGCAGCACAGCCTGTCATGTACTCTAGACTCTGGAATGCTGTGGCATTGTTGGGAGTTTTGATAACTCTGTACTACAAAGTCAAATTGTACTTTGTCTTGAAAGGATGTTACTAAAATCAAACATGCAGGATGGTCTTAATGATTACAGCAGAATTTCTCAGGGATAGGTAGGTTCTCAGGCTTGTCATTGTACATGCCAGCAGTATTAATCTGATTAAAATAAATAAAAAAAAGAAGAAAGAAACAGGAACTTACCTGCTTGGTCGGTGTTGAAGGCCAAGAGGCTGCAGCTGGATTTAATCTGGTTGCCCTGAGAGTTGAGCGAGCTTCCTCGCACATTTGGGATCCACTCCTAAAAAATGCCAGAACAAAATTAATTACAGAAGGTAGTCACTTACATGACGGTAACAACCAAAGGATCACATGCACAGTACAGCAGTATACAGTTACAGACAGCAGTGAGTGAACTACAGTATTAAGATCAACCTACAAATCCCAAAAACAACTCTGGAACTGAAATTGTGTGGACAGTGCAAGCAGTGATTGAAAGACTTTTTCTGCCTCTGATATTTCAGCCCAAGATTCTGGAGCGCAGGATCTGAATAGTGACACTAACCATGTTATAATGCATAACCATGCTGAATATTTTTTAAACCACCGTTTTGCAAAAATAATTGCAGAACATGTGTTAGAACTATTTAGAATTTGATTATGGTTTGATGTTTAAAAATTTATTATTTATACATATTGCTATTGCATTTTAAACTTCGACATGCAACTATTAAATGTACAACTTTGTATTCAAAAATATTTATCTAGGCTAACAGCAATATCTCATTAAGAGGATGTTTTTTAGCATTATAAATACTTAAATTATAGACAAACTCTACAGAAATTCCTGACTATGGGTATTAACTGTAATAAATTGCACCCTTCTGCAGTTAAATAATTGCACAGGACCGTTTAAATACAGGTGATTTAGATTTTTGTGTAATTAATTGTGCAGCATTAATTCTGTTGTGATAAAATTATACAATATCCCTACCAGCTTAAGCTCAAAATATCACTTATTGCATGTAATTTATGTTACATACAGTACATTTGATTATTTTCATTTATGGAGCTGATTGTATTTGTCTGTATCCTGTATTTTGTTACAAGTTAGCAAAACAGAATAAAGTTTTCGTGCATTGTTCACAATTTTATGTCATATAAAACATTATGTTATAATGTTTTATGTTGTTATCATGATATAATGCTCAGTATCGCACTGAGCAACTTAATAAAGAGACAGAAATGTTCAGATGTCAGATTCAGAGAGCAAATAAAAGAAGTTATGCAAACAGGAAGGATGAAAAGGAAACATGCTGTGCCGTGAAAACAACGTCCTCAAACACACATGCAATCACATGAGTAGCGCGCGCACACACACACACACACACACACACACACACACACACACACACACACACACACACATACAGACACACAAGAAGACATTTTAAATGACTAGAAACTTCAAGTAATGTAATAGTCTCTCTGTGGTGCACATCAGGCTATTACAATCCTTTTTAGAATGAAGGCAGGGGGTAGAATGAAGGCAGCACAAATCTCTCCCCCAGGAGACCCTCCTTTACTACCACTTTTCCCCCACTTTTTAAACCATTTCCCCCTGATGCCCACATTTCAATTGTTCCTACAGTACATTAATGTAAATGGGATTAGAAGTGCAATGACAAACACAGTGGCACATCTTACACTGCAGGCCATTAAACTACCCACACACACAACTAATACACTAATAAATCAACAGACTCCTACATTTTGGGTCTCGGACATACAGCACAGCATAAACTGGGAGGCTAGATTTCTAAATACAGGATTTTGGCCAGTTACTGTACAAATATGAAAAACAGAATCGCTATCAGATCAGATATTTTCCAGTACAGATCAACGGGTTTACTACATTGATGTTTCACATAAACGTAGCGGGGGAAAAGCTTGCAGAGTCAGATAAACATCATGTTCATACCAGAGCACCTGCAAACATACTGTATGTATTAATATCAGCTATTAGCCAGGAAACATCAGATACTGTTGTGGACAGGGCATCCCTATATTTTTGATAAGTGACGTATGAAGCCAAGTGTTAATTGCCCCACTATGAAACATGTAGACTAAAAGTATAAAATGTATAATTTTTTTTCTTATTACCCAAAAAATATAACTGGATATACAGTACTGTATACTGAAAGCTGGTTAGGAGTAGGTACGTAACTAAATATCTGTTATGAATATCAGGACCCTGAAACACTTCCTCATGTGAACTGATATCTAACCACACGTGAGATCTTTTCAGATCCGCAAAGTATTTCACGACAAATGCAAATTTTGACTGGCATGGCACAGGTTTTGAACAACTTGCCCTGAAATACACTGCCACTTCACACAGGGTTTCTTATGACTTGACAACAGATAGTCTGACAATATCACAATATAACAGTAATACGTACCAGTTGTTCAATGAGCAAAATATTATATTAATATATTTCTTTACTCAAGATAAATACTTGAGAGCTTTTGATTGGATAAATATTTAAGTGATTATTAAGTTTCAAATCTGATGAACTGATGCCATGAGTAGATTCTCATTTCTTAAACATCCACAAGACATGTCCTGTGTTCATGGAAAAGATGTGGCTCTGTTTCAGAAGTGTCAAATGTTTTAGTCTGCATCAAGCAAAGAAAATAACTAAGGAGATTGCTGAGATTACTGAAATTGGTTAAGACCTGCAGAGCAAATTATTCAAACCTGTAAGGGTAGTGCTGAACTGTAAACTTCACCCAAGAAATCAGGTAAAAAAAAATAATGGATGATCATGATCGGTAAAGCTTGGTGATGTTAACACAGTTATGTTTAATATAACAAGTACAATAAAAGCAGTAGAATTGTGCATGTGTAGAATTTTCACATGCACAATGTGACAAGAACTCCCAAACTTAGAATTGGGAACAGCAGTGTGGGAGCCTGATAGTAAGGAGCATAAAGTTATGTAGTCTGACGAGTCCAGATTGACCCTAGTTCAGAGCGATGCGCATGTCAGGGTAAGAAAGAAAGCACATGAAGTTATGCACCCAGCACCCAGTGCTGAATATACAAGCCTCTGTCTGGACGCAGCGTTATGATCTATGGTTACTCCAGTTGGTCAGGTTTCCTCTCTGCAATGTTATGCAACAATAAAATGAAGTCAGCAGATGACCTGATTAAATGTGAGACAGTAGGTCTTTACTAAGTTTGACAGCACACTGGGTGGACACAGTGACCCCATCATCTTTTACTCTTCAAAGTGCAGTGCTGCAGGCTAACGAGTTTCGCGGCTCGCACACCGGCATGTCCATAGCTAAATCAATCGAGGGTATTATTGTGAAGTGGAATATTTCTAAATCCCGTGTTCATGTTATTTTGCGCGACAACGCAAGCAACATGAAAAAAGCAATGGACGAGATGGGTGTATCGAGTTTGGGGTGCTTCGCCACACTCTCTTCAACTGGTGGTACACAACTCAGAAATATTGCCAAGATAAGGAATATATTGTCACTAAACGATGCAGAAAAACTAGTTCATGCTTTTATCACCTCTAGGTTGGATTATTGTAACGCCTTACTGTCTGGTTGTACAACTAGGTGCATAAACAAGCTTCAGTTAGTCCAGTAGAACCAGTAAGGACTCTTGCCGGAGTTCCTGCTTGCACTCTGCACTAAATATACATTCACCTTATACATAGTTTGACTGTGACCATACAGTACCTAACTGCCATCTCTCCTTCTCTCTCTTCTCCTCTCTCTCCCTCTGTCGAGCTATACATGTCGCTCCTGAGCTGCCAGTGACCCAGACACCCTCTGCCCCCTGGACCTGTCTGACTCATCCTGGTGTCCTCCAATCCTCCAATAACAAACTGAAATACATATTAACTTAAACACATCTCATGTTATACTGAACTTCCAGCCTCCTAACACACAGTATGACTGCACATCAATCCCTGCTATCTGTTGTCACCCAAATGAGGATGGGTTTCCTGTTGAGTCTGGATCCTCTCAAGGTTTCTTCCTACTGCCATCTCAGGGAGTTTTTCCATGCCACTGTCGCCATCATCCTCGGCTTGCTCATCAGAGACAATCTTATCATTTTAATCCATAAACATTCACACTTCATACAAACTTAAATAATTCTTTTGATTGTGTAAAGCTGCTTGTCGACAATGTCAATTGTTAAAAGCGCTATAGAAATAAATTAAATTAAATTGAATTTAATAACTCGAAAAGAGATTGTAAAAATAGTGCAGTTATTTGTTTACATTGAGCAAGTAGCTTATTTTAAAGCAGATCATTAAAACTGGCACATAATTTTTTCAATTTTTTTTTTTACTTTTTCTTACGATGCCGGTTAAACTTCAGGCAGATATCTAAATAGTGCAAAAGTTTCATTAAATTCTGTCCAGGTCTGTTTCTAATCTGGCACAAAACTGCTCATAACTTCATTTCTACTATGGTGCAACTTTAACTTCAGACAAATACACAAGTAATGTACTGCCAAAGGTTTATTAAATTCTGTCCAGCCAGTTTTGCATGATGCTGTGACAAGTTCTGACTGGACAGACATGCAGAAAATACTAAACCTTCTGAGAGGTTTCTGGTCCTCCAATGTATAAAATGCAAAGATAATGCAAAGATATGCGAAAGAGCGATTTCTGACCAATGTACAGACCTTTCTTTTATTTATATAGCGAATACAAAATGCCACTTCACTCATGATTAGCTCCTACAGCCTGCGTGTGAGTGTATGGGAAGGTTTCTCAGTGGGTAGCTCAGTGGTTAAGGCATTGGACTACGGTTCGGAAGATCCCAGGTTCAAACCCCTCAACCACCAAGTTGCCACTGTTGGGCCCTTGAGCAAGGCCCTTAACCCTCAACTGCTCAGATGTATAATGAGATAAAAATGTAAGTCGCTCTGGATAAGAGCGTCTGCCAAATGCCTAAATGTAAATGTTTCTATTAGGGCTGCACGATATATCGAAAAAATATCGTTATCGCAATAATGGCATGCCGCATATATCGCATATACCGACCATATCGCAAAGTTGCGATAAATACTTTATTTGCCAAGCATTTGTGTGTCCAAATTTGACCAATCAGATGGGCCCTTACTATGTATATATATTATTTATATCTTTATACTTCATTCCGTCGCGAACTAACCCTGGATGAGAATTCGTGATTAGCCGTTAGCCCTTTGTAGCGTGGACGCGAATTAGTCTAAGGACTCTCACAGAAGGGGAGCAAGGGAAAAACACACATTTAACCCGCATCCTATAAACATACACTCGAATCAGAATGTAAACAATCTGAACCGACATGGCGAACTCAGTGACTAAGCATGTGGTGGTTTGTTTACTCCTCTTATACTTCCGAGTTCGCGACCGCATTACTTCCGGGTCCTAGTGCCGGTCGCGGAGCGAGTGTGTGTGCGTGTGAGACAAATAGTATTTTTTTATTTCATTTTTGTTTAATAATATTTATTTTTATTTAAAAAAAAAAAAAAACAGGCAAGCCAAAGAGAATATTTAGTTTAAAAGATGCTCTTGTTTTAAGACACTATTGATGAGTGTGTGGTTACATGTAAATAAAAAGTAATGTTTGAAAGTAATTCATATTGTGTTGGCAGGTTTATAGTAACAGCAAACCAGAAGTCAGAATATCTGCTGAGGGGTTTAAGTCATTCATAGTGTTTTGAAGTCTAAATATTTGCAACTTCCTTGACATATAGTTTCTTTTTAGCCTGAATTAGATTTAATTACATCAGACGAATATCTATTACCTGCTTATTTTAGTATCATCATTACATATAAATAAATAATTTAAAAAAAAAAATGGGCAATAATAATAATTTTAAAAATGCATTTCTCTAGGGAAATGTTATATCGCAAGAAATATCGTTATCGCAGTATTCAACAACAATATCGCATATCTTCCTAATATCGTGCAGCCCTAGTTTCTATACACATCTAAACACATGCACAAAAACCATGTCAGTGTTACAATCAACAGCAGAGGATTTTCTGTTACAGACGATTTGAGAAGATAAGCAACGCCGACAATGCAAGCTTCATACATTATGCAAAGTCAAACAGAAGTGAAAAAACAACAAAATTACATCAATCTGCAGAACCCACAGAACTGAGCAGGTCAATGCAGAACAACTCTGATTACTGCATCGCAGAAAGTGAGGTTACTATCATTCACTATCAAACTACACAAACTACCGATGTACAGACAGGATGCACCCTGACATGTTTAATAACCTTAGCGAAGCACTAACGGCGTGTGTGTGTGTGTGTGTGTGAAATGTCCAAATATGGTTAAGTTTAACATTACAGGAAGAAGTCGGGCGTTAGACATCCTCCATACATTGCAGGCGCTTCTTACAGAAACCCTCCGGCTGAATCCCAACCAGCTCGCCTTTACACATATAGTGCACTACACAGGGTGCACACGGCACATCCATTTCCGGTTTCTGTGCACTTCTGTAGGGACAAACGAGGCGTTTAAGATTCAGCCGCGGCTTCTGCTAAAAACAGCGAACAGCTCTTTAGGCAAGAGATCAAACACACAGCTGGCTTCATGCTTTCATCAGATACGCTACTCACATCTTTTTTCGGGATCTTCGGAGTGGTGTTCTTATATTTGGACGTCTTGAAACGGTTCATTCTCGGCTCCTCACTGATCGGCTCGTGCCTTCCGGGTGGCGCTGTGCTGTCACTCTCTTCTCGGGTAAAGCAGAAAGAGAGAAATCCTGAGCGCTGATTGGCCGAGCGGCGTGTGTGCGTGTTCTGTTCATGTGTACACCGGATAGAGGAGGCACATCTAAACCTTCACTCAGAGCTCTTTGACTGTCTTTTGTTTTTTAAGCCGACAACATAAGTGTAACAGTTTAAGCCGTTCACTGTTAAATAACTAAGTACAATAATATCATGGTATCGTCTAATTAATCCCCCATTTCCCCCAATCATTCTTCTTTTATTAGAAATATTCAATATCCAAAATATGCAATAATCTCCTTTGAACAGGTGATATTGATATGTGTATGCTTTTGATAGTCTGTAAAGCCTTGATAACAGCTCTAATCTGAGGTTAGTACACTCTAAATAAACTTCTGCTCTGCAGCAGAGGAGAGCCCGTTTCATCATGATGCTTGGTGGGTTTTGCAAATGCACTTGACAATCCTGTTCTTGCAAGAACTATTCCAGAACAGCTTAACTTCATGTCTTAAATTAATAACTTATTGATGTTGTTGTTATTACTTAAGTGCCTAACGCCATATTTGTTATTTTATAATTTGGAATATAGAATGTACAACAATAAATCCATTTGACTATGTAGTTTAACAATCCAAACAGTACATTATTGCGCATATACTGTAACTACCATCTCTGACTATGTTCTGGTAATTTATTTACATTTATTTCCTTATTGGGAGAAAGTACTTCAAAATGTTGCTAAATAGTACTCTTTCTTAGTGGCTCCATTTTAAGAATAATAGCTGCTGTAATACTCACTCACTCACTCATCATGGGGGAAGGGGGATGTCTGGAGCCTATCCCAGGAGACTTAGGGCAGGGTACACCCTGGGCGTGGTGCCAATCTATTCACAGGGCACACATTCACACACTACAGATAATTTAAGAACATCAGTTAGTCTAATATGCATATTTTTGGACTGGAAAAAAGAAAAACACCAAGCTCGAGGAGAACATGCATACTCCGTGCAAACAGACCCCGAGGCGGGAATCGAACCTGGAAACTGGAGGTACAAGGCCGCACAGGTGTGTTGAGAGCAGAAGGCACGTGGTGAGATGTAAGGGTTGGTTGGGAACGTGGAACAGGAGTGCTTATATGATCATGGCAGAGCTGTAGCTTGATGGGTTGTGACAGTTGGAAGGCAGGTCTGGACTGGGACCAAAAAACGGCCCTGGCATTTTTGGCCATAGCGGCCCACCATGATTATTTAAACAATATGCTGAGGCATATGACAGGTCAAAGGATATATGCACTCACTGTTTTGTTTCAAACATTAAACCACAGTTACCTGCATGGAAGTGAATAACCTTGGTAAAAAAATTATTCTTAATTATTATTATTATTATAATACAGTCTTTTATTACTCTCATTACAATACTCAGACTTGGAAGAGAAGGCCACAGTGACAAAATTCCCACCTTGTAGAGTTCCCAGGCCAGCCGAGAGACATAGTCCCTCCAGCTTGTCCTGGGTCTTCCCCGGGGTCTCTTTCCAGTGGGGCGTGTCCGGAACACCTCACAAGGGAGGCGTCCAGGGGGCATCCTAAATAGATGCCCAAGCCACCTCATCTGGCTCCTCTCGATGCGGAGGAGCAGCGGCTCTACTCTGAGCCCCTCCCAGATGACTGAGCTTCTCACCTTATCTCTAAGGGAGAGCCCAGACACCCTGCGGAGGAAACTCATTTCGGCCGCTTGTATTCGTGATCTTGTTCTTTCGGTCACTACCCACAGCTCATGACCATAGGTGAGGGTAGGAACGTAGATCGACAGGTAAATTGAGAGCCTTGCCTTTTGGCTCAGCTCCTTCTTCACCACGACGGACCGATACAGAGCCCACATCACTGCATACCCTGCCCCGATCCGCCTGTCGACCTCCCGTTCCATTTTACCCTCACTCGTGAACAAGACCCCGAGATACTTAAACTCCTCCACTTGGGGCAGGATCTCACTCCCAACCCTGAGACGGCACTCCACCCTTTTCTGGCTGAGGACCATGGCCTCAGATTTGGAGGAGCTGATTCTCATCCCATCCGATCCAGTGAGAGCTGTAGGTCGCAGGATGATGAGGCCAACAGAACAACGTCATCTGCAAAAAGCAGTGACCCAATCCTGAGACCACCAAACTGTACCCCCTCAATGCCCTGGCTGCGCCTAGAAATCCTGTCCATAAAAATTATGAACAGGATCGGTGACAAATGGCAGCCCAGTCAGAGTCCTACTCTCAACTGAAACAGGTCCGACTTACTACTGGCAATGCGGACCAAGCTCCGACACCGGTCGTGACAGCCTTTAACAAGGAATCCGATATCCCATACTCCAGGAGTATCCCCCACAGGACTCCCCGAGGGACACGGTCGAATGCCTTCTCCAAGTCCACAAAGCACATGTAGACTGCTTGGGCAAACTCCCATGCCCCCTCCGGGACCCTGCTAAGGGTGTAGAGCTGGTCTACTATTCCGCAACCTG
This sequence comes from Channallabes apus, assembly GCA_030522415.1. Taxonomy (NCBI): domain Eukaryota; kingdom Metazoa; phylum Chordata; class Actinopteri; order Siluriformes; family Clariidae; genus Channallabes; species Channallabes apus. The sequence goes on along the minus strand of CM060121.1, from coordinate 10,984,873 downwards.
GACGAAAACCACACTGCTCCTCCTGAATCCGAGGTTCGACTAACTGATGGACCCTCCTTTCTAGGACCCCTGAATAGACTTCCCCCAGGGAGGCTGAGGAGTGTGATCCCACTGTAACACACTCTCCGGTCCCCCTTCTTGAAGAGGGGGACCACCACCCCGGTTTGCCAGTCCAGAGGCACTGTCCCCGATGTCCATGCAATGTTGCAGAGACGTGTCAACCATGACAGCCCTACAACATCCAGAGCCTTGAGGAACTCCGGGCGGATCTCATCCACCCCCGGGGCCCCACCACCACGGAGCTTTTTGATCACCTCGGCGACCTCAGCCCTAGAGATGGAAGAGTCCACCTCTATGTCCCCAGACTCTGCTTCCTCATCGGAAGACATGTTCGTGGAATTAAGGAGGTCTTCGAAGTACTCCCCCCACCGACCCACAACGTCCCGAGTCGAGGTCAGCAGCGCACCATCCCCACTATACACTGTGTTGACCGTGCACTGCTTTCCCCTTCTGAGACGCCGGATGGTGGACCAGAATCTCTTCGAAGCCGTCTGGAAGTCATTCTCCATGGCCTCCCCAAACTCCTCCCACGCCCGGGTTTTTGCCTCAGCAACCACCGAAGCCGCATTCTGCTTGGCCTGCCGGTACCTATCAGCTGCCTCCGGAGTGCCACCAGCCAAAAAGGCCTGGTAAGACTCCTTCTTCAGCTTGATGGCATCCCTCACCGCCGGTGTCCACCAACGGGTTCTTGGGTTGCCACCGCGTCCCATAACAGCAAACCAGAAGACCATAGTCCATTCAGACTCAATGTCCCCAACCTCCCCCAGGACGTGGTTGAAGCTTTGCCGGAGGTGGGAGTTGAAGCTCGTCCTGACAGGGGACTCTGCCAGACGTTCCCAGCAGACCCTCACAATACGTTTGGGTCTACCAGGCCTGACCGGCATCCTACCCCGCCAACGAAGCCAACTCACCACCAGGTGGTGATCAGTTGACAGCTCCGCCCCTCTCTTCACCCGAGTGTCCAAGACATGTGGCCGCAAGTCCGACGACACAACCACAAAGTCGATCAGCGAACTGCGGCCTAGGGTGTCCTGGTGCCAGGTGCACATATGGACACCCTTATGCCTGAACATGGTGTTCATTATGGACAATCCGTGACGAGCACAGAAGTCCAATAACAAAACACCGCTCTGGTTCAGATCAGGGGGGCCATTCATCCCAATCACGCCCTTCCAGGTCTCACTGTCATTGCCCACGTGAGCATTGAAGTCCCCCAACAGAACGATGGAGTCCCCAGGAGGGACATTTTCTAGCGCCCCCTCCAGAGACCCCAAAAAGGGCAGGTACTCCAAACTGCTGTTCGGCGCATAAGCGCGAACAACAGTAAGGATCCGTCCCCCCACCCGAAGGCGGAGGGAGGCCACCCTCTCGTCCACTGTGGTGAACCCCAATGTACAGGCCCCGAGCCGGGTGGCAATAAGTATGCCCACACTTGCTCGTCACCTCTCACCGGTGGCAACTCCAGAGTAGAAGAGAGTCCAGCCCCTCTCAAGGAGACTGGTTCCAGAGTCCAAGCTGTGCGTCGAGGTTAGTCCAACTATATCTAGCCGGAACTTCTCAACCTCACGCACTAGCTCAGGCTCCTTCCCTACCAGAAAGGTGACATTCCACGTCCCTAGAGCCAGCTTCTGCAGCCGAGGATCAGACCGCCAAGGCCCCTGTCTTCGGCCACCGCCCAGCTCACACTGCACCCGACCTCTTTGGCCCCTCTTACAGGTGGTGAGCCCATGGGAAGGGGGACCCACGTTGCCTCTTCGGGCTGTGCCCGGCTGGGCCCCATGGGTGCAGGCCCGACCACCAGGCGCTCGCCATCGGGCCCCACCTCCAGGCCTGGCTCCAGAGGGAGGCCCCGGTGACCCACGTCCGGGCGAGGGAAAACGTTTTCCAATTGTCTTATTCATCATAAGAGGTCTTCTGAACCACTCTTTGTCTGTTACCTCACCTAGGACCAGATTGTCATGGGTGACCCTGCCAGGGGCATGAAGGTTAGCTTCAACATAGCTCCCAGGATCATTGGGACATGCAAACCCCTCCACCACGATAAGGTGGTGGTTCAAGGAGGGGTAGTCTACTATTAAATGTTTTTAAGTCTGACTGCAATAATTTGAACATTTGCACAGTGTTGGCCTACAAATCCTCCAGATAGCTTACTATTTAGTGAAGATGTAGGCTACACTTAACATTTTCATTGTTAATTCCATGGGATATCATCATTCTGCATGTGTGTAGGCCTACATGTGTCTACTTAGAAATTCGATATTCAGCCATGTCATTTATAGAGCTCTGGGGGTTTATTTGTTGTACTGCGTGAAGATTGGCAAAAATTTCGATCAATCATGACAGACGTAAGACCACTCGTTAATTTGATGTGGATGACAATGTACCTAATTGGCAGACGGTTCATTTGCGAGTAGCAGCTAGGCAGGCTAGTGGCGCAGGTTGTCGACAAACACTCAAATGCATGAGTGACACACACACACACACACACACACACACACCATAAAAAAGCCCTCTGTCTTCCCTACATAAATATCCCTCCATTCACTCTGCCAACATTTCGGCTACTTCTGAATGGACTCGTAGCTATTCTGATGCCTTCCTCAATCTGTCTCTGCTGGGTCACGTCTCTCACCACCTCCTCCTCCGAATCAATTTTAATAACTACTCCTTCTTCATCTGTGTAACTAATGTTGACATTCTCCGTTGTACACTCCCTTGTGCCGCTCCGGCAGCGTGAGCACTCTGAACTGCCTCTGCACTGTTGCTAGATGTTGATGGCCCTACACCAGCAGCTGCAATTGAACGTGTGGTGGTGGCAAACATTTCTGTGATTTGACATTTTGCTGCTTCCACTTGTAAGCTTTTGCATCTTTTCTCCCGCACCTTCTCTGCACCCCCTTGCTCTTTTCTGGTTTATCCATTGTTATAGACGGACTCATCTCAAACTCCGGTCAAACTCTAAATAGCAGATTTTGTCAAGGGGAGGTGAGGGCTGGCCAGGAGGGAGGCAGGGTGTGGCCTGAGATTTCATTGGACTAGCTCAATGTCCTTTAAGACAGTCAACCAATGGGCTGCGATACGTGTCTTAGATACTCTACCATTGCGATAATAAATAAATTGGCCTAATAAACCTTTTAAAAAATATTAAATTATGACTGACAGCCCCAGCCCAAAAATGTGCGTCGGCCCGGCGGGCATTGCCCGGTATGTCCAGTTCTGTTGGAAGGTGAAGGGGGAACAAAGAACTGTTTGGAGAAGACAGTGGGGTAGGGGGGCTTAAGATTTTGCACTAGGTACATGAGTCACCTAAACAAGCAATGTGAAATATTTTGTTTGGCCAGCAAATTTCTCTAAAAGTTAAGAAAAAAAGTGCAACTGATTACTAAACCTTTTTATGTTGAGGTGTAATTAAAAGACCACAAAAAATCTATTGTCCATTGTGACAAAACTATTGAAGATGGAGTTTAAAAAAAATAATAATAAATCACACAACATTCAGACATGATTTGATATATAACCAAAAGATTTTAATAAAATATTTTGACATTTGTACTCTTTAAAACCCTTTGGAAAATATTTTGTGCATGTTTTCTATCAATTTGCAATAGTTCTTGGTTTGTTTGAAAAAACTGTAAAACAGAGTAATCTCAATTTGCTGGGAAAAAAACTCTTTATTGTTAAACTCTTCAATATTATATTCAATATTACATTATATATTGTTAAAATATTCAATAATACTGTTCTGTTTTGTCAAATTGTAGGCCTATCTCCAAGCTACCTTGGCCAAACTTTCTTGGCCAACCCAGTTTCAGTCTGGGTTTAAAACTCGCCACAGCACTGAGTCTGCTCTTTTAAGAGTTTTTAATGACATTTTCTTAGCAACCGACTCTGGAGACTCTGTACTACTTGTGCTTCTAGATTTAACAGTGGCTTTTGACACCATAGACCATGAGATTCTTTTATCCAGGTTGGAACAGTGGGTGGGCATTACAGGCTCAGCTTTGCTGTGGTTTAGGTCCTACCTCTCTGATAGGACCTTCTGTGTCAGTATAGATGGTTTGACTTCCAACCTAAAAGGCAGACGAGAGCATATTACCCCAATTTTGGCTTCTCTTCACTGGCTTCCAGTGTATTTTCAGATCTGCTGCCCTTCCTTGGGGGGTACCACAGGGCTCCATTCTTGGTCCACTTTTATTTTCCTTGTATTTGCTCCCAATCAGAGCTATTTTCCGGAAATATAACATGCAGATGACTGTCAGGTTTACCTCCCATTAAAGCACAGTGGTGTATGTTCTGTCAAGCTTCTTCTGGACTGCCTTGTTGATGTTAAAAGATGGTTGGCGTTTAATTTCTTGAATGTCAATGAAGAAAAGACCGAAGTTATGTTGTTTAGACCCAATAGCTCCCGCAAATCTCCTCGCTTTGACCTCTTCTCCTTGGCCCCATTTGAGAAAGCCTTGATTACAAATTTGGGTATTAAAATGGATCCTACTTTAAAAATGGATAGTCGAGTAGCAAAGATTAAGCCTATATTGTCAAGGCGGGACCTGGAATCGGTTGTCCATGCTTTTATAACCTCTCGTCTTGACTATTGTAATGCTTTATTCTTCGGAATCAGCCACACCACTATGGCTAGCCTACAGTTGGTGCAAAATGCCACAGCTTGTTTTTTAACTGTTATAGGCAGACGAGAGCATATTACCCCAATTTTGGCTTCTCTTCACTGGCTTCCAGTGTATTTTCAGATCAGTTTTAAAAATCATTTATTTGTATTTAAGTGTTTAAATTGTCTTGCCCCAGCCTATCTGGTGGAATTGCTGCACCCATATGTTCCATCTCGCTCTCTCAGGTCTACTGTCAAGCTGCTTCTCCAAATTCCAAAAACCCGATGCAAACTTTGAGGTGATCGAGCCTTTTCAGTAGCTGCTCCTCAACTATGGAATTAGTTACCCATACTCTTTCGACAAGCTCCATCAGTGGCAGTTTTTAAATCTCGTTTAAAAACTCTTTTCTACTCTCTGGCCTTCAACCCAGTGTGAAGTATTTTATTGAGATGTTTTGTGTTTTATCTCTTGTTTCTACTTTTATTATCATTATTATTTATTATGACTTTATTATTAGAAGTATGTTATTGTGTTGCTATGTTCTTTGTTTCTTTTTCTTGTTACCCTCATTTAAATTTAAAATTTAAATTTTATTATATTATTTATCAATTTAACGTTTTATTATAAAGCACCCTGCTGTTTTATGGCCTAAATGTTGACTTTTGTACAGCACTTTGGTCAGCTTTGTTGTTGTTTTAAAGTGCTTTAGAAATAAAGTGGTATGGTACGGTATATGTGCAAAAGATTAAACGTCTATTTCTTTGCATTATTGTTTTATGACTCAAACATTATCAAATGTATTTGAATATACTTACCTAGCAAGTTTATTTTTAAATTTACCTAAACAGAAAAAAGACACCAAAACAAATCTGAGTTTTACACTCGAAAGGAAATTGCTATAATAACTTAATTAAGCTTAGTTCTCGGTTAATTAATTTAAAAGGCTTATTAACCTAAAAGGTAAATAATATCCAATATTTACATTTTAATAAAAGTAGTAATGTTAACTGATTAATATATTGGTTGATGGGCATCTATGTTTACAGAACTTTATACTTATTTAAGCTGTTTTTGATGTTTGTGTGTTTTAAATGCTTATGGTTTATAAAATGATTTGAAAGTTGAGTCTTTCTATACAGTAGTTTTCTTTGTTCATGTGTTTCTTTGCTTTGTGGTGCATACACATCAACAATATGGTTCAGTCTTTATGAAGAGCGATATAAGGACATTTACCCACTAACCTGAAAATTCTGCGTGTAAAAAATAAAGGTGTTAGTGACCAAAAGTAGTAATGATGATGTTTAATTGTAATGAGTTATATGGTTAAGACATAATATGGTTAAATACATAAAAAGTAAATTTTTATTTTACTTGTGTGTGGAAATTACCACATTTTTTCTAAACAAATGAATGTTTAAAGGGTATTATTTTTTATACGTATATGTTATCATCTTTCATAGTTTATTTGCAATCATGATCAATTTAAGAAATTGCTACATACTGTAATTGTCAGTAAATTTCTAATTTCAGTTCATTTTAAATATAATTAAAAACATTTTGGGGTTTTAGTAAATGATTAATCTTAAGAGGTTCGGCTAACTGCACACAGCTTGTGGGGAGAGGGGCTCATTGTGAAGCCCACAGCTGGAGTGAGGTCCAGCTGTTCCTCAGACACCCCTGATGGAGGAGTGAAGCGGAAGTGCTGCAGTAAGGAGGTGAAAAAGAGGAAGAGCTCCATCTTTGCCAGACTCTCTCCAAGACACAGCCTCCGTCCTGCCAACACAGAAGTTGATTAGTCGAAAATAATCGAATATGAAGCACCGCTTTCACTAGACAAAGGCATTTAATCTACCTGCAGAAAAAGGCATGAAGGCATCATTCTTAACAAATCGGCCTTGCTCATCTAAGAAGTGTGCAGGGTTAAAGGTATGTGGGCTCTCCCACTGACTCTCATCATACAACACAGATGCCAGGAGAGGAAACACACATGTGTTCTGCAAACAACAAAAACTTTACATGTCAATCTCTACAGTCAATTTCTTATATTTCTAATAGAGAAAAAGAATTTTCCCCCCTAATTACAATTATTGCTTACAGTTAACAGTTAATTAATAATTAGCACCACAAACTGACCTTTTTGATGAAGAATCCCTGAAATGTAACATCACAACTAGTGGTGTGAGGGATACTCATAGGTACTATGTTAGCAAGTCTCTGAGATTCATGGATCACGGCATCTGTGTAAGGCAAATTCTTTCTGTCCTCCAGCACCGGCTGACGAGTTCCAATGACACTGTCAATCTCTTTATGAACACGGTCTATAATTTTACAGGGAAACAGGCACACACACATATATATATATATACACATACAGGTCCTTCTAAAAAAAATCAGCATATTGTGATAAAGTTCATTATTTTCTGTAATGTACTGATAAACATTAGACTTTCATATATTTTAGATTCATTACACACAACTGGAGTAGTTCAAGCCTTTTATTGTTTTAATATTGATGATTGTGGCATACAGCTCATGAAAACCCAAAATCCCTATCTCAAAAAATTAGCATATCATGAAAAGGTTCTCTAAACGAGCTATTAACCTAATCATCTGAATCAACTAATTAACTCTAAACACCTGCAAAAGATTCCTGAGGCTTTTAAAAACTCCCAGCCTGGTTCATTACTCAAAACCGCAATCATGGGTAAGACCGCCGACCTGACTGCTGTCCAGAAGGCCATCATTGACACCCTCAAGCAAGAGGGTAAGACACAGAAAGACATTTCTGAACGAATAGGCTGTTCCCAGAGTGCTGTATCAAGGCACCTCAGTGGGACGTCTGTGGGAAGGAAAAAGTGTGGCAGAAAACGCTGCATAACGAGAAGAGGTGACCGGGCCCTGAGGAAGATTGTGGAGAAGGACCGATTCCAGACCTTGGGGGACCTGCGGAAGCAGTGGACTGAGTCTGGAGTAGAAACATCCAGAGCCACCGTGTACAGGCGTGTGCAGGAAATGGGCTACAGGTTGCAAATTTTGCATGTCATTCGGAAATCAAGGTGCCAGAGTCTGGAGGAAGACTGGGGAGAGGGAAATGCCAAAATGCCTGAAGTCCAGTGTCAAGTACCCACAGTCAGTGATGGTCTGGGGTGCCATGTCAGCTGCTGGTGTTGGTCCACTGTGTTTTATCAAGGGCAGGGTCAATGCAGCTAGCTATCAGGAGATTTGGGAGAACTTCATGCTTCCATCTGCTGAAAAGCTTTATGGAGATGAAGATTTCATTTTTCAGCACGACCTGGCACCTGCTCACAGTGCCAAAACCACTGGTAAATGGTTTACTGACCATGGTATTACTGTGCTCAATTGGCCTGCCAACTCTCCTGACCTGAACCCCATAGAGAATCTGTGGGATATTGTGAAGAGAAAGTTGAGAGACACAAGACACAAGAATCTGCAAAAGGATTCCCGACCAAGTATTGTGCATAACTGAACATAATTATTTGAAGGTTGACTTTTTTTTGTATTAAAAACACTTTTCTTTTATTGGTCGGATGAAATATGCTAATTTTTTTAAATAGGGATTTTGGGTTTTCATGAGCTGTATGCCACAATCATCAATATTAAAACAATAAAAGGCTTAAACTACTTCAGTTTGTGTGAAATGAATCTAAAATATATGAAAGTCTAATGTTTATCAGTACATTACAGAAAATAATTAACTTATTTTCACAATATGCAAATTTTTTGAGAAGGACCTGTATATATAAATAAAACAGAGACAAAAATCATCCTGTTGATCATGTGTGTACAAGTTTACATATTTGCTATTTTGAAATCTTACCCTGAACCTGGGGATACTTGGCCATTAGCAGGAAGCACCAGCGCAGTGTTGCGCTACTTGTGTCAGTACCAGCAGCAAACAAGTTGGAAACCGTTTTAATAAGATTCTGTTCATTAAACAAATTGTCTTTATCTCCAGCTTTCTGTCCAACAAAAAGAACATGTATAACCATTAGCCAGTGTGCAACTCACTCACTCGTTGTCTATACCGCTTATCCTGTATACAGGGTCACTGGAGGCCTGGAGCCTATCGCAGGAGACTTAGGGCACAAGGCAGGAAACAACCTGGACAGGATGCCAATCCATCACATACACACTACAGGCAATTTGGGAACACCAAGTAGCCTAATCTGCATGTTTCTGCACTGAAACTGGAGTACCAGAGGAAAGAAGCATAGGGAGAACATGCCAACTTCTTACACATAGACCTGACGCAGGAATCTGGAACTTGGCGGTGCGAGGTGACAGTGCTAACCACTAAGCCACCGAGCCGCCATAGCGCGAAACTCATTACATACATTTTTTCAGACTACAAGCTGTTCTCATCAATACAATGTTCTATGCAGCATTACATATTATATACATGATCTTTGTAATGTTTTGTTCATGTCTCTTGGTACTTCTTTCATGCAAGTCTAAATCAGTTCAAAGGTGCATATTTCATACAAGATTTGAATTATCTTTTTTTCATTGTTACTTAATTTACTTTTATAAGGGATAATTGTATTTAATTTAATGTATTTATTTCTGTTAATGATTAGATTAAAAGTTAGTGGAATTTTCTACCCATTTACATTACATCATTATCTGACATTTTATTTGCTGAGCAAATGAAACATGTTATTGTGATTAGTAGAACTCTAAGTCAGACACTGTAGTTTTGGACTGAAACACACTAAGTGCAGTAGTTATTATTAGTAGTTATACTATTATTATTATTATTACCTACTGTAGACCACCTGAGTTCCAAAGTTTTTTTGTTTTGTTTTTAATAATTGACATTGATTGTTCAATAACATTACAAAGGCAATATCATTTCATAGCTGCCATCTCTGGTACGACTAGACATTAAATGGGTTGAGGTCACTACTTTTAATATCCTACATTGAGAAAATCAAATATAAATGTATCTTGATGGCAGCTATAGAGACCCCATTCACTACATGAACACCCCAGAGTCTGGGCAAAAATTCATGCAACACATCTGCATTCTAAAATAAAAATGTTCTTTACATATAAAAAATTTCTGTATACATCACATGAATGATTTACCTCTGCGTTTCTTTTGCGGATATGAAAAGAATCAACCAAGCATCGAGTATCCTCAACATTTAGTGTCTCCTCCAAATTGTCCAAAAGCGTTTTTATTTGCTTTATATTTGTCTCATGGTTTTTCATTATAAGTCTCCAGTTCTTTAGCCAGCGGCCAATCCATGGAAACACATTATAGATCTACAAGTACATACAAATACTGTCCTTCATATGCAGAATTACTTTATATCCCAAGCAAAAGGGAGAAAAAGAAAGAGAAATAAACTCCACAAAAAGGCTACTCAACATATTCTCCATAATAAGTGACGCATTCTCTATCAAATTTTACCTCTTTAAACATCTCCCTTTATTTACAGAAATCTTACCAAACGTTGGGAAACAATCAACTTTGGACATTTATAATGAGCATGGTACCTGAATAGAAGGTGAGCCAGTGAGTTTAATGTTCTCATTATTCCGGTTAACCATTTCTTTGAACTGAGGGTCACTGTATTGGAACCTGCTACCATACACAAGGGCTGAGATGACATTTGAGGTGGCATAATTTAAAGGCTGTGTGGTATCAAATGGTTTCCCTGTTAAGTTACAAGCCACGGTTAATACTGCTTTTTAACAGTAAAAAAAAAAAACACATTGTTCCCTTTTATATCAAAGTTGCATAAACAAAAACACTATTACATGCACAAAGCATGGCATAGAAACAATTTTAGTTACAGCAAATCTGTAGTGTACATTATATTGTACAACATCGAAGCATTCAGCAAGCTACTGTCAGCCAATATGAAAGGAAAGAAGTACATAGAGAGTTCTGTGTTTTAAGAGCACAAAAATGCACACAAAATAAAAACTTTAAACTTAGTTAAACTTGTATCAAACTTGTCTGTTATGGCTTAATTTTTGAGACCGAAATCATTTAGAAATTTATTTCAAACCAACAATAAGTAAACTGTACTTAAAGGAACTGCAATATAATATACAATACAGATTGCTGATTGATGAAAAAAATACTTTTAACTTCTATGCAGAAATATGATAATGCAGGAGTTTTTAACATTAAAAAAATTCTAAAAGAAATGAAACAGTGGCTACATTTTGACTGTAAATTAAAGTCATTTTACTTTAAGATTTTACCTTGAAATTCTTCAAACACTTCTCTTAAATAGTGTATTTCTTCTATGATTTTCTCCTCACTCACTCTTTTGCCCATCCCAAAGTCTCGAAGTGTAGTGAGGGAAAATCGTCTCATTTCTTTCCAGTTTTCACCATTGCTAAACAGAACTCCTAAAGTTAAAATAAATGTTTAAAAAGAAAATGAGACGTTCCAAAGTTTATTGACTCATGAGTTTGACACAAATGTGTAAAAACATGTACTTCATTACATGTTGTCAACGTTCAACTACACACTATAGTACACTATAAAATTTCACTGTTTAAAATTGGATTCAATTCAGGAATTTGTTCACATTACACACAAAACACCTATCTTCACACCATCTGGCATTGTACCTAAATCAAAACAATTCTGAGATAATGTCACTGAATAACTACAGTATATGTTGTTATGGGTGTCACATCCCAGTGTCCTTTCCTCTGTATACTACTGTAGTTGTCATATCTACAATCAATTTAAACAACACAAATTACTCCTTGTGGCACTAACTATTGCCAAGAAAACTATTCTCATGAACTGGAAATCAAGAAATAAATTACACATTGCTAAACTTACTAATAGATTACATCTCCATGGAAAACGTGTCCACTTCCAAACACAATACACTTAGGTTCACATCCCTCTTGATCATCTATCATCACCCTCGTTGCCCGAAAAAAACAATCACAAATACATCCATATACCCATTTATAAAGGGGGGTAGAGATGGGAAGAGATAACATTAATCTATATTGCAATTTTTATTTTACCAATTTCCTGCCTGCTTTGGGTCCCCAGTGGGTATGGGCAGGCCGGACACCGTGCAGTGCTGGGTGGTTTAGTTGTGGTGAGTGTGATGTTGCTTATGCCTTCCTGCTCTCTCTCTCTCTCTCTCTCTCTCTCTCTCTCTCTCTCTCTCTCTCTCTCTATATATATATATATATATATATATATATATATATATATATATATATATATACACACACACACACACACAGTACATAATTTTTATCAATAATAACAGGAGTAGGGGTTAGAGGATAAAGACGCAAACAAAGATGCGCACACACATAGACAAACATGCACATACAGACACGCACACACAGACAAACAGACAGATAAACACGCGCACACAGAGACAGACGGACAGACAGACACACACAGACACAGACAGACAGACGCACGCATACGGACACACACACAGACACATGCACACAGACAGACACACACAACCTCATAAACAGCCACATACACACACATACACAGACAGACACAGAAAGACACACACACATGCACAAAGTTAATATTATTTCTCAGATTATATGATTATATGCTTATATGCGAGTGCTACGCTGTGGGTATTCCAACCCCTTCTATAAATGTGTTCATATTACAGTTTTTCTCTGCTGTTATAAAGTAAGAGGCCATTAAAAAGTGAATGTTGTGAATGTGTTGTCCAGCACTCCCTGCTCATTTAAGTAATTAAATAAAAGGTTAATTTAAAGTGGTCAATTCTCATACATTCATGAAAGAGGATTCTTAAAACCATTTCAGATTTTTAGGGTTTTAAATAATTGATATTTACCACTTTAGGTAATCACTATGAAACCACAGGTGAAACTGTTTGTACCAGAGGAGTTTTAAACACATTTGCACAATGATCACATTGGAAAGTATTTATCAACTCAGACAAGTGTTTCCTATCACATTGATAGTGATAATAAATGACTTTGATCAAAACGTGTTTTAATTTTCCTTTGAATTTTCATAGTTCACCACACAGGAAGACTCTTGGACCACATACCTTTTTCACTCATCCTAGACCAGCAATATAGAATATGTATTAGCATCGACAAAGTGACATCACTAGTTACGACACAGTAGGGGGGAAATCCGAATTATTTGTTTTGTTTTATTTAAGCTATGGCCACTACAAAAATTAACAAAAATGACAAACTGGGATTTTTTTTTTTTTTACATTTTCTTTGAGTTAACACAGACTATAGATCCTGAATGGATCTGAATACCTAAGAATGACTAAAACATAAATTTTTAATAATTGGTCTCCTTCAAAATGTGTGACATCACAAATAAAATACAATCAAATGGATTCCTTCAAGGATCCTTAAGTGTATACATTAATTGACACCCAACCAGGTTTGGTTGAAACTTTGCCACAAATAAATAAAAAGAAAAATAATATTGTTAAAGAAGTCTTTTTAAATGTAGATTTTCTTTTAATTCATAAATATTTAAATTATAAACATTTACAATATAAATATTTTTAATTGAATTTGGTCACTGAAGAACAGTGTTAATTCTCTTACCATGTCCTTTGTTAAAGTCAAAGAAAATTGGAGTGATGTCTCTGTTTCCAAATTCCTCTGCATAATTTACAAGTGCTTGTTTAACAGTTTGATATCCTGCCAAGACAACGACTTTCTTAGGCCCAAAATACACCGTGAATACGGATCCATATTTTTTTGACATCTGTAAAAGAAAGAAAAAGTTAAATCTGGTTTATTGTGTGCCATGTTATAAACATTTGTTGAATAAGTTCATCTTCATCCACTTTGAGTTGACCAGTGCAGTACTAGGAGCCACGTCAAACAGCCGCCTGGAGCATGATGGATTCATGGCAGGTCCATGAAGGGTTAATGCAGGCTTCGTGCATGGAATGTGATCCCCCGCGATGACGCAGTTAACAATGCCCCGCCCCATAAACACCCCCATGAGCTTTCTAAAAAGATGGTTGCAATACCGTATAATTCCGCCAGATGGAGCATTGACTGGCACAGTTAACTGCAGGGTCCAGGAAACCCAATACCGTATCTTTAATATACAGACAGTTCTTGTATTGTCAACATAGTTTCATAAATAGATGACGTGGTAAAAAAACAACAACAAACCGATTAATAAAACAGATTTGTTAAATCACTCAATACACAACCCATGATGATTATGCTATTTATTATTTAATAATGACTTAATAAAACTAGTTAGTGAAATATTTTTTAAGACATCCTGAAATGATCCTTAAAGACACGGTAACGTCTGTAATTTGTCTATACCGGTCATTGTAGGTACGGAATACACACGCAGGCTATGTACAGTATTTTATATTACGGTGTATTTTACCTCGTTCCATTTAATATACTGGTAGATAATATTTTGCTGCAAAGTAAAGCTCAAAATGTAACGTCTGCTTGGGTTTGTTTTCGTTATATTTTTGATGATGTTTTTTTTTTCACTGATAGTCAACAAGTGGCATAAGAAAGGCAATTAATGGCGCATGCAACCTGGAACAAATATCTGCCCATATGGATCAGTATTTCTTTAGTCATTTAATCATGCATAATGCTCCCCCGTCAAAAGATCTGATGGGGCATTAATCACTTATCACAACTGTGAATGGATGCGGCAGCAGAGACACATTAAATCCCCATAAACACTTGGAAACAATAGTAAAAAAGTTCCAGAGGGTTAGCGCCTGTTATACTAATGTATTTTACTGATTTTTTACTGCTTATATTTCGTTTGGTTTTACGCAATTTCGAGTGTGTGTGTGTGTGTGTGTGTGTGTGTGTGTGTGTGTGTGTGCGCACGCGAGAGAGAGAGTATACTCTGACAAGAGCAAATTCCATGTGGCTCCCGTGGCGCAATCAGTCAGCGCGTGACACTTATAAAGCGGTCCAGGTGAAGCAATGCCGAGTTCGAGCCTCACCTAAAGCACCCAAAGCATTTTAAAAGCATATCGTGCTGTGTATGTGACAAATCAAATTTTTATTTGAAAGTAAAGCTTAAGATGTAACTTCTGCTTGGGTTTGTTTTCGTTATATTTTTGATGTTTTCGCTGAAAGTCAAATTGGCATAACAAATTGATTAATGGCGCATAATATCTGGAACAAATATCTGTCCATACGGATCATTCACAGATGACGACAAATTATAAACTCTGAAACGTTCATTTGAACATTTAAAAATATATACAAAAACATAAATACTAATGTTATCATGGTGTAAATTATTAACATTAGGTTAGGTCCTGCCCTTAATTAATTCATATTATAATTACTTTTACATAGTATAGTTACTGGACTGACATTACCAAAAACTAGCTATTTCATTTAGCCTTTCTAAAACCAACCCATATATCATTTATAATCAGAAAACATATTATGATCTGTTCAATAGCCCATCTGTTTTAATTTAGTTTGTATTTTTTATTATTCATAAGACAACTTTTCAGTTTTGTAAATATTTTAGTTATAGTGTGTTAAGTCTTACTTTAGGTTAAACGTTTTTGAGAATTTGACCATCCAGTTTAGACAAATGTTATGTCACTGATTGATAAAATCTGGATTAAGGATATTTTATTTTTTTAATTAAATTTTTTTAGTTTCCCCCCTGAGGGATTGCCACCTTATTGTGGTCAGGGGGTTTGCGTGCCTCAACACAATTCAGCAAGGACAATACTGTTACTATAAGCCCAGGGAAAAATAGTGCTCGAACATGAGGCCCCCCTTCACATTTCTGACTGCCCCCCCCCCCCCCCCCGGTCTAGAACGTCCCTGCCTCTGACCGTCTTTTGTCTTGTAAATGAGGATTCTCACTCACCTTCCAATCCCCACAGCGCGCACACTCTTTGTTTGTCCTGTAAACTGTAACTGTGTTAGCTAGGGCACTTGGTTATACACAGTACTTTAATGTATGGAACACTTACTTAACTTACTGGTTTGGTTTAAACATCGCTTATTACCTTATTCAGCAAAATAAATTAATTATTAACGTATTGAAGTATTTTAGTTAAGGACAAAAACTGTGCTTGTGTTTAGAACTGCTGAACAGCCGAAAACACACACACACACGTCCCCCTGCCAAAAACACACACACACAAAGAGCAATTAACACCATGTCATACTCAGGAGTGGAAGGTGAGAAACCTCAATGGAGAATACCAAGTTTGTCGTTGCTCTTTTGGAGTTCTTAAAACCCAAAACATTTATTTATACTGAGAAAAAATTATTATGGGTCACATAATCACAAACACATATAATCAAGTGTTTAACTGGTTTCATTTGTTTCTATGATCAATAATTATTATTATGATTTTCTGCCCAACTGTTTGACTATTTAAAACATAGTTGTGTCCCATTTTTTGCCCATTGAAGTTGTTGGTTCAACTAAACGGTTTTTAAATACCCAAACAATCCCCCAAAATTAAAACACGCAAACATGACTTTAACAATTCAATTTATTCTTCCAAAACTAGTCAAACTTAAAACAGTAATTTATATAAAACAGGTGAATACATGTTGTCTTTTTGCTTAAAGTTCATTAAACTACCCGGATACACCAGCTGCTTATAAGTCTCCATCTATAGTCCTTTTATATTAAAATATTAATTTTTCAAATATCAAAACTATTAAACATGGAACAGTTTAAGTCTTTGTTTCCTCCAAAGTACTGTATCAGACATTTTGCAGTTCTATGTTCAGAATATACAGTAGACCTGACCAAACATCATTCTAAAGCTGTCGGACTGTGACGTCATCCCTCCTACAGCTCCCTCAACAGCTTGTTCAGGCTCCTCCAGTCCTGTAGCTCCAAAAGTCCAGCCGTCAGCCGTCTGACCCCCCAATCCTCCACAGCGGAGCTCTGCTTAAAGACAACAGGAGAATTTAGTCAAGACAAAGACAAACTTCACAGAACATATAGTTCTAATAAAAATACAATATATTAAAAAACCTATTTACCACAGAGTGTGTAAATTACTGTTTTGGGAATTCTGGAATGTAAATAATCTGCCTGTGCTAATGTTAACCAGTGAACAGTGTTAACCAGTGACTGTCTGTATTATCGTCTGAATTAAATTAACCGAGAATTTACTTAATGCGCTTCTCATACAAATAAGTTATATAACACTCGTATATGAGCCAAACTCGTATATGAAGCCAAACTACAACTTACTGAAGCCCCTCACACGCACACCTCCACACACACCCCTCCCCCCCACGCGCACACACACACACACACACCTCCCCCATCCTCCTCCTTAACTGATAAACACTTCAGTGTTGTTATTCAGCTCGTTAACTAAGCGCTCGCGCTACCGCGGAAAGTCCCGGCCAAAGTGTATAAAATATAAACCGGGTTATGAGCGTTACTAGCTCCTGTACAGCCAGGGGCGTAGATTTAGGGTGGACGGAGGGGATGTGTCCCCACCAATATCCTCCGACCATTGAAATGTCCCCACCAATAATTTAATCCACTTTTTTTTTAAAAATCGTTCTGTCAACATTAACCTAGACACGCAGAAAGGGATAAATCACGTTCTCTCCTTGAGTCCTCCCGCCCCCAAAACAAATATGAACATTTTGATTGGCTGTGCCTTTCCCTGCTATTATGTGATAGGCCAAGGGCGTAGGTTTGCTCTGGACATTGGTGGGGACTTATGACTCCAACTAATACCCCATCCCCCAATCCCCTGCCCCACCTACCAACCCGCCAAACCCCTGCCCCACTTACCAACCTCCCACCCCAACTACGTCCACTGAATACGTTTTTCTTAATATGGTGCAAAATCACCTTACATTAATACTAGCAATGCTTCGATTGATATTAATCCACTCGAAATGCAATTCATTAAGTTAAATTAAGGAATAGTGTAATATTAAAGGAATGTTTAATAACTGACAAAAAGATAGTCTTTAATAAAATAAAAACTATTCTTTATTGAGCCCTAGTGCAAATAAAACATCTCAAACATCTGTATATATATAAAAGTAGATTACATCCAAACATGAACTACTGTTAGGTAAAGTACCACACAACAGCTCAATGCCTATTGCTCCTATATGAAGGAGACAAACCCATGCCTTCGCCTCTTGTTAACAGAAATAAACTGCTGGCATATTTGTTTGACATCAATATTGTCCAGGCTGTTCTTTTTTTCTTCTGATAAACACTAAAGAAGATATTTTGTAGAATGCTGAAAACCTGTAATCATTGATTTACATAGTATTTGTTTTTCCTGCTACGGAAGTCAATGTTTAACGGTTTTCAGCTTTTTTTCACAATATCTTATTTTGTATTCAACAAAATAAAGAAAATCATAAAAGTTTGGAACCACTTAAGGAGTAAATAGTGAGTAAAGTTTTTTTTTGGGGGGGTGAACAATGCCTTTGACCCTAACTCTTCCCCTCTGACTGCACTAGGACCGGACAGGATTGCCACCTGATGAAATAGCATGACAAAAAAGTGAAATGTCAGTTCAAAACTTTTGCCAAAAATACTAATGAATCACTTACATCCTCAGCCTATCACTCCTCATAATGCTAAATATTAGTATAATCAACATGTATAATACACGCACACATATTATATGTTATATATATATAATCAACATTCAGATTGACCTCCTGTGACCTTGCCTCTTCACCTGAACTACAACATGGCTGATCTGCTTCTGTCCCCTAATTAAAAAACATTGAGGGATTCCTTATGAGCATGGACAGAGAATGCCTCAGCCTATTATTGGTAACAATGTTAAATCTCAATGTTCAGATACAAGCAGAGCCAAATGCAGTGGATTTTTTTTCCCCGTGCAAGAAGGTGTGTTGGGTGACAGACATACATGATGGAAAAAAAAAGAAGCTGGACATAAGGAGCTTTTTTTTCCAAAGAAAAGTGTAAGTCACTTCAAGTTTGCTAGTGAATCCATCAAAGTAACGACAACAGTTAACGTTAATGCTAATGTTTTTTTTTTTTTTACCGCTTTGACTCACATTCATTACAGCAGGGCAGGTTATAGTCTGTGAATACGGACTTAAAACTAACAGCAGATTAAACAGCTAAATGTAAAAGTATAAATATGATACCTGTCAGTCTCCTAATCTAATGACTGTTTGTCAGAAATCAGTATTGTGAAAGAAATTGATAAGCTAATATACTAATTTTGCCATATGGCTAGCATTTTGTTGACACCAATAGACAATCCACTTCGCACAAATAGTTTTTAAAATACATTCACTGACTTGGCAAACATTAATGATTTGATTCGAGGTTTGCACACTAAGACTCAGAAAAAGTGAAATAAAATGACTGCTGTTTAAATGGCATGTGTTTATCCTGTTTTGTCAGGTAACAGAACCTAAACACCTGTGCTGTATATCAGACAGCGATGGAGAGAGTGTAGATTACACACAGGTGCTCTCTAGTCATTAGCACTCATCAGGCAATGTCTATGGCCAACTGACTGCACTCAGACCAAAGGGGGCTGAATAATTACACACACCCCACTTTTAAGTTATTTATTTGTAAAAAATGTTTGAAATCATGTATGATTTGTGTTCCACTTCTCACGTGTACACCACTTTGTATTGTCTTTCACGTGGAATTCCAATAAAATTGATTCATGTTTGTGGTGGTTAATGTGACAAAATGTTGAAAAGTCACGCGGGGGAGGGCTGTGGTTTGCAAGGTCACAGGAGGTCAATCTGAATGTTGATTATATATATAACATATAATATGTGTGCGTGTATTATACATGTTGATTATACTAATATTTAGCATTATGAGGAGTGATAGGCTGAGGATGTAAGTGATTCATTAGTATTTTTGGCAAAAGTTTTGAACTGACATTTCACTTTTTTGTCACGCTATTTCATCAGGTGGCAATCCTGTCCGGTCCTAGTGCAGTCAGAGGGGATGAGTTAGGGTCAAAGGCATTGTTCACCCCCCAAAAAAAACTTTACTCACTATTTACTTCTTAAGTGGTTCCAAACTTTTATGATTTTCTTTTTGTTGAATACAAAATAAGATATTGTGAAAAAAAGCTGAAAACCGTTAAACATTGACTTCCGTAGCAGGAAAAACAAATACTATGTAAATCAATGATTACAGGTTTTCAGCATTCTACAAAATATCTTCTTTAGTGTTTATCAGAAGAAAAAAAGAACAGCCTGGACAATATTGATCTCAAACAAATATGCCAGCAGTTTATTTCTGTTAACGAGAGGCGAAGGCATGGGTTTGTCTCCTTCATATAGGAGCAATAGGCATTGAGCTGTTGTGTGGTACTTTACCTAACAGTAGTTCATGTTTGGATGTAATCTACTTTTATATATATACAGATGTTTGAGATGTTTTATTTGCACTAGGGCTCAATAAAGAATAGTTTTTATTTTATTAAAGACTATCTTTTTGTCAGTTATTAAACATTCCTTTAACATTACACTATTCCTTAATTTAACTTAATGAATTGCATTTCGAGTGGATTAATATCAATCGAAGCATTGCTAGTATTAATGTAAGGTGATTTTGCACCATATTAAGAAAAACGTATTCAGTGGACGTAGTTGGGGTGGGAGGTTGGTAAGTGGGGCAGGGGATTGGCGGGTTGGTAGGTGGGGCAGGGGATTGGGGGATGGGGTATTAGTTGGAGTCATAGGTCCCCACCAATGTCCAGAGCAAACCTACGCCCTTGTGTACAGCTACCCTCAGTCTGTGTCCCTCATCAACTGCATCACATTATATTACAGTCACAGAAATAACCTGCAGATTAACTCTTAACCAAAGAATAAATAACCGCTGAATTTATCCAGACAACACGCGGTGAGATTCTCTCAGTATTTACAGAGAACACAAACACTCTTCATCGGGTAGTGCAGCTCTTGTAATAGGGACATTAATAGTATTTTCGAAGCTTGAGCATGTTTTTGAGTTAAAGTGGAGTGACACAGTGAGTGTGTGACACTGACAGTAGGCTGTAATATTAACTCCAGACTTGGTAAACAGAACATCAAGTTCTCTAAAGTCACATCCCAGATAGCAGAACATTGAATCATCATTGAATCAACATTAAAGCATCAACCAACTTGTCATTGAATCAATGTTGAAATTTAATTGTTAAATGTTGATTTTTCATCAGGTTTGCACCTTGAAATAATGTTATTTCAATGATGAAAAATAGATCAAGATGGGCATAAAATCTATGTTTGTTCAACTTAAATTCAATCACTTATTTTACATTGAATCAACATTGAAGCAATTATAGTTTAGTTTTGCTTTATGTACAGCAAGATTCTATGACAGTAAATCATGTCTGTTTTGATTTATTTCTTTAAATCAGAGACCATGTAGGGCTGAAAAGCCTTTGTTTTTTGTTTTTTTTAAAACAAAGTCAGTAACTCAACATCCTTCAGTTTACATGTAAACGTATTTATTTATTTATGCTCCATACCCATTTAAACAGGAAGTAACATCACAATTACAATAAAACAACTATATAATAAAACACACTACAACTTACATACAAATTATTATAAACTGGATGACAAAATGACTTTTTAGAAGAGAACTATTAGAAGAGATTGTTAATTCTGAATTCATAAAACAGAATCTAACTGCCAAGAGAAGAGACTGGAAAACCATAATATAAAAATGGCAGCCTGCCTCAGCAAAATTCAGTCAAATGCAAATGGAAACAACCAAGTCAGAAACACAACAGATGACTGAAACATTATTCGTAAGTTGAAATGTATTGACTCAGCAAAACAGATAAGACACAAGTCTGAACTTATGGTTTTCTACCACGAGCAATTCCCCCCCAGCCGTTCTGGGGCATAAAGAAGCCATTTCTGAACTGTTGAAGCAAAGAAACTCTGTGGCCTCCTTTTTTTCAGCTTTCAGCTGTTGTTGTTGTAGTGCATCTAAAGAATGAAAAACAAACAAAAGGTTAGAACTATACAATGCTCTAAAAACTTGGAGTGGTAGTTGTTTATGAATGACAGAAGCTGGGTCCTAAATTTTTGGAAATGTGACTTTTACAAATGTACAGATATGCAACATATGTTTTGAAATGTCCTACAATCTTCCATAGATACAATGCACACATTAGATTTTTTTATATACAGGTTCTTCTCAAAAAATTTGCATATTGTGATAAAGTTCATTATTGTCCGTAATGTACTGATAAACATTAGACTTTCATATATTTTAGATTCATTACACACAACTGAAGTAGTTCAAGCCTTTTATTGTTTTAATATTGATGATTGTGGCATACAGCTCATGAAAACCCAAAATCCCTATCTCAAAAAATTAGCATATTTCATCCGACCAATAAAAGAAAAGTGTTTTGAATACAAAAAAAAGTCAACCTTCAAATAATTATGTTCAGTTATGCACAATACTTGGTCGGGAATCCTTTTGCAGATTCTTGTGTCTTGCGTCTCTCAACCTTCTCTTCACAATATCCCACAGACTCTCTATGGGGTTCAGGTCAGGAGAGTTGGCAGGCCAATTGAGCACAGTAATACCATGGTCAGTAAACCATTTACCAGTTTTTTTTTGGCAATGTGAGCAGGTGCCAGGTCGTGCTGAAAAATGAAAATCTTCATCTCCATAAAGCTTTTCAGCAGATGGAAGCATGAAGTGCTCCAAAATCTCCTGATAGCTAGCTGCATTGACCCTGCCCTTGATAAAACACAGTGGACCAACACCAGCAGCTGACATGGCACCCCAGACCATCCCTGACTGTGGGTACTTGACACTGGACTTCAGGCATTTTGGCATTTCCCGCTCCCCAGTCTTCCTCCAGACTCTGGCACCTTGATTTCCGAATGACATGCAAAATTTGCAACCTGTAGCCCATTTCCTGCACACGGTGGCTCTGGATGTTTCTACTCCAGACTCAGTCCACTGCTTCCGCAGGTCCCCCAAGGTCTGGAATCGGTCCTTCTCCACAATCTTCCTCAGGGCCCGGTCACCTCTTCTCGTTGTGCAGCGTTTTCTGCCACACTTTTTCCTTCCCACAGACTTCCCACTGAGGTGCCTTGATACAGCACTCTGGGAACAGCCTATTCGTTCAGAAATGTCTTTCTGTGTCTTACCCTCTTGCTTGAGGGTGTCATTGATGGCCTTCTGGACAGCAGTCAGGTCGGCAGTCTTACCCATGATTGCGGTTTTGAGTAATGAACCAGGCTGGGAGTTTTTAAAAGCCTCAGGAATCTTTTGCAGGTGTTTAGAGTTAATTAGTTGATTCAGATGATTAGGTTAATAGCTCGTTTAGAGAACCTTTTCATGATATGCTAATTTTTTGAGATAGGGGTTTTGAGCTGTATGCCACAATCATCAATATTAAAACAATAAAAGGCTTGAACTACTTCAGTTGTGTGTAATGAATCTAAAATATATGAAAGTCTAATGTTTATCAGTACATTACAGAAAATAATGAACTTTACCACAATATGCTAATTTTTTGAGAAGGACCTGTATGTGTTATTTCACAATCTGCAAATGTTATCCTACAATGTACATATACTTAATGTAACAATGTAGTCTGTTATGTGCAAAAAAAAAAAACCTGTAGGACCAAAAAAATGAATAAATAAAAAAATCAATCCGTGGCGACGGTTTTGCAATTTGTCCCCCGCACTCACAAATACTTAAACTGTTCCCTCAGTTTAACAAATCGCGGCCACGGATTAACAAACTGTATGCACAAATTTCCAAACCGTACGCTCAGATACCGTACTGTTTGCATATTTATTCTTAACATGAAGACTTATTTTGGTGATTTTATTATAAGCTTTTTACCCATAGTTAGATGCATGCTGCACTGTTAATGTTATTATTAAATAACGCCTATTATTACATTGCATTTAGTTTGAGAGCAAAGTAATGACAACATAAACTGTACATTATTTGTTTTGCATTGCTTTTTACCTTCTCCTCAAACTCACACTGCATGATTTTCAAAGTCATCGGATCACCATTGTTTTCACACTGTACTATCTGTGGTAGCATTTAGTTGCTGCTGTGTTCACACTGCACAATGAATTGGCGACAGGAGATTACACACTGCATGACTTTACAATAGGAAGAATCGCCAACAACTCTGTCTGGTGTGCAAGCTACAGCCAAACGCACACAAGACGTGATAAGGAAACAACGCAAGATCATGCTGACATTGTGGTCTATAATTCCTCCCCGAACAAACAATAATTAAAAAAAGATGACATCCTTGTTTAAGATCCCATATGGTCAAAACTGAAATTTCATGGCTTTTTTCATGGTAACTGAGGTCTAGGGGCTATGTAACTACCATATAAGTTTCAAAACAGTCAATCCACAGAAGAATGCACACAGCCTGCATCAAGTAGCTCTGCCTTTTCACAAGCTGCTGTGACGTCCAATCTACTCAGTCACCGCTTTCAGTCACCATCAACCACCATCCCACCCTTCTTTTGCCAAAACATCACGTCCATGCCATTGCTGAACAACAATAACATGAAAACAAGTCGAAAAAACGCTGTTCAGTCGATAGATATCGAAACTACATCAGTACACAGGTTTCCGAACAACATTAATATAAAAGACCAGTGGCACGTCAGCTTCAGCATCTTTCACACAGCCATTCCATTAAACTTTAAAAATTTACATTTAAAATTTTATTTAGTTAATAGAAGTTAATTGATAAAGAAAATCTATTTATGACATTATTTTTGACAGCATTATGATTATTTATTAAAACTTCAGACAACAACAATTAGTGCCACGAGGTTATTTGCAACACTATATGTTCTACAAAATAGAGGACTACACACCTTACAGCGCAATATAATGTGGCTTTAGAAGAGGAAAGGTAGGATTAAGAAGTGAGCAAGTGATGAATTAGTATTATAGGTCCCAAGCAGATACAGTAACAATATTGGGTGCCCTACCTTATGCAGTCTCCATTGATGGCTAATAAACATTGATACAAGTAGGCTATGGTTAAAGTGGTGAACTTATAAAGTCTTAAATGTTTTGTTTTCCCTTCTCAACGCATTATGCATTTACTCACCAATAATGGCTACCTTTTTAATTTGGTCAAGTCTCCAAGTCGAAGGTGCCCAGCAGCAGATACCGTACCATGGCAGTAGCAGAGGTGGCAAGGCGGGCTGCTCTCCACGCTTCTGCCTGGCAAAACACCCCAGAGCCCTTTATAATTTCAATCTGAAAAATAATTTCACATCACAATATTAATTTATTGGCAACTTTTAGAAACTTTTGATGTTTCATACTGATTCTTATGTTTAGCTTCCCAATAGTTAATAGGATTTTATGTATAATTGCAGATTAATGATAAACATACATGCAGGGTAAAACTGCAACAGGAACAGTACAAAATAAAAACTGAAAAAAGACGGACATTCAGAGTAAAACAGTGCAAGATAAAAAAAAAACCTGTACAAAACATACATGCAGGGTAAGCAATGGTGGGAGCAATGTCCAAGCAGTGTAGAGAAATATTTCTGTACGACTTCATTGTTTTGTTCTGTGTAGTATAGTATTGTAATAGCTGATCAGAGTGATCAACTCCCCATGTGCTGGTTGTACGCAGTCACAGGACATGGAAATGTCCTACATAAGGCAGTATTTTAGCCACCTGGAACTAGCTTGTTTGTGCTAAATAACATTACCGATAGCAGTGTTATAAGCTAACCAAAATGGAGCCAAATACACATTAGCAACCATAATCTAAAGCTATCCAAATCAAGGTGAATATAAACATCTGTAAACTACATAAGGCATTAGCTTAGCCACCGGGAAATATCATGTTTGTGCTACATGAGGTAGCATGTTAGCATGATTTACCTAAACTATATAAATGGCATTGAAAGCCAATGTGTCACACAAGCTGACAAGAGCTAGCTGTAGTGAGGAAAATATTTACTAATATTAGTTTAATATTATCAGAATAAGAGTTATATAAGACTTAATAACTTACCCAGTGTAGCATGGGTCTATTCTCTGTTCAAAATGCTCCCGTTCGTCGTCGGAGTCACACAGTCTTCTTCTGAGGTAAATGTAAGCTCCTCTCACTTTCCAGAACATTCTGAAGAGTTTCCTCGGATGTGTAAGCCCGTGCCATCTTCCAAAACGTGCAGAAAACTCACTGAATCGGAGTATCTTCAAGCCTGTCTCTGTGTGTTCGTTTTTCATGCCGGTGTCCGGGGGCGTGGTCTAGTATGTAAATTACCCGGACTGATTTCCGTGTGATTGGCGTGTGAGCGTGTCCTGCCTCGGGTCATTAGCATATAAGTGCGACAGAAATTCTGTGCCTCTAAATGTGACTTGCATCATTTAAAAGTAGACACTTTAAGCTTTCTATAGATATATTTCTCATTTCAGTTAATTTTAGTGACGTGTTTCAAAAAGAGTTTCACGCAGACTGAGGTTTCATATATGTGCATATATTCTCATATACTGTATGTGGCCAATTAGGATTATTTTTTTGCTTTTTTTTTTGTTAGTTCTTAGTTATTGTCTTGATAATAGAAAATATAAGCTAGGCATCATGCATGACAGTTGCCAAAGTGAGATATGAGCTAAAATGACCAGATCCTAGGAGACATATCTTGTATGTACATATAGGGCTTATATGTGGATATAAAGAAGCAATACAGGAGACCTATATGGCCTGTATATGCACATATATGCACCTCAATATTGCCTACATGTGGCATATATATGCAGCATATATATTATCATATATATGCATATATACTGCATATAGGTTTCATATATGCCCATATGTCCTCATATAGGTGCGGTTATATGCGCATATATACTGCATATAGGTTTCATATATGCGCATATATCCTCATATAGGTTCTTTCCATGTGGGGCACGCACACTGCTCTGGGTCAGACACAGACAACGGGAAACAGGAACTAAGCTCTCAAACAAATGCTTCCCAACAGAATACCGTAGGTCGCATCGCCAAAATTCTTTCACCGTGAGTGGCAGGAACTTCCAGACTACAACATATTGAATTGTCATGCCTGTAGAGTGTATTATACTGACGTGGCGACAGTGTAAAAACACCCTCCGATGTTAAATGCGAGCCGAAAATTGAGTACTTTTGAACGGCAAACAGGAATTAAGCTCTCAAGTGAGTAAACTAGACAGCAAGGTAAATACACAAAACTTACCGTCAAATTATTTTTTTTCCTCAATAACAATATATATATATATATATTTATATATATATATATATATATATTTTTTTTTTTTTTTTTTTTTAAGCACCATGGCAAATCTCTCGTAGTCAATTTTTTAACCTGTTTTAAACACATACACACATGCATACACATTTTTATAGAAATGCACTTAGTTAATTTCATTTGCCTTACATTGTTGAATGAGGATGGGTTCCAAAACCAACAATCAACATTGATTCAATGTTTGTCTTTTCAACACAGAAAAGCAATGAATTATCAACATTGATTCAACATTATTTAGCATTGAATAATCAACCTCAACCAAAATGATGATTCTGATGAAATTTCAACATTGAATCAATGTCACCTTGCTATCTGGGATCTGACCGCTGCTGGTGCTGCCAGTGATATTTAAAACGCCAATAAAAAACTAAACTGGGAAATAAACTGTAAACTACGGAAGCGCATTGCATTCACACAAAAAAAATCACGGGACTTATGTCATAATTATGACTTAATATCTCATAATTATGACATCCTGATCTCATAATTATGACTTACTAACTCATAATTATGACTTAATATCTCATAATTATGACTTACTATCTCATAATTATGACATCCTGATCTCATAATTATGACTTACTAACTCATAATTATGACTTAATATCTCATAATTATGACTTACTATCTCATAATTATGACTTAATATCTCATAATTATGACATCCTGATCTCATAATTATGACTTACTAACTCATAATTATGACTTAATATCTCATAAGTATGACTTACTATCTCATAATTATGACTTAATATCTCATAATTATGACATCCTTATCTCATAATTATGACTTAATATCTCATAATTATGACATCCTTATCTCATAATTATGACTTACTATCTCATAATTATGACTTACTATCTCATAATTATGACTTACTATCTCATAATTATGAGATAAGGGGAGGCAGTTTGTGGCAGGGGGCATTTTAGCGCATGACACCGGAAACGGAAGTTACTGCATCCTTTTGCTCGAAAGCGAGGAACCAGAATTTTAAGCAGGTGCCAGATAGTTCTCTGAGATATCACAAAGCCAGCTTGGATGCATTTCATATGCATGATTTTGTATCTATGAAGCGCTCCATATTGGTTTTGTTACGTGGGGCGGTTATGGAGAGCTGCATCACGATGTGTTATGATGTGTATAAGAGTCCTAACGCAGGGCTTTAGAGGGGGTCAGTGAAATAGGAGTTGTTATGAGAGTGATTATGATACGCACGGGAAGACCTTTCCGTTCTGGAAATAGCGGGCGGGGGGGGGGGATTATTAATTAGGAACTTAAAAGGAAACAAAATTAATACTGAAACGCAAAATGACCGGAGCTCCGCCGGCTACGCGAGAACGGACGGTGCTCGGGAAACTAAAAATAAACTGTAGATCCTCTCGGAGCGTTCGCCCTTACCGAGGATTTATAAGAGAGAGAGAGAGAGAGGGGTTTGTGTCTTTTTGTACTTTCATACTGTATTTAACGTGAGTGCGCGCGCTGGACTGATGCGGGCCGCGCGCTCCCTCTTTCTCTCTCGCTCTCACCGGCGTCACAGGCTGGAGCTTTGCCTCTGTCTCTGAACAGCACACTTTGTCTGTCTGCCTTTTCTACAGATCTGCCCATTCAGGCAATTGCAGAGTATTTATGCGTGGTTCTGCCCCTCGTAAGAGCCGCATCGTTACAGGTTTAGCTGCTCCTGAAGGACGAGCCACTTGGAGAAGGATAGAATGTGCTTTCCTCCTGAACAGTCCTAAGCACTTTAGATACCTGCGCAGTGTTGACATACTAATGATAATAGCATCCAAATTACTCAATGACATTAATATCTCCCAGTATCTCAATCCAAGAAATAAAAGCTAATTAAATTTGGCAATATTTGCTCCATTGTCCCTGTCTTCTCAGAACCCTAATAATTATATGTGATAAGTCATAATTATGAGATATTAAGTCATAATTATGAGATCAGGATGTCATAATTATGAGATATTAAGTCATAATTATGAGATCAGGATGTCATAATTATGAGATATTAAGTCATAATTATGAGATAGTAAGTCATAATTATGAGATAAGGATGTCATAATTATGAGATATTAAGTCATAATTATGAGATAGTAAGTCATAATTATGAGATAAGGATGTCATAATTATGAGATAGTAAGTCATAATTATGAGATAGTAAGTCATAATTATGAGATCAGGATGTCATAATTATGAGATAAGTCGCGTGATTTTTTTTTTTATTGTGTGAATGCAATGCGCTTCCGTAGTAAACTACCCCAAACACATTTTATAAAATAAAACATCACTTACCACGAATAGTCCGTTAAGCCGCCATCTTCATCTCTGTAGTTTGGTAGCGTCAGTTCGGCAGGGGTGGAGGCGGGTTGTTAAAATCACGTGATTGCAACTCAGCGCAGCTGGCTTGTTTTAACGTGTTCTTGAGAACGAAGCGCCATCTAGTGGTGGCACCAGGTAAATTAATAAATAGGGCTTGAATGGGCGTGTTTACTGTGAAATCTTGACACGCCTTTCTGGCAGAAAAGGGAGGGGGGATTACGGCGTGCAAAGGCCATTCACACGCCATTCACACTTCAGCCACATGGTCGCGGCTATTTGGCGTGGCTCCCACTTTACATGTGCCACTTATACCTCCAGAGCAGTGTTATGGCGCTTTTCCACTGCATAGTACGGCACGACACGGTTCAGTTCTACTCACTTTTGGGGGTTTTTCCACTGGGAACAGTACATAGTACCTGGTCCTTTTTTTAGTACCATCTCAGCCGAGGTTCCAAGCGCGCCGAACCGTTACCAAAACGTGACGTGTAAACACGGCTGGTTACTGATTAGCCGGAGAAAATCGTCATTACTACGTCACTGAGCTTGCGACACGAGACACAACAGAACCGCTATATTTAGAACAGCCAGAGAAGGATCGGACGCACCTTTTTGTATTAACCGTCGGCCTCTTTTGAAACAAACTCCTTCGTCTCACTGTTAAAAACATCCACATGCCGAGAATGAAGAACACCATGCCGTCGATATGCTCCATTGTTGTGTGTTTGTTTGTGGTGCGTTTACGATGACGTCACGGCAGTAGCGGTGCCGCGACTAAATGACACGTGAGTAATCCCGCCCACTCTAAAGCGTTACTAAACTGCAGTGGAAGCGCAAACCGAGCCGAACTGCACCGAACCGAAGTGAGTTGAACTGAACCGTGTCGTGCCGTACTATGCAGTGGAAAAGAGGCATTAAAGACTAAAACTAAATAAAAGTAATCTGAAAACGATAACAAAATGTTTTATATTTTCCAGCAGTCAATAAAAACTGAATGGTAATGTGAATAAGATTTTATACTGCATTCTCATTTACCTAGTCACAATTTGAATAAAGTAAAAAAGGAATGCAATTATTATAACATCCATGGTGTCAGAAATACTATTGCTTTACAGACTGTAACTAAGTTACTAAATGAACAAAGTACTCAGATTACGAGCATATTCGTTCTGGAAGCGGGCTCGTAATTCAAAACATTTGTAAACCAAATAAAATTTTCCCATAAGAAATAATGGAAACTCAAATCATTCGTTCCACTGTCCAAAAAAATAAATGCTTAAAAATAATTAATACAAAATAAAAAATAAATCCCGACAGATAAGAGTTTCCGTTTGTGCACGCAGGCGCTGTGTGTGTGTGTGTGTGTGTGTGTGTGTGTGTGTGTGTGTGTGTGTGTGTGTGTGTGTGCAGAGATCGTCGGTCTGTATCTGTGTGTGAAGCCGAGAGGAGGAGGGTGTGGAAGGGGGGTTGTAAAAGTGAGTGTATGTGTGTGTGTATGTAATGTGCGTGCACAAACACATTAATGGAGAGACTGTTTTTTCGGAAAAATTAGCAAGGAACATCGCTAGTCACACTCGCGCAAGCGCAAACTAACGGAATCACTGCTGTAAAGTAAAAAAAAAATTAACCCGCACTTTACCTTTGAAAAAAATCGCGACAGAGCGAGATTGTGTGTCTGTGTGTGTGCGAAGCCGGGAGTATAAGGAGGTTGGAGAACGGCTGTAAAGGCCGAGTGGGTGTGTGTTGCTGTGAGTGAAGAAGCACGGTGTCAAATTACGCGCAAACACACACACACACACACACACACACACACACACACACACACACACACACACACACTCTCGCCTTTACAGCCTCCCTTCCACCCCCTCCTGCTTTTGGCTCCCCCACCCACCCACACACACTCTCTTTGCCTTACACAGAATCTCCGCTCTGTCGCGATTCTTTTCAAAGGTTAAATGCAGGTTCTTTTTTTTTCTTACTTTAGAGCAGTGATTCCGTTAGTAAGCACACATGCTGTACAAACACGCTTACAAACAAAAAAAAAATATGTTTCACACACACGTGGTCACAGTGTTATAGTAAACTATACGCTTGCACGGATGTTGATTATACCAGTAAGAGACGAGCACTAAGACCCAGCAGGGGAGACGGTTATCCACAATTCCGCAGTGCAAGAGAGAGAAAAACTGTTGGCTCAGTTGTGATCACGTGACGCTTGGTGCTCGTAAACCAAGACAATGCTCGTTTTTCAAATCAAAATTTATTAAAAATCTTTGCTCGTAACAGCAAAAATAATGTCAGCTGTGTAAAAGCTGAAGTATTAGGATTGTATGTCCAGCATTTATCTATAATTTACAACCACTTAAAAAAAAAGGAGAAAAAAGGAAAAAAGGAGAGGGAGTTTGTTATCGATTTCACTACTTACAGACAAATTACCCGTCAGTCATAGTGAAAACACATTGTAAAACCTATCTTATTTCTGACACAAGTTTTTTATGGCTGGATGGCATTGTTAATTTCTAACTAGTAGCAACTTTTTTTTTGTGGTCTGCCTGGAGGCGAAAACACATGAAGGAGCATGAACAGAAACATTTTGCAAGCAATATTTGAACGAACAATGTAAGGAATGTAAAAGTTAAAAAGAATCGTTACTGGTGATGAGATATAGGCTAGGACAGTAGTATAGGACAACGTATAGCTAGACGTAAAGGTTCTAATCACACAATAACTCTGGATCACTTTCATCGTGTGCAGCAGTCTGTCATCTGAAGCCCATGTAGATGTTATTACATATTACTAGGATAGAATTAGTTCACTTCAGAAATATTGCCAAGATAAGAAATAAATTGTTTCAGCTGTGAAGATAGCGGTGCATTTGTGGTTCTCAGCTCAGCCTCAAACATTTTTTAACGGGTAAACATAAAAGCTTGTTGACAGTTGGATAAAGTGTTGTCAAAAGCAAGTAATTATTATTTGTCTTTTCTAAACGATAATTAAAATAAGTTTTACAGCCAGAGTGCAGATCATTTTTGACTCAAATTTTCAGTAATGAGGTTTCAGCAAGAAATGTTTAGCATATGTACTGTAATGCCTTGGAAAATGGCTCTCACCTTAAACTACATCTTAGAGCCAGAAATCAAGAGCAGCCACAAACAAGTTTTGACAATTAAACAATAATTATCCACTGCAAGTGTACATGGCAGTTACAACGATAAAGGCACTTACTTCACATAGAGTCAGGTAGGGTCTCTTGAGGTTCAATTGCAGCATGTTTCCCAAGATAGGCAGTGGTTTAGGACCTGGAGGTTCCTTGATTTCTCCCTGAGATTTGACACCAGAAGAAAGGTGATAAATAATCAGCAATAACATTATCAATAGCCCAAGCAACATGCCTGTTGTTGTAGATTGCAGGAAAATCTCCTCCACCAGAACCATTGCTAAAGATATAACCTGAGACTAATGTATTTTGCTTAAAGCAAAAAAGTGTAGAAAGCAGAGATCTTGAGATTCTGGTGGAATATTGTTCTGGGAGTGGTCAATGACAAGATCTGGAGTGTGACGGTTAACCCCTAGAGGGCGCCTAACGCCCGTTTAGGTTTTTGTTTGTAGTTTGTTTTGTGTTGAGTTATGACTTCAGTTCCCAGTCTGCACCTCGGTCAGGTGACGTGAGATGCTCACCTGAACCGAGGAAAGCCAATTATGTTTTGATTAAGTTTTGTTATAAATAGCCTGGCTGAACTCCAGTCAGGCGTCTAGCTTTTGTTGTGATTACAGCTTAAGTTTGTGTTGGATGTTATGCCTTTTAATTTAAATAAAAAGACTAAACTGAACCGTCAGCTCGCCTCCTCTGCGATCATGCCACGTACACACACCCGACACAGACACCACGGGAAGGTCCGTGACATGGAGATAGCTAGAATAAAAGCCCTCAAAACTTTTTTTGTGAACCACACTAAGCCATCTGTGCATCTTACTTCATTTTAATTAATTATTTATTTGGAAATCAAATCTCAGTTTTGTCAATCACTGACTATTTTTTGTGGATCTTACTTTTTAAAGAACATTATTAATTTGTAAATTATGGGACACAAACTCTCCTATAGAAAGCTGCACATTACATGGGGTAAAGTAGGCTTTTATTATTTAGGTAGTATTCCATGAAGCAAGGAAAAAAATTCCATCTCACTCGAGAAGGTGCTGCTTTCATATATCACACATTAAACCGCCCCAATTATGCTTTTTCAAATATGATCTTTCATGCAGTGTGTCATGTATGTGAACATAAACTATCTGCACTGTGCATCTGTGACGCCGACAGTGCCCATACCCCAAGGGGAAAATGCATGTGTAGTAATGGTGGAGTAGTGCTGGCGTTATTTGTTTGGATGAGAGAAGGAGAGATGGCTGTGGATCATTTTCTTTCTAAGATTTTTCAACCGGATTATCTTTGACTGGACATATTCCCCGGACTTCTCATCCTCCATCATCGGCCTCCCGGACATCATTAACCCCGGTGAGACCGAACCATACTCGGTATACTCGGATAACACACATACAATAAACACAGACTTCGGACATTTTCCACTCACTCGCGTTCACATACCCATACCATTTATTATATATAGTTTGTAAATCTTGTTTATATCTTTGTTTGGTTGTGGTGCACCTTTTTCGTTTACTTTATTTAGTTTTGTATAATACACGTTTGCTTTATCTACTTGTTTGTGTTTGTCCTTTTTTCTCACCGGCCATTTAACCCAACACCGACACAAAGATAAAAGACCTCTCGATTTTTGTCAATCACAATTATATTAAATAATATAAAGTTAATATAAAATTAGCTGCTCGTCACACGGTAAAACCGACGCCATCTTTTCTATGTATTGACGGGTCTCCAGCCGTCATTTAGTTATGGTAATGGGCGTTTCGTTTTCCGACACACGCTGTAGCAGTAGACCAATCATAACGGGCCACGCCATCTGAACAATCACAGCAGTGAGGACTCACGGAAAGGAGGGGTTTAGACAGACTGAATCTTCGAACTGCTTCACACGAGTCGTTTACGAATCATTTAGAAATGGAGTAAAATTAAATCTATTTTTGGAGAAAACTAAAGTGTTTTTTGGCCTTGCATGTGACCTTGCACCTGCTGCTATCTTCCTATCTCCTCTTGCATCTGTTCTTAAAGTATATATATAAAATTTTTATATTAAAAGTGGCAATGGTTGTGCAAATATGCATGAAAAGTGACTTATGAAAGTGTCATGTGCAATGGTCCAGATATATAAATATGTAGTGCAAGAAGCATGTGCACAACATTTTACTTCCCAGACCGGGAATCGAACCCGGGCAGAAAAAGCTTACCGAAGCACAGCGGACTCGCCTTGTCTCGTTTCTAAATGCAACTTTAGAAAAACTTTATAAATATGTACTGTAGTGCAAAAAAGCATGTGCCTTGAGTGGGAATCGAACCCAGGTCTCCCATGTGAGAGCACAGAATCCTAACCACTAGACCACCGCACTACACCAAAAAACTGCACACCACACTCGTGTAGGCGCCATTTTGCTCCAGCGTAGAAAAACAATGGACGACAGCTTTCTTCTAACTCGGGGTGAGTCTTTGCTAAAACACCAGTGTCAATCAACTATAGTGGGAGCGGCCTCTGTCAGTGTGACGTCACACCGACAGGCTTTTGAGATCGGCCTGATTTCAGAAAGGGCATCTTATTTTAATAAATTAAAAGAAAATCGCTGGGCGGCTCTTTATCATTGTAGAGTGGTTGTGTACACACTCTCCTAACACACATTTCAGTCCAAACAGCTTGAAAAAGTGCATGTAGGACCGTATGTCCGCTTTAATGAAGCGTTGCTTTTTCCTACATTTTTGAGCTGCTGGTATTCAAATGTATTCTTCTGCTGTAGAACTGAGCATAGAGGGGGAGAGTTTGAACTCTTCATCATTTTTTCATCTTTCAACTTTCATCTTACGGATTTGCTGTTTTATTATAGCATTGTAAAAGTGAATTATGGTTTAATTTAATTGATAACCCAGTAAGCATTCAGAATTACTTTAAAAGTATTTTGCATAGAATGAACTTATTCAATTCGAATTCATTTATATAGTGTATTTAACAATAGACATTGTCACAAAGCAGCTTTGCAACAATACAAATTCATGATATAAATCAAAAATAAGAAATGTATAGATTTACACATTTAAAGCTTTATTAAATTACTAAAATAATTATTTCATGTGATTAACCCTCTCCATTTATTAAAGGTGCTACAGTAAAGTCAATTTTTTCCTACATATTATTCCATGAATATACTTAGAGAAACCATGATTTGTTGTAATTGGGTGTGTGAGTGTGTGTATGTGTGTGTGCCCTGCGATGGATTGGCACCCTGTCCAGGGTGTACCCCGCCTAGTGCCCGAAGTCTCCTGGGATAGGCTCCAGGTCCCCCGCGACCCTGAACACAGGATTAAGCGGTATAGAAAATGAATGAATGAATGAATGATTTGTTGTAGATAAATACTGGTATAAGCAGAGCTCTCAGCTTCTCAGTTTGGAGAGAGATTCTGAAAATGTGGGCGGTAGTCGCACAACATACCCACTGCTCATGCCTGGCCATTTTGTCTAACACTAACCATACACCTTTCCCTGCATTCCACAGATTCTGTATATTTTAGCCTTGAAGTGTTAGTCACACAACACGTGCATGGGGTAGTTATCCCACCTTCCACCAAGCCCTCACCCCCACTCCGACTATGATGCCTGTGAAGGCAGTAAAATTATTTACATTCACTACAGAGAAACGTACAATATTTGATGATACGCAAAACAGTTTATCACTATTTATATTAATAAGAACACTTTGGGTCAAACTAACTTAATTAAGAGCATATATAAAAAAAACAACAGTATTATGTGAAATGCAGCAGTCGTTCAGGAGCTATGGAACAAAAAGAATGTATGAGGAAAGCAAGGAAACTTTTGTCATGCAGAAACAGATGTAAAAGAGAAAATCAAAATATAATAAATTGTAGGATAGAAAAGACCACCGAAGTGGATCAGCCACGGTCCCAAGGGTGTGTGTGTTTGTGTGTGTGAGAGAGAGAGAGAGAGAATTAAAGAGTCAGGCTCAAATTTTAAACATGTTTTTTTTATTTGACATTTGAGAGTGATTTGTATGGAGCAATATCGCGGACAATATTCAAATGCAATTGCAAATTGCATTTGCAATTGCGTTTCCCATATGTGGACGCACAAAGTGTGCCATAATTCAAATGCAATTGCAAACTTTGCATTACCGTTTGCTGATTCGCCTTTGCGAGCGCACACTGACTGCCAAATTTCAAAAGAAAAAGCAAAGTCCATTTGCATTTGTATTTCCCAGGTCTTGCACGTCATGAACCTGTCATATTTAAATATCAAAATCAATTACCACATTTGCTTTTTCACTTTCTCTGCGCCGCGCGTCAAGCCGGCCAAAATTCAAACGCAATCGCTAATCCAGTGGTTCTCAAAGTGTGGGGCGCGCCCCACTAGTGGGGAATACAGACATGACAGGTGGGGCGCAATGAACGGGAGGGAATAACAGGAAAGTACCTATTCTAATTCATGCTTTTCTTTATTGATAATGAAGAGCGTACGCTCAAAACTAAACAATCACACACAAATAAATGGATCATTAATACAAGTAAATTTAAAATAATATCAGTTGTGGGCCGGGAGAAAAAGTGGAACCATAGTGGAACAATAATGGTTTAACGTCGGACAAACTTGAGCAGCGCTGCTCGAATCACAAACCTGCGCGACCCACTGGGCAGCGCTGCGCGACTCTGACAGAAATAAACCGCGCCGACCATCAAAATACATTTTACCCCGCTGGGATGCGCACGTACAATCCAGGCATGGCAAGGCGGAAACAATATTAAACAGTCCTGACATTTTAAATGAATTGTTTTTAAATAAAACACAGTGGGTTGCGCAGGTTTGTGATTCGAGCGGCGCTGCGCGATCCACCGGGCTGCGCAAATAAACCAGATCATCACTGCGCTGTCCAGATAGTCGCGCTGCGCTGTATTTGCGCAGATATCTGGTTCAATCGGGTGCCGCGGTTTCGTCCCACTTTTGATGTGTTTGGCTTCACATACACTTCGACAATGGAAGAAGACGGTGCAGCAGCAGTGAGTTTGCTTACATGTGACAAAACCAACAACGAGGAGATTGTAAAGAAAGAAGCTGCATCGTCTGTGTTGTGGAATTGGTTTGGGTATAAGAAAAGTGGTACGAATGAGATGAACGTGATTTGTGAGGTACACAAGTGCACTGTTTTAACAACTGGTGGAAACATGTCAAACCTTTTCTATCATCTGAAATTCAAACGAATATGGCCAAAGTAAAAAAAAAATGCTGCAAACCTCAGCAATTCACAGTTTAAGGGTGCTTTCACACCTATAGTTCGATTGCTTTAGTCCGCACCAGTCAGAAAAATGTTACAATGTAGTAAACAGACGTTGGTACGGTTTGCTTTCACATATGCAGAGTTCTAAACGAACCAAAATAGACCGCGAAGCCCATCGGCACCGGAAACAGACTACTTTCAGAAAATCGCGCCACTTTCAATAATCACGGAGGAACAGCTTTGCTTTGCGCTCATGGTGCTGATCCTCGCACACTGCATTGTACGTGCAAATCATTATTTTCAGATAATTAATTTCGAACACGATTCGCGGCTGCGACTCCAAACCAGCTTCCCGGTTTATTCATCTCGCCGACTGCGCACCGCCGCCACTTCAGGGAGAGACGTGCCCTCCTCCTGAATGATCATTTTGTTATTAGCCGGCGATCTTCCTGCAGATCCATCAGGTAATCCGTTGGCCGATCAAAACAGCCCAGCCACACATTTTTCATCTTTAATGTGAATACAGAGAGGCACTTAATTTCTTCGGCACTCCACGATTCTCCGCGGTTTGATTTCATCGCGAGTCGAGCTTGAAAAATTTAATCGAGTCATCAGGAAGGGAAAATAATTTTACCCGCAACCCCGTATCTTACCCAAAGTGCATTAAACTATACCATTTCATCAGATTTGGTTTGGTTGCTTTCACACCAGGCGAACTGTACCAAAGTAGAGCGGATAAAGCGGTCCGAGACCACCCCTTCAGGCAGGTCTCAGATCGATTGATTTGGTGCGCACCAAAGTACCGAGATTGCATTCACATCAACACAAACGAACCGAACCAAGGGACCAAACACGTTTGGTGCGCACCAAATGCTGTAGGTGTGAAAGCACCCTAAATAAAATTACATTATGTAAAACAGTTTCTATGTGTTTCAATTTTTATTTATGCATTTTCACATACAAATTGCTATATTGTGATCTAGCAATTGTGATTGTGATCGTTATCGAGGTAGAAAATCGCTTCTACCGTGATAGAAGATTTTGGTTATATCGCCCACCCCTAATGAAGCCTATCTTGAGCTTGGATTCATGGTGGGGATGGTGGGGGCAGAAGAGAGACCCGTGTATGCTTTGTGTCTTAAACCACTGGCAGCAGACCGCATGAGACCCAACAAATTAGGAAGACACTTAGAGACAACACACTCCAGTCACGTTAATAAACCACTGGACGTCTTTGAAAGAAAGCTGGCAGAATACAGACAGCAGGATAATCGCATGGTAACATCTGAATCAGTGGACAGCAAAGCACAAATGGCTTCATTCAAAGTTACATACAGAATTGGCCAGTGCAAAAAAAAACTACAAACGACTGCTGAGCAGCTGATAAACATGGGGTCAATTATGCAAAGATATGTGATAACGTAAGCCTTGTGACAATTGCACGTGTATTTTATCTTTTTTTAACTTGGTGGTGTTTGGCCTTATTGGTTTAGAAATTGATATTTCAATAAACAGTAAACTTGGCCGATTTCGTTATTATTTTGTTGACAAGTGGGGCTTGAAAATTCGCTCACCCCCTTAAGTGGGGAATGACAGAAAAAGTTTGAGAACCACTGCGCTAATCCATTTGCAATTGCATTTCCAACACGTTACACAGAAACCTGTCAATCAGCGTCAGGGGCGGGTCTATACTGTGGGGCGGGATTGTATGGGGAGTGACGTCACTCGCACTCGCCGACCAAGAGGGGGATATTTGAGCACTGGAGGTGAACCGAGATTATCTCATTTGTTTATCAAGAAATAAACACACAAAAATGACAAATCGCATATTTCCTTGCTCCAGAGTGGACAGAGAAGTTTTTACAAATAAAAATATTTTTAGATCTTCTCCTGTTACAGCCTGCTGGAGCTAAATCTTTCAGAAACGCTGCGCACCGTTGTTATGCGCTA
The DNA here is from genome assembly GCA_030522415.1 of Channallabes apus. Lineage (NCBI taxonomy): Eukaryota > Metazoa > Chordata > Actinopteri > Siluriformes > Clariidae > Channallabes > Channallabes apus. The sequence goes on along the minus strand of CM060121.1, from coordinate 10,945,210 downwards.
AAAAGCCTCCCTGCCACGGATTGCCCCCCCCCCCAACATAACCTCTATCAAATATTATATTACAACATAAATTAATAGGTTTATGATTTACAAATTGCACCAAACAAATTTGATTATAAAATAATCTATATATATAAAAAAAAAACACATGTAGTATAGGGGGGAAATATATTAATTATATATTATTTTCATATACAATCCCTGGCAAAAAATTCTGGAATCACCCCTCTCAGAAGATGTTCATTCAAATGTTTAATTGTGTAGAAAAAAAAACAAGCACATACATGCCACAAAACTATTTTCACTCAACAATCCAAACTTCTGGCTGTATAAAACACTTAAAAAAAAAACAAAGAAAGATAACTATAGTCAACGACAACTGTTTTAACAGCTCAAACAGAGGAAAAAAATATGGAATCACCAAATAAAAACACTACTTGTACTTTGTTGCACCACCTCTGGCTTTTATAAGAGCTTGAATTCTCTGAGGCCTGGATTTAACTAATGTCAAACTGTATACTTCATCAGTCTGTCTCCAGCTTTGTCTTATTGCAGTTGCCAGATCAGCTTTGCAGGTTGGAGCCTTGTCGTGGACCATTTTCTTTCATTTCCACCACAGATTTTCAATTGGATTAAGGTCCGGACTATTTGCAGGCCATGCCATTGACATTATATGTATTTCCTGTAGGAATGTTTTCACAGATTTTGCCCTATGGCACGATGCATTATCATCCTGAAAAATGATGCTACCATCACCAAACATCCTTTCAATTGACGGAATAAGAAAAGTGTCCAAAATCTCAACATAAACTTGTGCATTTATAGAAGATGTAATGACTGTCATGTCTCCCATACCTTTACCTGACATACAACCCCATATCAATAATGATTGTGGAAATGATTCTCCATGAAGATTTACCTTCTTCAAGAAGTTTGATAATTCTCTCCTTTGTTTCAACTGACATCTCTCGTGTTGGAGCTATGAGTTATGTCAATCATCTTGGTTCAACACATCCCTAATGTGTGCAAGCACTCTTTTTTTAACTGTAGACTAATTAGCAGTTGTAGAAATGCAAAGTGCATGGTGATTCCATATTTTTTTCCTCAGATTTGTGTGATTCCATATTTTTTTTCCTCTGTTTGAGCTGTTAAAACAGTTGTCGTTGACTATAGTTATCTTTCTTTGTTTTTTTTAAGTGTTTATACAGCCAGAAGTTTGGATTGTTGAGTGAAAATAGTATTGTGGCATGTATGTGCTTGTTTTTTTTTCTACACAATTAAACATTTGAATGAACATCTTCTGAGAGGGGTGATTCCAGAATTTTTGCCAGGGGTTGTACATGTATATTTTTATATTTCTTATTTATAATAAAAATCGCTTCGTGTAATTTTTCATCATAAACAATATTTGTTTAGTGTAAACTTTTTTGTATTACATGACAAACCCCTGCAAAATAAATGTGCCACAAAATAACCATTATATGAGAATTTGTATTATGTGTCTTAACTTCCATGTCACGTGCTTAGGGTTAATTATAATAGTAATAATATATTTGATAATACTCATATATTATATTTGATAATAATAATATGAATTTTTGATTGTGATGTCCTCATATATTTGACAGAGATTTTGTGGGGGTGCAATCAGTGGCAGGGAGGCTTTTTAGCGCATAACACCGGTACGCAGCGTTTCTGAAAGATTTAGCTCCAGCAGGCTGTAACAGGAGAAGATCTAAAAATATTTTTATTTGTAAAAACTTCTCTGTCCACTCCGGAGCAAGAAAATATGCGATTTGTCATTTTTGTGTGTTTATTTCTTGATAAACAAATGAGATAATCTCGGTTCACCTCCAGTGCTCAAATATCCCCCTCTTGGTCGGCGAGTGCGAGTGACGTCACTCCCCATACAATCCCGCCTCTGACGCTGATTGACAGGTTTCTGTGTAACGTGTTGGAAATGCAATTGCAAATGGATTAGCGAGTTTTGGCCGGCTTGACGCGCGGCGCAGAGAAAGTGAAAAAGCAAACGTGGTGATTGATTTTGATATTTAAATATGACAGGTTCATGACGTGTAAGACCTGGGAAATACAAATGCAAATGGACTTTGTTTTTTCATTTGAAATTTGGCAGTCAGTGTGCGCTCGCAAAGGCGAATCAGCAAACGGTAATGCAAAGTTTGCAATTGCATTTGAATTATGGCACATTTTGTGCGTCCACATATGGGAAACGCAAATGCAATTTGCAATTGCATTTGAATATTGTCCGCGATATCGTTCCATAGATTTGTTTTTTTTATTCCATGTCACACCAGCTTTATCGCCTTTTAATGTCTTTGGGATGTACTGGAGAATGAAATGAATGCGACTTTGGATGGAAATGAGTGCTGTGAAATTTCAGGAGGTTGTAGAAATAAATGCATGGCAAATGCATGCTGCAATCAAAGGTGGTTCAAAAAAATATTAGGATTGTGCAACTTTTTTGGTCAGGTAGTATAGTTTAGTGACTAGAACACAAAACAAAAGCTAACCAATTGAGTACTTTAATATGACAGCCATAGTTCATGTATAATATAAAAAGTTATAATGCGTATTGATTTAAAATTTTGTTCAGCAACAAAAATAACAAATATCCAACTATGTCCAGTGTGCGCACACACTGATTAAGGAGCGATATAACCATTAACATTAGGCAAAATGTTTTTAAGTAAAATAAAATAAAAACCTCACTGCAATGCATATTGTCAAACTATATTGTTTTGAGATTCGTAATAGTGAGTCTATGATCATCCAATCTGCAGGATTACTGTAGGTTTCACACCAGATATCCTTCCTTAGGTAACCCTCAATATTTTATACAGGCATGAGACTGACAGTGAGAGTCCACTGACCCATGCTTCGGGGCAGATTGAATCATCAGGAATAACTTTGATAAAAGAAATCATTGTGTACATTAGAGTTGTTCTTACAGCATACAATATATCCTGTTTGTGTTAAAAGTTTTAAACCTATTTAAGCCAGAATATATTAGTTTTAATTTTCAGCTCAAGAGCCTGTGCAACCTGAAGTACATGTTTGAACATTTGCAGTGTATACGTGCTGTCATGTGGTTGTCAGTAAACTTTTGTCATTAATGGGAAACAAAAAACTTACAGAAAAACTGGTTTGTGGTCATATACAGTAATACAAGTTTCAGGATTTCAAATTGCATGAAAAGCATTATTTTTACATCATTTAAGATAATGTCAGAGGAAAAATATGCTATTTTTACAGTATCTGAAATATTTCCTTTTTCTTTTATTAGTTCCGGTTCACTGCACAAATCTTGTGAGGAGATGGGTTCACTGTAATCCCAACCACACCTGTGAGGTCTAGCTGATCCTCAGATATCCCTGGTGGAGGAGTAAAGCGGAAATGCTGCAAGAGAGAGCTGAAGAAGACGAAGAGCTCCATCTTGGCCAGGCTTTCTCCTAGGCATGCCCTGCGCCCTGGAAGGAAAGGCAGCCTTTACAGTCTTTTCTGTTTTAAGTGTTTTTTTCCTACTCTGTGTACTTGAGTTTAGACCAGGCATTACACTCTTACAAATATGTTAAAATCTGTTCCTACATATTTTAATTGGTCTACTTCAGACTCATTTCTGAAAGGGAACTCCTGTTTTTTGGTTTTGTTACATGTAAAACCCTAAAGATCTCAGCAGAGAAACAAAACAGAGAACCCTTTATGGTCTTACCAAAAAGTTGAACTTATTTAAGTATAATTTATGCATGCACATATCTATGAGAAGTTCAAATTTGTAAATGCTATTGTTTTGTTTTTTGTGGCCTCCATTTTATCTATTACAGCTCATATATCGGCACTTTTAAACTCCTACATACTGTACTATAACTACTGTATATAGGCCTGTTTTTGCCTACTTGCTTATCTTTGAACATTGTAAATGAATCTTGGGATATTTTTTGTTATATTGTATTTTAAGTTAAAATCAATCACCTGCAGAAAAAGGCATGAAGGCATCATTTTTAACAAAGTGTCCCTCTTCATCAAGGAAGTTTGCTGGGTCGAAGGTGTATGGGTTCTTCCATTGACTCTCATCTCTTAACACGGACATCAATAAAGGGTAAACAGTTGTGCCCTTGAATAGACAATTAAGGATATAATCATAATTTCATGAGTAGTAAAGCAATAGTTAGACAATATATTCAAGGAACATTTTAAGCTCGTGTGATATTAACATTACCTTCTTGATAAAGAATTCATTAAAGTTTACATCACAGCTAGTAGTGTGGGGTAGGCTCATGGGTACTATATTAGCCAGTCTCTGGATTTCATGGACTACTGCATCTGTGTAAGGAAGGTTCTTTCTGTCCTCCACCACTGGCTGACGGCCTCCAATCACCTTGTCAATCTCCTCCTGGACCTGATCTTTATGTGTAAATATGGTTTTACATTCATAATTAGCAGGCTATAAATCCACAGAGACCAAGAAACAGAAACATTATTCCCATGTAAGTGCACCTACCTTGTATGTGGGGGTACTTGGCCATAAGCAACATCCCCCAGCGCAGTGTTGTACTAGTGGTGTCAGTACCAGCAACAAAAAGATTAATCACAGTGGTGATAAGATTCCTCTCATTGAAACGAGAGTTTTTCTGTCCTGATTGCTAGGAGACCAGAAAACACATAGCTGATATTAAGAATTCACTGAATTAATTTTTAGATTAATAGATTATTTTGCTTTTGTATACAGTTTCAAATGCATTTTAAGTTGAGTTGCAAAATGGGATAGTGCAGCAATTATTGCAAACTCTTGAAACCCTTTCATATGCAAGCAAAGGCAATTTTTAGTCTGTTCAAGCTAAATAATGAATGTACCTCATCACTTTGTTTACGGAGGAGGAAGGAGTCAACAAATCCTCTTCGTTCATCTGAATTTAATGTCTCCTGAAGACCACTCACCAGCTCACGAACCTGGCTGATGTTTTTCTGAGCATTGGCACGGAGTTTTCTTAAACTTCCCAAAAATGGACCAACCCAGGGAAGTATGTTAAAGATCTTAAAATAGTAGGGTTAGAGAAAAAATGGAAAGTAATTTGTTATTACTTTGCGGCATATTGATATGCAAATCTGTTCACTAATTCTACAAGTCATGCAAATATTAGCACAAACAATCGGATACTCATTTTCCACAGCATGTATTTGGTTAATAGAACATTCTGGCTTTTTTTGTCCATATCAGTTATGTACATTGTCAGTAGCAAAACTATACTGCCATTAATACAGCATGAATCAGGGTAACACATAACTGTCACATCTAAGCCACCTCAGCCCTGGGGATTAAGATCTGGTTCCCCAGATTACTGAGCCGCCGCTTTTTCTCCCCCTACTGTGTCTGCATGTGTATTGTTCACCATTAACCTCACTAGCACAAGATCAAGTTCACCTGTGCCACCCCTGTGTGTCTCTATTTATTCCAGTCGAACCCATGTCACTTCGTCTGTTCACTGTTGTGCACCCTTTTGTTTTGTCACATGTGTTAATGCTCTGTTTGTGTGTGTATTACTCCAGGACTGATTGGTGTCTGCAGGGATGGGTACGGCGCGTGAGACTAGAAGGAACCGTGAAGGCTGAGTGAGAATCAGCTCGCGGGGTCTCAGCCCCGGCTGAATGGTTATTTCTTTGATTGTTTGTTTCGTTCCCAGTTCTACTATAACCCGCCTGCAGATCCAACCTCAGTATCTTTTTTTTGTTCGTTTCCCCTTCATTATTTTCTGAACTCTAAGCGAAAAAGAGATAATAAAGAAACCCCTATATTTACCCCTGCACTTGCGTTCGCTTCTTTATCCCACGTAGAGATGATAATAACAGAAATGTATCTAAAGATTGATATCAACAGCATTTGTTCAATTGACTGGCCACTGATAAGGTACTATTAAACATTCTGTATTCTCAAATATTGTATAGATTTACACAGGCTGACATATTTCAGTTTACAGCTAATGAACCCAAAATTCAATATCTTTAAAAAAATTTAATATTGTGAAAAAGTTCAATATTGGAGACTCATGATGTCACTCACAAATCCGCTAATTAACTCAAAACATCTGGAAAGTTTCCTGAGCCTTTTAATGGTCTCTCAGTAGGCTACAATAATAGAAAGTTGAATGGAGGGGGAAAAATATGGTACAAAACAAAGCCCATTCAGGAATTTAGGGGAGATTCACAAGAAGTGAATTGCAGCTTGTGTCAGTGCTTCAAGAGCCACCATGCACAGATGTATTCAGGACATGGACTAAAACTGTTGTATTCCTTGTGTCAAGCCACTCTTGAACAGGTGACAACATCCTCTTTTCAGACGACTGTAAATTTTGGATTTCATTTGGAACTCAAGGACCCCGAGTCTGGAGAAAAAGAAGAGAAGCACAGAATCCAAGTTGCTTGAAGCTTCAGTGTAAAGATTGCACAGTAAGTGGTGGTTTGGGGAGCCATGTCTTCTGCTGGTGTTAGTCCACAGTCCAAGGTCAGCACAGCCCTCTACCTGGAAGCACTTCAAGCTTTAAATTCCCGTTGACCGGCTTTATGCAGATGCTGATTTTATTTTCCAGCAGGCCTTCCACCTACTCACACTGCCACAAGTAATAATACCTGGTTTAAGGACCCTGGTATTCCTGTGCTTGATTGGCAAGCCAACTCGCCCTAAATACTATAGAGAATCTATAGGGTATTGTGAAGAGGTGGAAGATACCAGACTCAACAACACAGAAAAGCTGAAGGCCGCTATTCAGAGCTTCCATAACAACTCAATAGTGCCACAGACTGATCGCCACCATGCCACGCCTCATTGCTGCAGTAATTAATGCAAAGGAAGCCCCGACCAAGTATTGAGTGCTGTACATGTTCATACTTTTCAGTAGTCTAACTAGTCAATATATATTATGGCAAGCCGTTTAGCTAAATATTCATGAGAGAGTCGAATGAAAACTCTATATATATTGAATGAAAAATAAGTATATATTGAATGAAAAGTCTGGATCCATTCAATATATTCAGAATCCATTCAATATATACAGTGGTGTGAAAAACTATTTGCCCCCTTCCTGATTTCTTATTCTTTTGCATGTTTGTCACACTTAAATGTTTCTGCTCATCAAAAACCGTTAACTATTAGTCAAAGATAACATAATTGAACACAAAATGCAGTTTTTAAATGAAGGTTTACGTTATTAAGGGAGAAAAAAAACTCCAAATCTACATGGCCCTGTGTGAAAAAGTGATTGCCCCCTTGTTAAAAAATAACTTAACTGTGGTTTATCACACCTGAGTTCAATTTCTGTAGTCACCCCCAGGCCTGATTACTGCCACACCTGTTTCAATCAAGAAATCACTTAAATAGGAGCTACCTGACACAGAGAAGTAGACCAAAAGCTAGACATCATGCCAAGAGCCAAAGAAATTCAGGAACAAATGAGAACAAAAGTAATTGAGATCTATCAGGCTGGTAAAGGTTATAAAGCCATTTCTAAAGCTTTGGGACTCCAGCGAACCACAGTGAGAGCCATTATCAACAAATGGCAAAAACATGGAACAGTGGTGAACCTTCCCAGGAGTGGCCGGCCGACCAAAATTACCCCAAGAGCGCAGAGACAACTCATCCGAGAGGCCACAAAAGACCCCAGGACAACATCTAAAGAACTGCAGGCCTCACTTGACTCAATTAAGGTCAATGTTCACGACTCCACCATAAGAAAGAGACTGGGCAAAAACGGCCTGCATGGCAGATTTCCAAGGCGCAAACCACTTTTAAGCAAAAAGAACATTAAGGCTCGTCTCAATTTTGCTAAAAAACATCTCAATGATTGCCAAGACTTTTGGGAAAATACCTTGTGGACTGACGAGGCAAAAGTTTAACTTTTTGGAAGGTGCATGTCCCGTTACATCTGGCGTAAAAGTAACACAGCATTTCAGAAAAAGAACATCATACCAACAGTAAAATATGGTGGTGGTAGTGTGATGGTCTGGGGTTGTTTTGCTGCTTCAGGACCTGGAAGGCTTGCTGTGATAGATGGAACCATGAATTCTACTGTCTACCAAAAAATCCTGAAGGAGAATGTCCGGCCATCTGTTCGTCAACTCAAGCTGAAGCGATCTTGGGTGCTGCAGCAGGACAATGACCCAAAACACACCAGCAAATCCACCTCTGAATGGCTGAAGAAAAACAAAATGAAGACTTTGGAGTGGCCTAGTCAAAGTCCTGACCTGAATCCTATTGAGATGTTGTGGCATGACCTTAAAAAGGCGGTTCATGCTAGAAAACCCTCAAATAAAGCTGAATTACAACAATTCTGCAAAGATGAGCGGGCCAAAATTCCTCCAGAGCGCTGTAAAAGACTCGTTGCAAGTTATCGCAAACGCTTGATTGCAGTTATTGCTGCTAAGGGTGGCACAACCAGTTATTAGGTTCAGGGGGCAATTACTTTTTCACACAGGGCCATGTAGGTTTGGATTTTTTTTCTCCCTAAATAATAAAACCATTCATTTAAAAACTGCATTTTGTGTTTACTTGTGTTATCTTTGACTAATAGTTAAATGTGTTTGATGATCAGAAACATTTTGTGTGAAAAAACATGCAAAAGAATAAGAAATCAGGAGGGGGGCAAATAGTTTTTCACACCACTGTAGAGAGAGATAGATAGATACTGTAGATAGATCTATCCCACTTAAAAGGGTGAGAGAGGCCTGTAATTCTCATCATTGGTATACCTCACCTATGAGAGACAAAATAAGAAAAAATCCAGAAAATCACATTGTAGGATTTTTAATGAATTAAATGGTAAATTCCTTGCTAAAATAAGTATAAGAATACAAGCAAGATTTCTGGCTCTCACAGACCTGTAACTTCTTTAAGAGGCTCCTCTGTCCTCCACTCGTTAGCTGTATTAATGGCATCTGTTTGAACTCATTATCAGTACAAAAGACACCTGTCCACAACCTCAAACAGTCACACTCCAAACTCCACTATGGCCAAGACCAAAGAGCTGTCAAAGGACACCAGAAACAAAATTGTAGACCTGCACCAGGCTGGGAAGACTGAATCTGCAATAGGTAAGCAGCTTGGTGTGAAGAAATCAACTGTGGGAGCAATTATTAGAAAATGGAAGACATACAAGACCACTGATAACCTCCCTCAATCTGGGGCTCCACGCAAGATCTCACCCTGTGGTGTCAAAATTATCACAAGAACTGTGAGCAAAAATCCCAGAACCACACACGGGGACCTAGTGAATGACCTGCAGAGAGCTGGGACCAAAATAACAAAGGCTACCATCAGTAACACACTGTGCCGCCAGGGACTCAAATCCTGCAGTGGCAGATGTGTCCCCCTGCTTAAGCCAGTATGTTCAGGCCCATCTGAAGTTTGCTAGCAAGCATTTGGATGATCCAGAAGAGGATTGCGAGAATGTGATATGGTCAGATGAAACCAAAATAGAACTTCACGTTTGGAGGAGAAAGTTTGCTGAGTTGCATCCACAGAACACCACACCTACTGTGAAGCATGATGACTGATCCGCGTAAAGGAAAGAATGAATGTGGCCATGTATTGTGAGATTTTGAGTGAAAACCTCCTTCCATCAGCAAGGGCATTGAAGATGAAACAGGGCTGGGTCTTTCAGCATGACAATGATCCCAAACACACCGCACAGGCAACGAAGGACTGGCTTCGTAAGAAGCATTTCCAGTTCCTGGAGTGGCCTAGCCAGTCTCCAGATCTCAACCCCATAGAAAATCTTTGGAGGGAGTTGAAAGTCCGTGTTGCCCAGTGACAGTCCCAAAACATCACTGCTCTAGAGGAGATCTGCATGGAGTAATGGGCCAAAATACCAGCAACAGTGTGTGCTTTTAACACAATAATTCCTTCCACACTCACCACCAAGCTGGAGCACCTGGGACTGAGCTCATCTATATGTCAGTGGATCTCCAATTTTCTGACTGGCAGACCACAGGCAGTAAGGATGGGCGGACATGTCTCAGCCACACTCACTCTCAGCACTGGGGCCCCCCAGGGTTGTGTTCTGAGCCCCCTGCTGTACTCTTTGTACACCCACGACTGCGTGGCCACTACCAACTCCACCTCCATCATCAAGTTTGCTGACGACACCGTCGTGGTCGGACTGATCACCAACAATGATGAGTCGGACTACCTAGAGGAGATTGGAAATCTGGAGAACTGGTGCCAGAGGAACAATCTCCTCCTGAACGTCAGTAAGACAAAGGAGCTGATAGTGGACTTTAGTACAAAGCAGGAGAGGAACTACCAGACCCCCGTCATCAACAGGAACCCAGTGGAGAGAGTGGACAGCTTCAGATACCTCGGTGTTCACATCACGCAGGACCTGTCATGGTCCTGTCACATCAACACCGTGGTGAAAAAAGCCCGGCAGCGTCTCTACCACCTCAGACGCTTGAGAGACTTTAGACTGCCCTCCAAGGTGCTCAGGAACTTCTACTCCTGCACCATAGAGAGCATCCTGACGGGAAACATCACGACCTGGTTCGGGAACAGCACCATGCAGGACAGACGAGCTCTACAGAGGGTGGTGCGATCAGCCGAGCGCATCATCCGCACTGAGCTCCCTGACCTGCACTCCATCTACAGCAAGCGGTGCTGGACTAAGGCCAGGAAGATCATGAAGGACCTCAGTCACCCCAGTAATGGACTGTTCTCTTTGTTGCGGTCTGGGAAGAGATTCCGCTCCCTAAAGGCCAACACAGAGAGACTGAGGAGGAGCTTCTTCCCGCAGGCGATAAGGTCTCTCAATCACACCTCCACACAGGACTAATAACATCTTTTAAGCTCATAACACTGACTGGACAATCATGGTCACATTCATACACACCTGCACTAAATACTCATACATCTGGACAATTGCACATGTCACCTTTCATGCATATTTGCACAACCACTGACACTTTAATACCATATTTCTATATTTTTGCAATATTTTATTATGCCCTTATGCACAGTTAATTTTACAAATTTTACTAGTTAAAATTATTTCTTTAGTATTTCCTTTTTATTGATTATTTATTTTACGTACAAGATTTTATTTTCTTTTTTTTTTAAGGTCACTGGCGGTCGTATAAAAGCATTTCACTGCATATTATACTGTGTATGATTGTGTATGTGGCTAATAAAATTTGAATTTGAATTTGAATTTGAAAACCTTGTGAAGACTTACAGAAAAAAACGAGTGAAAAACGAGTTTGCGAGTGTTCCGCAATACGAGCAAAGATTTAAGAAACATTTTGACTTGAAAAATGAGCAAGTCTTAGTTTACGAGCGCAGAGTATCATGTATCACGCATGCGCTTCTTGTTTTGACGACGAGCGTCACGTGATCAAAACTAAGCCAACAGTTTTTCTCTGTCTTTCGCTGCGGAATTGTGGGTAATCGTCTCCCCTGTTGGTTACACACCAGTGGCGGCTGCTAGCTTTTGAAACAGGGGAAGCTCATATTTGGCCTTCATCATAAAATTTTATATTATAATTAAATTTATCATAAAAAAAATCACCTGCAAATCCACATGAGACTGAATCTGTACTAAGCTATTTATTCAAATTCATTAATATAGACAAACATTGTTTTAATGTAATTCTTTTTTTTTGTTTGTTGTAACTTTTTCTAAATCAAAGTGACAAAAACCCTACTCTAAGGCTAATAAATGTATTTTACGATTTGGGACATTATTTAATACAATATTTATTTAAAAAAAAAGGATTTTTCTATCTCTGTAAATCACACTGCTATACAGTTAAACGAGAGCACTGAATGCTGTCTGTCACTATTTTTAATCATTTATGTTCATAACTCTATGGTTAATGCCATATGCACTGTGTAATGTTTTATATAGACAGTTAGGTTTTCCAATTAAAACAGTAACAGCATGATTGATGTTTAAAGTAGACTGTAGGGTCATATAGTCTGTATTAGGGGCTTCATGTTCACTAGAGGAAACAGCTGGTGTGATGAGGGTGAACACAGCGAGATTTAACTGATTAATCCCTCATGACATTTTGTAAACTATATTTATGAGAAAGGACTGCACTCATGCAGATATAACAATTTATCGGAAAACACACACCTTGGCTTAATCCTCCCTCTGTGATGGTGAATTGGAGACCGCACTGAAAGACGGGAAGGAGCCGAAGTCTGCCGACACTTTCATATGAAATTTAAAGGAGACGATAGGGGACCAGCAATTTGTGTGAAGTTTATGGAGAATTTTTAGGGGGGGGGGGGGGGGTTGAGTACAAATGTTAGGTCGGCTAAAGCCCCCCTAAAAATGGAATAGCGACGCGCTGTCTGTAGCGCTGATGTATACTTAAGACATGCTGTCAATCAAAAAGGGGTTCCGCCGTTTAAAAAGCTCTTTCAATCATCATGCAGCAGTCCAGCGACCTGTCCCGCCCACTGCTCCATTCACCCCCAGAGAGGCTCAGCTTCAGTGGAAGTGACGTTTTTGGTTCGTTTATCCAATTACCGTCCAGCTTTTCTGCAGTGAAAAATGCTAGTCTGTGCTTCCCCACAGAGCTTCAGAGAAGCTGGACTTCAGGGGGAGGGTTTAACATGCTGTGCGGCACGGAATTGTATGACAAGAAAATCGCGTCAAACAATCTACAATAAATACCTGATTCTGAATGAGCTAGTCATGAAATTGAACGCGTTCTAGCGCACTTTTATTAAAACCAATATAAATACGACATTTATATGTGCATATGTGGCAACAGGGTCATGGGCATTTATTTTCTGACATAGTAGTCTTAGAGCAGCCGCCACTGGTACTGTACACACACACAAAGACACTAAAGGCGAGAGAGAGACAGAGAGAGAGAGAGAGCGTGTGTGAACCGGCATGGTGTCAAATTACGTGTGCGCACACACATAACGCACACACTCCGCAGCGCAAGAGAGATAAACACACACACAGCGCTTGCGGAAACACTTATCTGTCGGGATTTATTTTTACTTTTTTTAAAAGGTAAAGTGCAGGTTAATTTGTTTTATTTTTACTTTTAGTTAATTATTTTTGTGTATTTATTTTTTTGGGCTGTGGAATGAATAATTTGAATTTCCATTATTTCCTATGGGAAAATTTGCTTTGGTTTACGAGTGTTTTGCAATACGAGCTTGCTTCCGGAACAAATTATGCTCATAATCCAAGGTTCCACTGTACTTTTTTGCCCCGCTGTATGTGTATTCATTCATATATTTTTAGTGTTTAATTTTACCAATCTCACTTCCTAAGAATTTCTTATAAATGAGCAAGGATCTAGTCAATACTTACTCGTATGGAAGCCGATCCACCAATCCTGACATTCTCATTTGCCCTGTTGACCATTTCTTTAAATTGAGGATCAGTGTATTCAAATCTGCTTCCATACACAATGGACGAGATGATGTTGGAGACTGCATAGTTTACTGGTTGAGTTGTGTCAAATGGCTTTCCTAAGGAGAAGAAAAATATTATAATAATTTGTCTCATTACAAAACATTACAAAGAAGGTTTACAAAGAACTTTATGGAAGCTGAAATCAGGAGGATATGTATAATTAAATTATCTTTGTACCTCCAAAGCTTTCAAATACTTCTTTAAGATATTGGATTTCCTCAATGATTTTCTCTTCACTGCCTCTCTTGCCCATTCCAAAGTCTCGAAGGTTTGTTAAAGCAAAACGTCTCATCTCTTTCCAGTTCTCTCCATTAGAAAACAGGATTCCTAAAGACAACACAGGATGTGTTCAATCCTCATTCTGTCATCTGGTATTTTTTCATAACTTTAGTTGAATGTTTCATGCTAAGCTATAAGGATACATTTTTGCTGTATAATAAATATATAACTACTAAATAATTTAGATGTGAAATACATATAATCTGTAATTTAAGCTCCACAGGAACCAAGTGATACATGACATGAAGCGTTATCTGTCTAAATATAATGTAAATATGTTGTAGGCATTGCTTACCATGGTCTTCAGCAAACTTAAATGTTTGATTGAGTTCCCTTTCACCAAATTCCTCTGCGTAATTAACAAGTGCTTGTTTGACTGCTTTGTACCCAGCTAAGACAATGACTTTCTTTGGACCAAAATGTACTTTGAACACAGATCCGTACGTCTTGGCGAGCTGGAAGAAAGAATTTAATTGAATATTTAGAGAAAAAAAATTAACATTTATGAACAACATTAGAGACCTAATCAACATTAGAGTACATTACATAGTTAACTCTGCAGTATTGCCTGCACATTTTTAAGCAGTATTGCCTATTCAGGGTACAGCTCCCTCAAATCATAAGTAAGTTGCAAAAGTTAAATCCCAATAAATGTGGAGTGCCATTATCACTGCTACTACTGTATACTGTACATCTTGTTATGCATGGCAGGCATCAATGAAAGGAGCTGATGATGTTTTATGTGAAACCTACAGTATATGGCCAAAATTGCCAGTGACCTTTTCATCAGCTCGTTCTTTTGCATGTTCTTTTGCACTAGTAGTAATAGACTGTTTAACTGTCAAAAAAATCAGGGATAGCCTATATTATAGCCATGGTTTAAAGTGGGATTTGTCATGTGAGAGAACCCAAAACCCCAGTAGAGTACACATTTGTAAAAATATGCCTTTATATTTTGCTTTCGAAGTTTTATGTGAAACTATTGGCACAAAGGGGAGTCTAAAATCCTGCATTAAATATAACCACAAATCTGTAAATATACAGTGGTGTGCCCCCCTATTTGCCCCCTCCTGATTTCTTATTCTTTAGCATGTTTGTCACACAAAATGTTTCTGATCATCAAACACATTTAACTATTAGTCAAAGATAACACAAGTAAACACAAAATGCAGTTTTTAAATGAGGGGTTTTATTATTTAGGGAGAAAAAAAAATCCAAACCTACATGGCCCTGTGTGAAAAAGTAATTGCCCCCTGAACCTAATAACTGGTTGGGCCACCCTTAGCAGCAATAACTGCAATCAAGTGTTTGCGATAACTTGCGACGAGTCTTTTACAGCGCTCTGGAGGAATTATGGCCCACTCATCTTTGCAGAATTGTTGTAATTCAGCTTTATTTGAGGGTTTTCTAACATGAACCGCCTTTTTAAGGTCATGCCACAACATCTCAATAGGATTCAGGTCAGGACTTTGACTAGGCCACTCCAAAGTCTTCATTTTGTTTTTCTTCAGCCATTCAGAGGTGGATTTGCTGGTGTGTTTTGGGTCATTGTCCTGTTGCAGCACCCAAGATCGCTTCAGCTTGAGTTGACGAACAGATGGCCGGACATACTCCTTCAGGATTTTTTGGTAGTCAGTAGAATTCATTATTCCATCTATCACAGCAAGCCTTCCAGGTCCTGAAGCAGCAAAACAACCCCAGACCATCACACTACCACCACCATATTTTACTGTTGGTATGATGCTCTTTTTCTGAAATGCTGTGTTTCTTTTACGCCAGATGTAACGGGACACGCACCTTCCAAAAAGTTAAACTTTTGTCTCGTCGGTCCACAAGGTATTTTCCCAAAAGTCTTGGCAATCATTGAGATGTTTTTTTAGCAAAATTGAGACGAGCCTTAATGTTATTTTTGCTTAAAAGTGGTTTGCGCCTTGCAAATCTGCCATGCAGGCCGTTTTTGCCCAGTCTTATGGTGGAGTCGTGAACACTGACCTTAATTGAGGCAAGTGAGGCCTGCAGTTCTTTAGATGTTGTCCTGGGGTCTTTTGTGGCCTCTCGGATGAGTTGTCTCTGCGCTCTTGGGGTAATTTTGGTCGGCCGGCCACTCCTGGGAAGGTTCACCACTGTTCCATGTTTTTGCCATTTGTGGATAATGGCTCTCACTGTGGTTCGCTGGAGTCCCAAAGCTTTAGAAATGGCTTTATAACCTTTACCAGACTGATAGATCTCAATTACTTTTGTTCTCATTTGTTCCTGAATTTCTTTGGATCTTTGGATGTCTAGCTTTTGAGGTGCTTTTGGTCTACTTCTCTGTGTCAGGTAGCTCCTATTTAAGTGATTTCTTGATTGAAACAGGTGTGGCAGTAATCAGGCCTGGGGGTGACTACAGAAATTGAACTCAGGTGTGATAAACCACAGTTAAGTTATTTTTTAACAAGGGGGGCAATCGCTTTTTCACACAGGGCCATGTAGATTTGGAGTTTTTTTCTCCCTTAATAACGTAAACCTTCATTTAAAAACTGCATTTTGTGTTCAATTATGTTATCTTTGACTAATAGTTAACGGTTTTTGATGAGCAGAAACATTTAAGTGTGACAAAGAATAAGAAATCGAAAGACAAAGACGATTATAAGGTCAGGGAAATCAGCGCTAAATGATAAACCGGTGTTCAGGCGGGGCGGATCCAAGGGGGGGCAAGAGGGGGCAGTGTATAAATAAATAAATGTCACTAAAAATATTGAAATGTTGAGAAAGCACATGTTAATATACTCACAAAATGAAAATATTACAAGTTGATAAAATGATCTGCGGTAGCGGAAAAATCCGCCTAAAAAGGGACACTACACAATACAGTATTAGATTTCCCTCATATCTCTATCCCTCTGCTGTGTGTATTCATTCACAGGCTGCACACACACACACACACACACACACACTCTTCCCCTGAGCCCTTGGTAAACATCTAATCACCGTTCGTATGCAAATGAGTCAAGACTAACGTAGTGTCGTGTCGTATTTCAGCGGTCACGGAGTGGAAAGACTGAAGAAGAAGCTGCAGCGTTTTTTCAGTTACAACAAGTGTCCACGTCCACTGAATTTGACAGACTGAAGACAAATTACCGTTGTCTGACAGACCCCTAAAGCCCCGCCCCACACTGTAGTTCATGGATGAATTTCTGAAAGTTTTTCCAAAGGGAAATAGGAGACTGTTGTTGTAGAGTGGATTGGAGAGATCCATTTACTTAAAAAAAATAACTATACTGTGTATATATACTCAGCAAAAAAAGAAACGTCCTCTGACTTTCAACTGTTTTTACTGTCAATAAACTTAATGTGTAAATATTTGTATGAACACCATAAGACATAAACTAAAAATGTTTCACAATGTGTCCCTGAATGAAGGGAGGCTCAAAATCAGTCAGTACCAGTCAGTATCTGGCGGCCACCAGCTGCTTGAAGTACTGCAGTGCATCTCCTCCTCATGGACTGGACCAGATTTGTCAGTTCTTGCTGTGAGATGGAGGGATTGTGTGTTCCTGGTGTGACTCAGGCAGTTGTTGTGGCCATCCTGTACCTGTCACGCAGGTGTGATATTCAGATGTACCCATCCTGTGCAGGTGTTGTTACACGTGGTCTTCCACTGCGAGGATGATCAGCTGTCCTTCCTGTCTCCCTGTAGCGCTGTCTTAGGCGTCTCACTGTGCGGACATGGCGATTTATTGCCCTAGCCACATCAGCAGTCCTCATGCCTCCCTGCAGCATGCCTAATGCACGTTCACGCAGATGAGCAGGGACCCTGGGCATCTTTCTTTGGGTGTTTTTCACAGTCGGTAGACAAGTCTCTTTAGTGTCCTGTGTTTTTAGAACTGTGACCTTAAATGCCTACTTTCTGTAAGCTGTTTAGGTTTTAACGGCCATTCCACAGGTGCATGTTAATTAATTGATTATGGTTAATTGAACATGCATGGAAAACATTGTTTAAACCCTTTACAATGAAGATCTGTAAAGTTATTTGGATTTTTACAACATTATTGTTGAAATACACAGTCCTGAAAAAGGGGCGTTTCTTTTTTTGCTGAGTTTATATATAAACATATTATGATCTGTTCTATAGCCCATCTGTTTTAACTTAGTTTTTTTATTATTATTATTCATAAGACAACCTTTCAGTTTTGTAAATATTCTAGTTATAGTGTGTTAAGTCTTACTTTAGGTTAAACGTTTTTGAGAATTTGACCATCCAGCTTAGATAAATGTTATGTCATTGATAAAATCTGGATTAAGGATATTTTATTTTGTTTTATTTATTTAATTTAAATTTTTTTGTTTCCCTCCTGTGGGATTGCCACCTTATTGTGATCAGGGGGTTTGCGTGCCTCAGTGACCTTAAGAGCTACAGTATACCAGCAGGAGCCTAGTCTTCAAGTGGGACACTCAAGTTGGACAGGTCTGAAGGTAGAGGCCTGACAAAGTGCATTCCACTTCTCCAGGCTTTGGACGCAGCTAACACAATTCAGCAAGAACAATACTATTACTATAAGCACAGGGAAAAAACAGTGCTCGAACATGATGTGTACACATGATGCCCCCTTCACATTTCTGACTGCCCCCCATATAGTCTGGTCTAGAACCGGCCTTGGGCGGACCGGGGGCGTGGGAAAACAAGGGCGTGTGATCAGAGGTGGAAAGTAACGAATTACATCTACTCGCGTTACTGTAATTGAGTAGCTTTTTGTGTATTTCAACTTTTTAAAGTAGTTTTAAAAATCTGTAATTTTACTTTTACTTAAGTACGTTTTGTTTGAAGTATTGTAATTCGCTACATTTTAAATCATATTCGCTACTGAGTAAAAAATAAATGAATGAAAATGATAAAATAATAAAAATGTTATGCTTTGTATAAATGCTCCGTTGCGCCGCGTGTGTGTGTATCATGTCCTGGTCGCGCGCCGCTCCAGACTCCACTCCAGGTTTTCTGACATCGGCATCTACCTGACCTTCCACACGGTCGCTTCCGCCTTGAGAGTGACGTCATCGACTAGCGCGACCATATATAAACCGGAGAGACGCGGGAAAAAGGAAAGGATTTTGGCGTTTTAACATTTGGTTGTGTGTAACGCTCAGAATTATTATTAGAGCTAATTACACTAAAACGGGTATATAAATCTATATACGGGCAGATTACACTCACTTCCGGTATTGCGCAACCTTCGCGGAGCAAGGAAAGACGGTGACAACAACAACTTCCAAAACCAAACCAAAGTGTATTATTTACAAAAGACAAACAAACAAATGAAGTGCAACGAAAAAATAATATATACAAAATATAAACAAATATATACAATGTCAGTAGTGTGTGCGAGTGTGTGAGTGCGTATGTATGAATGTCCAAGTCCGTGCTATTGAATGAATGGGATGGTATACAGGAGAGATGGTTCGTTCTCACCAAGAAATGATGGTAAATCTGGGAGAACGAAGAAACGGTATGAGAAGGGTACTGGATGGCAATCCGGCAAGGTAATCCAAAAAACGACCAAACAGGCTCTCTCTCTCTCAAAACTACTGCAGCGTGCTGACTCATCTCTCCGTGTCGAACGTCATGCCGGTTCCGGCTTTATACCGGCACACGTGACCTGATAGGTCATCGGGGTTCTCTCGCGGCACAGCTGCGCATGCGCGCGTGAGCTTAACCCCGGAACCAAAGCACCGTTGCCATGGGGACGAAAATCACCGAAAGGGGTCAGTTTGTTGGTGCAGGTGAGCAACATTAGCTCCTTCTTCTTTCCCCTGCTGTTTAACCTCCCCTTTATGTGGCTGCGCTACATGTGTATTCTGGTTTTAACTTTTTGCCTCCAATTGACTTTTTGATTATATCTTTGTCGCTTTGGTTTGGTTGATCTTTGTATATATTTGTAGATAATTTCATTGTTTTTGGTTTAGGGAGTCCGGGTACCTGTATTTTTGTTTGTGTGTTATTTTTTTTAATTAAATATAAATACCATTTTGTTTATTATTTTGGCCTGGGTCCATCCTGAATCTGATCCTCCTCCTGGTGTGTGTGTGTGTATACAAACCTCATTATTTCATCAGTTAATGATTGGATCTAGTTCTTTCTGCCATATACCACCACATTCTATGCTCGCTTCGATGCTGCAGCTAAAGACGCTAGCGATGCTAATGCTAACGGGGCTAATGCTAGCGGCGCTAATGCTAACGGCGCTAACGGCTGCAGACAGGATGACACTGCCAGCACCGGGAACGCGCTCATCATCTCCGAGCACAACGTGAGGAGAGCCTTCAAGAGAGTGAACACCAGGAAAGCAGCAGGACCAGACGGCATCTCAGGTCGTATCCTCAGAGCCTGCGCAGACCAGCTAGCACCTGTGTTCACTGAGATATTCAACATCTCTTTATCTCAGTCGGTGATCCCCACATGCTTCAAAGAGTCCATCATTGTTCCTGTTCCAAAGAAACCACATCCTGCTTCCCTCAATGACTATCGCCCTGTAGCCCTCACCTCAGTAGTGATGAAGTGCTTTGAACGCCTGGTCAGAGACTTCATCATCTCTTCACTACCGGACACACTCGACCCACTACAGTTCGCTTATCGCCCGAACCGTTCCACAGACGATGCAATCTCAAATCTCCTCCACACATCTCTCACCCACCTGGACACTAAGAGGGGAAATTATGTGAAAATGCTCTTCATCGACTACAGCTCTGCATTTAATACCATAATTCCCTCCACACTCACCACCAAGCTGGAGCACCTGGGACTCAGCTCACCCATGTGTCAGTGGATCTCCAACTTCCTAACTGGCAGACCACAGGCAGTAAAGATGGGCGGTCATGTCTCAGCCTCCCTCACACTCTGCACTGGAGCGCCCCAGGGTTGTGTTCTGAGCCCCCTGCTGTACTCTTTATACACCTACGACTGCGTGGCCACTACCAACTCCACCGCCGTCATCAAGTTTGCTGACGACACTGTCGTGGTGGGCCTGATCATGAACAACGATGAGTCGGCCTACCTGGAGGAGATTGGGAATCTGGAGAACTGGTGCCAGAGGAACAATCTCCTCCTGAACGTCAGTAAGACAAAGGAGCTGATACTGGACTTTTGTACAAAGCAGGAGAGGAACTACCAGACCCCCGTCATCAACAAGAGCCCAGTGGAGAGAGTGGACAGCTTCAGATACCTCGGTGTTCACATCACGCAGGACCTGTCATGGTCCTGTCACATCAACACCGTGGTGAAAAAGGCCCGGCAGCGTCTGTACCACCTCAGACGTTTGAGAGACTTCAGACTGCCCTCCAAGGTGCTCAGGAATTTCTACTCCTGCACCATAGAGAGCATCCTGACGGGAAACATCTCGACCTGGTTTGGAAACAGCACCATGCAGGACAGACGAGCTCTACAGAGGTTGGTGCGTTCAGCTGAGCGCATCATCCGCACCAAGCTCCCTGACCTGCACTCAATCTACACCAAGCGGTGCTGGACCAAGGCCAGGAAGATCGTGAAGGACCTCAGCCATCCCAACAATGGACTGTTCTCTCTGTTGCGGTCAGGAAAGCGCTTCAGCTCCCTGAAGGCCAACACAGAGAGACTGAGGAGGAGCTTCTTCCCGCAGGCAATAAGGTCTCTCAACCATACCACATTCACACCACAAACACAGAACTAATACAACCTGTTAACGTCAACGGACACTATGGACACTTTCATGCACATCTACCCTGACATTGGAACTCATATTTATGTTTACATTCTGGACCCCTGCACAAAGTCACTTTAATAAGGCACCTTAACACATGTTTCCATGCAAATTACTTGCACACCATACATCCTCCACCAAATTTCAATTTTAAAAAGAAAATCTCTATTGTACAGTATATCTCTATTTTTATTTCTATTTTATGTACAGTATACTTTATTTTTTATTTCCATTTTTATTCTAGTTAAGTTAAAATTTTCCTATTTCTTTATTCATATTTATTCCTTACTGTAAGATTTAATTCTCTTTTTAAGGTCACTGGCGGTCGTGTAAGCATTTCACTGCATATCGTACTGTGTATGACTGTGTATGTGACGAATAAAATTTGAATTTGATTCCATACAGTTTAAAATAGAACCCTGAACCATTCTTTTGCTGTTTGGCCCTAGACTGGGACGCAACACCATATTTAAGTGACCACTTTGATTTTCAAGCACAAGAAAGACAACAGCTTTATTATGCAAAGGTGTTCCTTCAGTTAAAAACAACTAGTTTGAGATTTATATCTGCTCATTTTTTTTTAACTATGCTAGAATGCCTCAATCCCCCCCCCCCCTGATTATCAAAATATCATCTTGATAATTATTGATTTCTGATTCAGACTTTTAAACCTATTGTAAACTTATTTTGCTATTTACTTTCATTGCAGACAATACACCTAATGAATGCACTCAAAAATAACAGAAATTATAGAACATTGACAAATGAATAAACAACTGAGGGATTTAAAATGAGTATATAATTTATTTTGTCTTCCATTTGCATATAATTTATCTGTAAACACAACTACATTTACAATGTCTGTAGAAGAAGAAATATACAGAAAACATTAGACATCGCACCTATAAACAATAAGGGAAACAAAAAATGCAAAACACCAGTTTCGAAAGATGACACCTTTTTATATCACATCACAATCACGCTGGGCTTTTCGAGAAAAGCGCTCTGAAAGCGCGTTCTCTCTGTGTTGTTCTTGAAACTACCGTAATCACTGTAATATGCGCGCACACTAAAATCAATCGCGGCTGGCTTGACCGTGTTTTTCTGAACCGCGGCTGGCTTTACCGCAGTGACAGACTGTGTACGACTGTCCATCCTATACAAAATCCTGTTTAAAATCGTGTAGCGTCCACTCAGCCTCTACTTCCTCTAGATATCCGTCTCTGGCAATCTTCAAACGAAGACTTAAGACATCTGTTTCTTTAGTATTTTCGCTAATTCCCCCACGCCTCAGAAAAAGCAACTACAGTACTTCCGTGTTGCAGTGTTTGACTGATAGTGCTTAGTTAGTAACCTAGTAACTCAGTGTAAGGATCTATCCAATGATGGAAACTACAGAGCACTTCTCTAAGTCGCTCTGGATAAAAGCTTCTAAATGTAAATGTGATGCCACTAACTTACCTCAGAAAGTGATTCATGGGGTCTGGCCAAGTCTATCTGAAGCAGGTTTCCCAAAAGAGGCAGGGGTTTCGGTCCTGGAGGTTCATTAGATTCTTCCTTAAAACTAGAGCCTGATGAATAAAAATAAATAACCACCAGGAGAACCACAAACCCAAGTAATATAGTAGTACCAGTAGCCTGCAGAAAAAGACCTTCTAGCACAGCCATCCTAAAAATCTAGCTCTCTGACCAGTGTTTCTAATTCTCTAGTAGTCCAGAGGCAAACAGATATACTGTACATAACTGGGATGGGCAAGGCCACAGGTACTCAGGGGAGGATCTTGGAACAGAGAACTCTTCCCCTGAGTAATGAATAAATAGGTTAAGTAGTAGTTACATAATGTTTTATGATGTTACATATATTCATAAACAGTTTGGTCAAATTATGTATTGCACTTTTTACAGTGTCATTTGCATGGAAATGAGTGTTCAGACACAAAATTCAAGTTCATAAAACTCTTCTTTATAGCTTTCTTGATACTTTTCTCAATACTTTAGTGTTCATTTTGTAATGCTGTGATGCATTGGCACCCTGTCTAGGGTGTACCACACCTTGTGCCCTAAGTCTCCTTTGATAGGCTCCAGTCCCCCTGCGACCCTGAATACAGAATTAAACGATTTATACACTGCGTTCCAAATTATTACGCAAATTCTATCTTTCTCTGACTTTCATAATTAGTAAATGCAAATGACAGTCAGTATAATTTTCTAATCATCAACTATTAGGGTATAATTTTTATTTTATTGAACAAACCTCCTAATGATAACAATATTTATTTTAAAAATAAAAAACTGAAAAGGCACTGTTCCAAATTATTATGCACAACAGAGTTAAATTTGATATTTTGTACATTTTATAGGTTGTAAAGAACTGAAAATAGGCTTTTGTTGAATTTGCAGCATTAGGAGGTCATATTTACTGAAATCAAAAACTATTTCAATCAAAAAAATCCAAAAAGGGCATGTTACATCTTAATATACAGTAGGACCCCTTCTTTGATATGACCTTCACAATTCTTGCATCCATTGAACGTGTGAGTTTTTGGACAGTTTCTGCTTGAATTTCTTTGCGGGATGTCAGAATAGCCTCCCAGAGCTGCTTTATTTAATCAAACTGCCTCCCACCTTCATAGATCTTTTGATGATTCTCCAAAGGTTCTCAATGGGGTTGAGGTCAGGGGAGGAAGGTGGCCACACCATGAGTTTCTCATATTTTATGCCCATAGCAGCCAATGACACAGAGGTATTCTTTGCAGCATGAGATGGTTCATTGTCTTCCATGAAGATGATTTTGCTACAGAAGGCACGGTTCTTCTTTTTGTATCATGGAAGAAAGTGGTCAGACAATATACAGTACTTTGCAGAGGTCATTTTCACACCTTTAGGGACTCTACAGGGGCCTACCAGCTCTCTCCCCATGATTCTGGCCCAAAACATGACTCCGGCACCTCCTTGTTGACATCGCAGCCTTGTTTGGACATGGTGGCCATCCACCAACCATCCACTACTCCATTCATCTGGACCATCCAGGGTTGCATGACACTTATCAGTAAACAAGACTGTTTGAAAATTAGTCTTTATGTATGCCTGCGCCCACTGCAACAGTTTCTGCTTGTGAGCATTGGTTAGGGGTGGCCGAATAGCAGGTTTATGCACAACTGCAAGCCTCTAAAGGATACTACACCTTGAGGTTTGAGGGACTCTAGAGGCACCAGCAGCTTCAAATACCTGTTTGCTGCTTTGTAATGGCATTTCAGCAGCTGCTGTCTTAATCTGATGAATTTGTCTGGCAGAAACCTTCTTCATTCTGCATTCATCTGCACGAACCTGTCTGTGCTCTGAATCAGCCACAAATGTCTTCACAGTACGATGAGTTTTTGTGAAATAGCTAATGTTTTCATACCTTGTCCAATTTGACGGTTTTCGGCAGCAGAGAGATCCTTTTTCTTTCCATATTGCTTGAAACCTGAGGCCTACTTAATAATGTGGAACAACCTTCTTCAGTACTTTTTCTTTAATTGGGCTTATCTGGCAAACTAATTATCACACGTGTCTGAGATTCATTTCAGTGATCCAAAGAGCCCTGAGACACAATACCATCCATGAGTTTAATTTAAAAACTAAACATTTAATGTTTATGACACGTACATCCAACTTGCATAAAAATTGGGAACACAGTGTAGACGATGAGTGAAGAAGTGAGTGTATTATGTTATGGTGGCATAGTGGTTGGCACTGTGGACGCACCTCCAGGGTCAAGGGTTCGATCCCCACCTTGGGGCTGTGTGCGTGGAGTTTGCATGTTCTCCCCGGCTTGGTGGGTTTTCTCCGGGTACTCCAGTTTTCGCCAACAGTCCAACGTTCCCAAATTGCCTGTAGTGTGTGTGGGCCATGTAATGAATTGGCACCCTTTCCAGAGTGTGCCCCATCTTGTGCCCTAAGTCTCCTGGGAAAGCCTAAAGGCCTTCACGAAAGGTGGCATAGAAGATAAATGAATCTTTATTCAGTGTTGTTTACTGTACAGGCGGCAATAAACTATAAATTATTTAACAGCCTTCCCTCTTTCCTTTGTCACTCTCCTAACATAAAACCCTTTAACACAGTTCAAAGTATTATCGCTCGTTAAAGGATTTTTATTGTTCATTTCATTTAATCTGTGTGAAGGTGATCCTGTGCTGTGTCAGAGCTGTCAGTCATCAGTTCTCAGTTTAACCTTTACCACAATCCTGTGGGTGTTGATCACAAAGCAGCAGAAACTGTGAAGAGTGCAACCATTCAGATTTTTTACAATTATTTAAGAAAGTGGGAAGATAGCATGCATGCAGTGCAGTTACAGCCCTCTTAATCCCTGTAAGGTTTTATTTTTATAGGTTTAAATTGTAAGACACTGTAATCTAATTAGAAGATTCCTGTCATGATAGTTGTGGTTCATGTAAAGAATTGTCCTCTCTTGCTGGCACACATGGGACAGGGAGACAGCATGGGCACTCTGATCTATCTGTAGCTGCACAATAACAAGGACAAAAGAAGCACACCACAATTTTGCCTAATGATATTTCATCTAAAAAAAATAGCTCATCAGGTCATGAACGAGCATCCTTTTTATTTTTATTATTATTAATATAAACCAGCATTTATTTAAAATATTTCTACTTATACCTTTAATTAAGTAAATAATAGAGAACAAAAGTGGGAAAAGAGGGTATTCATATTTTTCAGTCAATACCTATTTTGTGTAGTTGAAGAACTATTAGTTCTAGTAATAATACTATTTTATTGATTGACATTTTGACCTGTATGCATTGGCACACATTACATTGACTAAAAGGATATTTAATGAAAATTTTACATAATTAGTGACAGGTTGACTACATAGTTTTATGGTTCTTCATAAACTTCTTTGTGCTAATCTATCCTTTTCAATTTAAACCAACTTTTTTTCAGCATGACTGACACAGCCATTGCAAAATAAATATTCCTTTTCCCAGGTCATTTGTGTGATTTTATCTTGTTGAATTTTACTTTTAGTGTCCATGTAACCTACTGCAAAAAGCAAACAAGTTTCAGGCCAAGAAGTCCTGGTGTTGTGCATGTGAATTTATATTATTGTATACACATTTATAGTTTACTCAGTTGATTGTCCTTTAAAATACATTGTTTTCTGCTGACACTTCATTCCACAACACAAAGATTTAAAAGTGAATTAAGACCAACTCTACAGTTACTTTTAATTCCCCTGCAAACCTAAATCTTTCTTATTTCTATTTTCTTTTTCACACCAGTGTACACCAGACACTTCGTGTTCTTTTATGGTTTTATTAGTGTACACTGCCACAGTTTTAACTGATGTCTTGTGTAATGTTTTATTTGAATGACTTGTGAGTGGAGAATATGTGAATGCTGATACAGCACTGCACAAGACAAGAGCTGTCAGTCAATTCAGATGTTACCTTTAGTCCGGTTTTAGTCTATATGATGGGGCAAAGTGCTGTAAATGCCGTAAAAAGCAAAACAGCATATGGCCAGCATGTTTCGCAGAAACTACAGTAGCATTGTCATGATTCTTATGGCGGCAACGTGTGTGTGTGCGTGGCATGATTGCAGAGGTGAGCTGACGGTTCAATAAACTCTTTATTTACTTGAAATAAGCAAAAGTAAATAGGCTCTTTCCTGAGCATTTACGAGTCTATTATTTTAAAACATAAACACAACTAAACATCACAACCATAAACTAAATTACAACAACAAAAGCTAGACGCCTGACTGATGTTCAGTCAGGCTATTTATAATTAAACATAATTGCCATCCTCGGTTCAGGTGAATTCTTATGTAACCTGGCCGAGGTGCATCCTGGGAACTGAAGTCTTAACTAACACAAATAGAACAGAAAGCAAACTACAAACAAAACTAACTGGGCGTTTGGCGCCCTCTAGGGGTTAACCCTTACAAGCATGTATACTGTATTTGAACGATCTTAGAAAATCCATTATGCACTGCATAATAATTCATCGCTCAAATTATAGGTCTACTGAATTAAAGCTAATTTTTAAAGAGCAAATGTTAAGATATACACAGGAGTCATAGGCATATGATTTTACAAATTATATAAAAATGCATTGCAAATGATGCATTAACACACTAAAGATTTAGTTTTGTTAGTGACATCCAGCTAGTGATTGGGAAACACTGGAACTAAGGGATCCAGCCTTTGCTAATAGCCTTTACATATTCTAGCAATGACAATTTATTTATGCACAATGTATTTTAAATATAAAACCATAAACAGTGTGTGATCAGGGTGACCTCCTTGGGTGACAAAATATCTTGATGACAAAACAGATTCAGTCCATTTTTTCTTAAGGAAAATCTAATAAAAATAAATAAAGACAAATAAATGGCATTGAAAACATTTTAGTCAATATTAATTCAATGGTACAGTACATATTTAAATTCCCTTTTACCCATTTAAGATAATAAGTACTCTATTCATCTTTGTTAAAAAAAAACAACAACAACTAAAAAACAGAAGCCCTGTCCACAATTAGACCTTTAAACAGCACCAGTAGAGGATGCAGTAGTGAGAAATCAATCAACTCAATAAAAACAAAGTGAATATGACATGTAATGTTATTTGTAATGGATATTCCAGGATATTTGGAATGTACCAACCACAACATTGTGTACACTAGTATGACTACTAGTCATCTATACTTAATATGTAAATTGTCCTTTTTTTATCAGTTTTTGAAAACAAATGATTGGTCCAGGACTGTAAAATAAAGCATAGTTGTAAACATAATTTTTTTAAAATTGTGTACTTGCAAACAACACAGTATTGTAGTGTTCCTTTGGAATCAATAGTGAATAGGACTACTAGGTATTTACATAACATATAAAAAGCTTACATATACTATGCCATTTGAGTGTGTTTGATGTTTGAATTGGAATTGAAAAAGTTTGCATGTTTATGTTTAGTTACAACATAGATGGTGTTTTACTAGTAATTTGATCACAATGTAATACACAGTGCCTTAACACTTGAAAATGCTTAATTCCATTATTTAAGTTATTAAAATATTTTTATAAGTTTTATAAGTTATTAAAGTTTTTTTTTTGGGGGGGGGGGGGACATCTGACCATCATGCCTTAACCTAAAATGTTGCCACAAAGGTGAAAGCACACATTTGTCTAGAATGACTTGGTTTGCCAAGGTTGAATGCCATTAATTTTCCATTAATGCTCTAGTGCAGGGGTCATCAACTATATTTGTCAGAGGGCCAGAGTTTTACCAAACAGTCTCCTTGAGGGCCGGACCCCCAAGAAGAAAATCAAATAAAAATAAAAATTTTGGCTTAACATTATGTTTAATGTTTATACTTTTTCCATTCCATTACAAAACTCAAGCATTTGATTCAGGCTCCCATCACCTATACCACAGTCAACCACTAGGATTGATAGATATTTTGCATCAATTCTATTAGGCTAAGTCAACTTTTTTATAGAGCACTTGAAAAACAAACACGGAGGAAGTCTGACAGCGGCCAAGCCTGAAGTGAAAAAGTTAGTGTCAGAGGGGAAATGTAACTTTAGCCATTGACAAAGCACTGTGAGTAGCCCGTGTCAGCATTCAGTTTTATACGTTTTCACAGAGTGATTGTAATTTTTACACGGTCCCTAAGCCGCAAAGAGCGCAGTTCCGCCGTTAACGGGGTTATGCGCCTCCCAGAATACACATTTTTGTTTATGACAAATGGTGGTTATTCTGACAAGAGACTCAGTTGTTATTTTTAGTTGCTTTAATAGTGTGGACCACTATATTCTTTTTGATCCTCACAATTTTGGAATCCAGTCGCGGGCCGGATTCAGCCCGCGGGCCGCCAGTTGATGATCAGTGCTCTAGTGGTTGAATATGAAGTCCTTACAGCCAAATTAAAAAAAAATGGAAATCGGGGCTCAACGAGAAAGGGACTGCATCTTAAGACTGGCTGCAGCCATTCTAGCAGGTCTCAAGCTACCCTCCTCAGGAAGCAACTTCCCTAACCTTTGCAATTTTTTATCGTCGTGCCGCTAGGGGCGCAGCGTATACTGATTGACATGTCATCTGTGTGGTTATTGGTTACGTCACATTCCCGGAAATGACACTGGGATGACTAGTGTGCGGTAGCAAACATGGCGTCCTCCGCAGCTCGGTGTTCCGCACGCTGGGTAACAGTTACTGTGTCCTCTAATGTCCGGACCTGCAGCACTATTGCATGTAGGCCTAATGGACCAGAACGAGATTTGGCGAAATTCCTGCGTGGCATGTTTTGGTCTAGCGGCAGCAGGGCTGGAGAAGGAATGCAGAAAGCGGTGACATTGACAGGCTTATTAGGTGAGCAGTAAGGCCTAGCTTAGCAGCATGCTATCACCTAGTTTCAGTGTGAGAGACAGACCAGGCCTGCACAACCCGGTGTGTGGAGCTTGTTTTTTATCACAGAACTTTAATAGAGTATTGAATTAATAATTCTTTCTCCGTAAAGAAATATAAATAAGACGATCTGCTCACGGACTCCTGCCATGATGTGTGATTTAATCATTAACAGATGATTTTTCATATAATGGCAGATGCAGCTTTTGTCATGTGTATTTACAGTCTGTATATTACACAGCAGTAAGATTCAGCTTATGCATTGAGAGGAATATTTCTGTTCGCAGGTGGAAACCCTTATCATGTCCTGCCCAGGAAGTCTTTCCACAGTACTGCCACTGTTAGTAATAAAAATGACTATTACCAGGTTCTTGGTGTACCGCGCACAGCATCGCAGAAAGAGATCAAGAAAGCATATTACCAAGTAAGACTCCAATTCTCTCTACTACGCACACATCTGAAGCATGGGCGGGTGACAAGTCCAGTAAATCAGCCAATTAACCTCTTAAAGCCTTGTCAATTCTCCATGGATGTGTTGCCTAAAATTTTGCAAAAATCTCTATGATTTTAGTTTACTGTACAGTCCAGACTTTTTAGGTCATACTGCCAGCCATTTATCTGTTGAGCATGTAGATTTCTGAACACAATGAGTAAATATATATAGAGTAGATAGTGTTTAGTGGGTGCTTAACTACAGCACACTATGTATTTTGTGACACTCAACATTCTGATATACATGTTGTTAGTTCTTCAGTAAGAAACTTGGAATAGTCTAAATGCAACCTTAAAACACGGCTGCCAGTGACTACTGATGTGTATGTTAACTGATAAAGTAAAGGGTCAACAATCCCTGTGGAACACTTGAAGCATCAGGAGATCGTTATTGCAGGCATTCCCAATTTAACAAGTCTGAGGCCCAATTTAAAATGGGAAAGCCTTCTGCAGGCCACCAAAACCTTTACTGAGAACTCTGTTCTAAATAGAATCACTTAACTAGATAAATTAAGAATCTCATTGTGTAGTGATTGTGTAGTAAATCATTAAGTACATTTCTTAATTCTGTTTACTTTATAAATGTAAATAGGGCATTGGTGGCTCAGTGGTATGTTTCTCGCCTGCCATGCACCAGGCCCGGGTTCGATTCCCAGCCAGTGCCCAAACCCCAGTCATTGGATGCAGTGCCAATTCCATGGCAGATAAAATGGGAGGGTTGCGGCAGGGAAGGCATCCAGCGTAATTATTGTGCCAAATTGTTGTGCAGACCAGTCGGTCTGCTGTGGCGACCCATCTACAGGAGCAGCTGAAAGACTAACAACCACATTATAAATGTAAATATTTTATTATAAATACAGTATTTAAATGGAATTGGCAACTTACAAACTTATGTACAAAATTAAATGGGAAAAAAAATTTGTTTGTTATAAATGGCCTCTTGTGTTCTCCAGTTAGAGTTTACCAATTAGGAATTCCAAATTTTGTCATGTCACAAACAAATCATGTCACCCGATGTTCTGCCCCAAACATGCAGAAGGAGTAGCTTATAGTGAAAGTGAAGGTATCGGATAAAATGTTTTAATGGCTAATATTTACGTATTTGCTTAGTGGCTTCGTGGTTATCACGGTCACCTCCAGGATCCGGGTTCGATTCCCGCCTCGGGTTTATGTGCATAGTGTTTGTATGTTCTCCCTGTGCTTGGTGGGTTTCCTCTGGGTACTCCAGTTTCCTCCCACAGTCCAAAGACGTGATGATTAGGCTAACTGGCATTCCCAAATTGCACGTACTGTAGTGTGTGAATGAGCATGTGAGGTCATGTAGAGTCCAGCTCTGAGGTGGCAGAGCTGTCCGGGCAGCATCCTTGGCATAATGTATTGCATTGTAACGTTATGGCTGATCAGGGTAAATGAGTACAAATGCAGATTCATCTAATACCAGTAACACATTATGCTTATTTACACAAGTTTTAAATCAAGTTTATCTTCATTTAATGTAAATATTTCATAGTAAAGATGATTTCCTCCAATGATGATTATAACCATAAATCAACTTGGTGTTAAATAGTTGTAGAGGCTTTTTTTTTTGTTCTTTTTTTTTTGTTAATTTTATTTTTGGATGAACCTAAAATTTAAATTTTTCTTTCCCTTTGTTTTAGATGGCAAAAAAATATCATCCAGACACAAACAAAGAAGACCCCCAGGCCAAGGAAAAATTTGCACAACTGGCTGAAGCCTATGAGGTATCACTTGGAATAGTAATTACATTACCACACATTTAAGCGTTTATGGCATGGAAGTGTTGCTGTAAGACTCATGTTTGTCTTCTGTGCCTGTTCTTGTTCCAGGTCCTCAGTGATGAGGTGAAGAGGAAACAGTACGATACTTATGGATCAGCTGGGTTTGGGTCGGCCAGCGGGGGAGCAGGTCAGCAGCATTACTGGAGCAGCAGCACCGGGGTGGACCCTGAGGAACTCTTCCGCAAGATTTTTGGGGAATTTTCTGGGGCGCGAGGCTTTGGGGACTTTAATAGCATCTTTGATCAGCCACAGGAGGTCAGTGAGTTTTAACACTTGTTGTGCAGGGAGCTGATGATAAATAAATATAAATTGAGTCTGATTGGTCAGAGATTGTTGATTACATGTCTATAACAGATATGCATTAATACGCTCATTCTACTACATTATCCAGATAATCGTATATTCATTTTTTTATTTTTTATTTAATTGCTGTTGTATAAGAATAATGAAGTGCTTTGGAAAGTCCTGTTGTAGGCTAAAAGTTTTAACACGTAATGCTTATTTTTAACAACAGAATAATAATAACAATAATGCCAGTGTGCCTCATTGTTTTTTTGGTTAAGCTGACAACAGTGAATTCATAAAACCATTCATAACCTGTGGCGCTAACTAAGCATGCTGTTTATAAGTGTTTAAGTCACAGTAGCACAGTTTATTAATGGTTTATTCTGGTTAGTGTTGTCGGCTCTTAACCAAAATTATAAACTTACACAGTCCTCTAAAACTACCCCACTGGCAAGGTCAACAATTTTGGGTTTTCTGAAGTTTGTGTTTTGAGACCAAAAGATGAGTGAAACTATAGATAAGAATTTCAGCTTTAAAATTTCCTGACATTTATATAGAGTTGTGTGACATAACCTCTGTATATCTGCTCTCAAAGTCGTCTTCTCTGCTTCAAACGTTTTGCTTTAGTCCCAAAAATAGCTCTCAGGTCTTTGTTGGTTTATCCTTTTTACCAACAAATGCAGTATTCATAGGCAAAAGTAGACATTCAGAGTTATTAATGGTTTAAACACTGAATCCATCAGTGTACACCAGGGCAACATACCAGCACATGTTCCAGTATTTTTAACAAACTGAAACTGCTGTTCTAAATAGAGTTAGGAATGTATTATTATTGTATTATATAATGTATTACTATTATTTTTTCTCTCAATTAGTTAAGTGTCCAACCTCTTTTATGTGTTTCCTATAAGTATATGATGGAGCTCACTTTTGCACAAGCTGTCAAAGGCGTAAATAAGGAACTAACAGTGAACATTGATGCCACCTGCAAGCGCTGTAATGGAAAAGGCCATGAGCCAGGTTCCAAGATCCAGCACTGCCACCACTGCAATGGCACAGGAATGGTGAGCTATGATGATTTCAACAGCATAATAGAAATCCAGAACTTTAACCTGGTCCACTAACTGGAACATGGGCTCTGTTTCGCTATAGGAGACGGTGAAAACAGGACCGTTCGTGATGCGCTCAACGTGTCGGCAGTGTGGCGGACGTGGCGTTATCAGCACCCGCTGCACAGAGTGTAAAGGAACGGGGCAGAGCAAGCAGAGACGCACTGTCACGGTTCCTGTTCCTGCTGGTGAGTTTGTCAGCTGAAATGAACATTCATATGCATTATTTGCAACAACTCTATTGTGAAATTCAGAAAAAATTATTAAGGGTGTTGTCTATGGAAGTATAATAGTGCCAAAATTCCTGAAAGCAAAATAGAAGGTTGAATTACATGAACTGAAAAAAATGTGTTGAAATAAAAATGTTAGAATTTTTCTGCATTGCAATTTATTGTGGTTATTCAAGCATTTAAAATTCAATGAAAAAATATTCAAGTTAATAAATTGCCGTTAAAAAATATTTTCCGGTGTTAAAAATACACTCTTTATTATTTTTCAATCTTACAAATTCAGGTTGCAAAAAATTCAGGTAATAAAATTCAGGTCGCTAAAATTCAGGTCTCCACATCCGGGATATCACAGGAAGAGCAGTGGAGTGCCGCGTGCTGCTGTCCATGCAGCAGTGTACCTTAAAGTGTGCTTCCTGATCCCAGTGCAGTCTACTTCCCAGAAACTACTTACCGGTCAGAACACAGGACTCTTAACTAACAGGCTGGGTTGCCAGTTGCACAATAAACGGTTAAAATTACTCCTGTTCCGTAAACGCTATAGGCCTTGTTCACACGGGCGTAAAATTTTTGGATAAACGAACGAGCTCAGAACGTCCTATACGTTTATGTTGCGTTTTGTAGTGCCGCTCGATTGACTTCTACACTGGCGTTCTGTCTAACGACAGCCTGCAGCCCAAATTGTAGTTTGTGTGTTTAACCTGTGGGGGCAGTGTGTCCGGAACTGGATATGAAAGCCCTTGTCATTTTATTTGAGGTGCCTCCTTTTAATATGGACCATTTTGCAATATTAGATATTAATCTTATTGTTTTAATTTTTTTTTATTAAATTATTATATTTAAATAATGTATAAAACTATTTTTAAAAATAATACGGCGACGTAGTAATATTTGTAATATTGAAAAATAATAAAGATTGTATTTTTAACAACTGAAAATATTTTTGAACAGCAATTTATAAACTTTAATATTTTTGCATTGAATTTTAAATGCTTGAATTACATTTTAACTTGAAATATACAACCACAATAAATTTCAATGCAGAAAAATTCCAAAATTTTTTCAACACATTTTTTTCAGTTCATGTAATTCAACCTGCTATTTTGCTTTCAGGAATTTTGGCACTAATATACTTCCATAGTTGTCTGCACTACCGTTTATGTGACATGAGTAGATGACAGAAGAGTTTGTATTATTGTGGCACACAGCTAGCTAAATAATGTAACAAAACACAACTCTGCACAAAGAGTTTTTGTGTGTTTTACACGACTGAATATAAAGTGCTTCGTCTATCATACAGAAAGGCAGTCCTTTTATTTCACATAGCTCTGTTTAGTTGCTAAACAAAATCAGGGATGCACTGGTACTGGGATCATGTGACCACATGGGGCTTGTGACACAATGTTGAGATGACCCTGGTGAGATTTTTCAACAAAATACCTTTTTTTATTAAGGCTTAAAGATAATGTGTGCACTGTGTATTCAGATCCACGTTAGTGTAGACAAGGCCTTAATTAATGTGCACGTTGCTACACAAGCCGACTAAGTGTGTGTTGAGCACAAACAGATATCTGTGGTACTGGTGCCAGAGTGTGAGATGGTGAAGTTCAGCCAACTGGATCTTATTCACAATTTATGCAAATTATATAAAAGTTTGTTCAAACAAACATTTGATCATGAACATCATTTAGTTTTAGCAGAGAGCCAGACACTGATCATGTGTGTCTTGTTTGTTTGAGATCTAAATGTTGTGGTCGGTTTCACAGGTATTGAAGAAGGACAGACAGTCAGGATGCCTGTTGAAAATAAAGAGATCTTCATCACATTCAGGGTGAGTTCGATATCGGGGAATCTTGGATCTAGACTTCAAGACACTTATAATTAGCGTTATAATTAACACTTATAATAAGCATTAGCGTTATACACACAGCTGGTTTGGTGCGGGAATATCGCACCATCATTAAGGCTTGGTGTTCTGTATGAACATCCTGGTGACTGAATTGCAGTTAAGGTTGTTGCATCTTTAAGCAGAGGTAGTGAGAGGCGAGTTGATGTCTATGTGATGAGTGAAAACACCTCGTGATGGAACGGGGGTTTGACTTTGGGACATGTGTAAACACACCACCAGGAGATTTAAACATCTGTAAACCATTATCAGCTAACACAAAGATATCTTATACAGAGTGGATCAGATCTATATATCACACTTCATGCTAGATCTGTAGTGCATCAAGAACAGTAAACTGAAAGATCAGCCGAGATTAGGGATGATTAGCAGTGCTAGGCTTTTAGTTTTGTATCTCGTTACACAGAGGTGCCTTATCACAATCTTTTGTGGGTTCTTTGTAAATTACAGTGAAGTGCAAAATTGAGGGGGTCTTACTATAAACTCTATATGGTGTTTTCTGCGTGGAAGAAAGTATTGATTATGTTGTCGACAATTCATATATGAACATAGTGCTGGAACCACTATTTCACATTGCCCATTTCATCAGGAAAGACATAATCAATAGATGTGATAACCTTGTTATTTAGTACAATCATGTTGTCAGCTGACTTGCCACACAATGTTGCTGAGCACATGTCCAACTGAAGAAACCCCAGATCACAACACTGCCTCCAGAAGCTTATAGTTCCCACTATGCATGATGGATGCATCGCTTTATACGTTTCTCTTCTTACCCTGACGCGACCATTGGTCAGGAATAGGGTCAATTTGAACTCATCAGACCTCATGACCTTTTTCCATTGCTCCAAAGTCCAAACTTTATCAACGTCCAGAAAACCAAAAGTTCAGCAAACCTTAAATGTTTTGTTCTAACATTCCTATAGTAACAGCTCAGTCACAAAGACTTTTATGGTGATTTAAATTATTATTTTTTGTATTGTTGGTTGTTGTTGGTCTTTCGGCAAGGGGTCGCCACAGCGGAATATCCAGTCCGCACACATATTGTTGGTATTATTATAAAATATTAATATATAATATTTATATTATAATATATAATTGTTCTTTTATTGCGAGTATGGGAAGAATGCATGAGCTGTTATTATACAAATGTTAGAATAAGACATTTAAGATGCACCTGGGATTTGGGTTACAGTCAACAGAGTTTGCGACAGTAGCAACAGATTTGCAAATTTAACATCTGTTGATGCAGGTTAGGCAAAAATTGTTAGTTCTTTTTTAACTTGGATAATTCTGTCTGTTATATTTATTTAAATTGTTATACTTTTCAGCTATGTGCGACATCAACACTTGTAGTTTTCAGTCAAATTAATGTCTGTTAGGATTTGCAAGCTTTAGTCTAATGTTGCTCTTTATTTTTCTTTCTCAGGTCCAGAAGAGTCCTGTGTTCAGGAGAGACGGGGCAGATGTCCACTCAGACGTTCCGGTTTCGGTGGCTCAGGCCATCCTGGGAGGCACAGTGAGAGCGCAAGGACTCTATGACACGCTCAATCTTTCTGTAAGTTAGTTACTTTATGCATGCATTTTTGGAAGTATTTTAGTTAAGGTCGATTGAATTGGTCTCTAACGCCGATGAAATGTTTTGCAGATCCCTGTTGGCGTCCAGGACGATCAGAAGATCAGGCTTTCTGGAAAGGGAATCGCCCGAGTCAGCGGCTATGGATTTGGTGATCATTACATTCACTTCAAGATTAAAGTACCCAAGTATGACACTTTTAAACATCATTGTTTACATAATGTATTCTTCATTTGTTGTGCACCTGTAAAAAGGGGTGGATCTGTTGTGGGGGAAAAGAGTTTGAAGTAATTATGTGTGAGAAACCTAATCCTTTTGATGGAGTAACCCTTTGTGCTGGTGTGTAGGACACTAACTGACAGACAGCGTGCCCTTCTTCTGAGCTATGCAGAAGATGAAGTAGATGTGGACGGAACTGTAAATGGAGTCACCACAACCACTACAGGTGAACACCACAACCCCCCAAACCCCACACACTACACACACACACGGGACAGAAGACTTTTAGTGTTTCTCAGTTATGTGGCAAGCTGCATTTTTTTCCCCCTTAACTTAAGAGAAATTAATGCCCTTTAAGATATGCACTGATTTTCTATAAATCTTAACTGCAGTTTAAGCAATTGACTTCATGTCTGAGAGCAAACATTCCATAAAAATTAATAAATCATACAAGATCTTAATCACAGACCAGTTTTATATCCGAACTGTATACATTAAAGATGGAGGGGGAAAAAAGCAATTCAGTTACGAATCGTGATTCTTATATATATATATATATATATATATATATATATATTATAACATATATATATGTTATATATGTTATAATGTTTATAATAAAGATGACCCGGTCAATCAGCCAGTGACCAGAATTGTCTAGTTTTCAGTTTGACTGATGATCGACCAGTCAGCCTCAGATATACGCAATTTTGTCCTAAGTGCAAAAGCTTCTGAGTAGTGCAACAGAAACGCATGTTAAAACACTGTTAAAGCTAATTAATCATAAATCATGTGCGTTTAAGGCCCTGCGTGCCTGCATGCTAACTGGCAAAGTTGAGTTTTGAGACTTTGGGGGCATTTGAGGAGGTAAAATGTCACCGTTTCTTTATAATTCTACAGGAGGTACTGTACACTGAATTATTTACACATTTTTAATGAAAATTTCATCTGTTCAGAAAACATTATTATGGCTGGTGACAGTGCTGCTCAGTTAAATGGTAAACTCTTGTATTTTATGTTGTTTAAATGCCGTGCTTGTTTTTTAAGTGAGAAAACTAATGTTATAAGGAACAGGCTACATTTAATTACTCAAACTTTAACATTTTTAAAAATGTAACAAAATCCAGGGGGAAATGTAATATCAAATCGGGATATTTATAAAATCATGATACTTGATATCAAATCTGCACCAATCGGGAGCTTACTGGTGATCCCCATCCCTAGTGTGCATGAACAAATATGGATAGACACACACAATTTCCATCCACAGACGGTTGAATTAATGTTTTGTTTTGAGTGGGAAGGTTTTTAGCACAGCATTGATGGAATTTTGTCAGTATAATCTGGCAACCCTGGGTTATATTATGTGTCAATCAATGTACTGTAGAATCTCATGAGAAGGTAAATATCGCAAACGTACCATGGCTCTCTCACTGTCGAGAGAATGTCTGAATAAAGCAGTGAAAAAAGTAAGTTATGTCTGAGTGATAGCTGTTCTATATCCCATGTCTGGAAAGGGCTAAAGAGGGACAGGCAGAAGGCTGTTGAGCTAATGTCTATTTAAAACTACTATAAAATAAGTACTAACTTGTTTTGCGGAGGTTGAGCAACAGGAAATGAAGTGTATAGATCTAAACCCTTGTTGGTATTGCACTGTTCTTTATACTACTCTTCACTTCCTCAGGTAAAAGATCTACAGGAAACTGAGAGAGCAGAGTCTGTGAAGACACAGGGCAGGTGCTATGACAGACTGCTAGACACAGAAGGAGGAGAAAGAGTGAGAGACCTCACACTTTACAATCAGACAGCTACGGCACAACATGTCTGCATGTACCAGCTCCTTGGAGCCTTATGGAACATGATCATTTCTACAAGGACTCTCCTGATTCACACTGAAGATGATCTCGCTAGTTTTATGTGCAGTGTCGTCCAGTCTGTGGAACGCTTTTAGAAAGAGCATGAAACACACAGAAACTCCTGACTTGCTTCAGAATCAATACATTTTATGTTTTGGGTCAACAATCGTGTGCGTTATTCTTAATTCATGTAGAATTACCTCACCGTCCATAAAATGTGCTTATAGAATCCTGAGTGGAAGTTAGTTGTGGGTTTTTCAGACTTCAGGTTCTGCTCTCTTTCTCTGCACAGAGAGAGGTGAGTGTCTGGCCAGGCTCACTTTAGAACCCTGTTAGAGTAACCTCTGCTCTGCCTCATGAGCTCTTCCTGTTTGTTTGTTAGTTTAACAGTTGGTAGCTAAAAAGACCACATTTCTGACATGCACACTTGTCAGCAAAATTATACTAATTCTAAGATAATTATACTGTTAAAGCTGCTCTGCTTGTAGTACAGTCCTTATTTAAGTGTATTATGTAAAAATGCTAAATAAATCAGAATATGGACTGTCATTTTGATACTACACTGTTATTACATCTCTACCTATCAACACATGATTTCAAAAGTTTGGTCAGCCTGTCAGTGGAATCTATTATGATGATCAGCCTTTATGTAGTATTTTTGTGCATTTCTCAAACACCAACTGGACATTGAAAAGCCACTATCTTACGGAGATGGCAGACATGACCACTCTTACAGGTCACTGTTAGATTTACTGCTTAATCTTTGAGTTAATTACTCAAATTAAAACATATAGCTTTAAATCGTATGAAAATGATCCAACATGACCAGCTGTTCTTTGAGTACGGGAAATCCAAAGAACCAGCAAAATTCACACATTTTCATTTATGAGCCCAAACTGTAAAATCCACTCATGCAATTAAACAAGCTACTTTGCATATATAAATGCAAAATGAAGAAATTTGTGCACACTTTCACGTTAACATTTGATAATTACATAGTTTGTTTATTGCAGCTATCAACTAACTGCTTTGTATGCTAAACTAATTTAATGTTCAATTTAACTTACATAAGTTTTCTGCAGTATGCCTAACACCATCAAAGATCCGGACTTGCACACTCAAACATTGATAGGAGCTTTTAAGTGTCTTTTTCTTACATTATCCACTACTGAGCATCTGAACACAATGTTGCATCAACTTTAAAATTAGAGACTCACATCAAGCTTGAAATGCTTAAAACTAATTCTGAATCAGAACATTTGGGGGAACTGTAAATTAGTATTACATTTGTATGTATGAACTTATGCCATGATTAATCACATCATCAGTTGATGTTTTTTAGTGTTTTACATCACCCTGTCAGTAACACATTTTTAAATAACTATTGCATGGTGCCTTACCCAATACTTGAAAACCAGGACAAATGAGTACTTAAATCACAGCAGACCATGTGTTTATATCATTTCAAGAAGAAAAAGCCTTTTGCAAATATATATTTACTTTTTTCAACAAAGCTTTTATTTTTATTGTCAAAAGCTATAATCATAAAAATGCTTACAGTATGAGATGTTGCAAAAATCAGGTAACACGAACATACATCAAGTGCTCAAAAAACCGCCTACTGCATCAAGAACTGATTTGGTAGTGAATGTCCCACTATACTTTGGTCACTTAAGACACTGTGTGTATACTGAACAACAGATCATACACTGCAACACCAATCTTGTCATGAAATAGTTGCCAATAAGCACATACTAGTTATCTACCGTGCTTGTATATTATGTTTCATGCAGAATTTTCTTTTTAGTTAAACGGTTTGTGTGATGATGCATAAACTGAGACTCAAACATTAATATTAAAACGTTCAATATTCAGATTAGTCAGCAAAAGAAGGCCCCATCCCAAGTGGTTCCCAATCCCTGTGGTCCCCCTTCAAGTGGGCTGTGGTTGTTCAGGGATGCAAAAAGAAAATAAATAAAATAAATCCTCTGTGATCACACTGACGAATTCAAACGTGCAAATCCGATTTGGTGAATCGGATGTCAGCATGCAGGAGCTCTGTATAAAATAATTTTTATGTAGGATTTAGATCAGATCTACAATCTTATCCACAAAGGTGCTGTGACTGCGGGATTTAATTTCAATCAAGCAGGAGACCCTGATTTCACTTGTTTAATCGGTTTATCATAGTCTCCATTTGGTTATCATGTGTACCTTAATTTTCCCTGGAATCCTGCAGGCATTTATGTATAAGACTGGAGACCCTTGCTACAGAACAATCTAAATATATAAATTATATAGATTATATTATATATTAGAATAAGCATTGCACTGTATTACATTTAACAGTTTTCTATATGCAACATGTTATACAGCACAAATCTGCCATGTAAAAATATTAGTCTTTACTTTCTCTCAATAAGTGAAAGGTTAGCGGGACACATTTCTTCCCAGGTACAAGAATGTAAAAGAATATGTCTTCGCCCATTAGACCCAAACCGTCATCCATTATCCCCTGAGGTTGGTGGTGGAAGGCCCTCGTTGCTCATCCGCAAACAGCAATTGCGTTTCTCTTAAGATTAACATACTGGTACAGGTAAGGTGCTACTACATCAGCATGAACACTGCACTTCTACAATTGTATGGACACACGAATGGGTCATATGTGGTACCAGGCAACCAATCCAGCAAGAGCAGCGATCCATGCAGCTAAAATCACTTGGGCAGTGGGGTTTCTGAGGACCGCCGCAGCCATTCCATAAACATATGCTGATCCTCCACTTGCAGCTAGAATGTAATAAGATGAAGAGCACAAAGTATTCACAGGTCATTTAGGGGTTTCTTTTCAAAAAAGTGTTTAAGACTAACTTTTGGATCAGGCTTACCCATTTTTGCAGCATAGTAAGGACATTTGCTAATGTCTCCTTGCATGTGACCGTGGATGGGACCTCCATCCAGAACTTCTTCCTGAATCGTCTTCCCCATTTCCTCCAGCTCTTGGAAAACCTGAATTGGACAGGACATTTTAGACACTAACACGTATCTCACACGTAATAGTGTACGCCGTCAATTTTTATGCATTTCAGATTGACATCTGCAAGAACATGAAAGCCACACCCAGAACAGTGGCCAAAAAAATCTAGCATCTGGTTGGAGTGTGTGTAAATCTCAACACAACGTTCAACAACCAAATAAATATTTGATTTGTAGTTAATAATAATAATTGTAATTGATCCTTTCAATTAGTAACTGGTTTTCTCTGCTAATATTTATTTAAAAACAATAAATTAGGAAGTCAATATGTCCGGGGAAAAAAAACGAAATCTCTCCAGATACTAAATAGGCGGGAAAAAAGATTCCTAAAAAGCCTGAATCGAGTCTGCCTGTCACAGACGTTTCTTTCCACATTTTATTTTTTTCCTGTTTGTTTGTAATGGATACGCCACTTACTTACAGGTTGACAGTGCCTGGACTTTGTGTGGGTCAAACACAGGTTTCCCCCAAAAGTATTTCTTGCCATTTATCACTTAAATCAATACATATGTCCCAATTTGAAATTTACCCATATCCGTGTAAGTTTATCCAAATACATAATTACAAACATTACAAAAACCTGCTGATATTTGGGGGCAAACACTTCACCTGATTTCTGCCATTTGATACAATAACAAGCTTCTTTGCTGCATCCTACCTCCATGTTGAACTGGAAAGCCCGCACAGCTTCTTGAACAACCCTGTCCTTGGTACTGGTGTCGAGCTCCAGCTCGTTCATTCGGCTGCGGTACAGCTGCTTGAACCCTTTGTTACTGTGAATGCTGTCAAACTGGTAGAAAAACACTCCCTCTCCTGTAGGGGGCAGCTTGAGGGCACGTTGGGCCACCTTCTTCAACACCTGACCCCCTGAGAGATCACCCATGTAGCGTGTATATGCGTGAGCCACCAGTAATGCGGGGTCTTCACGGCCGACTTCATGAAGTCGCTCTACGTAGCGCTGAGTAGCTGGAGAGCAGCTGATCTGATCCTGCCAGTCCTCGCCATAGAAGTACTTGAGATCCTGAGCCAAGGCCTCGTGTCGGTGAAGCTCGTTGGGGAAGTAAAGAGGTGCAAATTGCGGGTGATCCTTGTTTCTCTCAATCTCTTCCTCCATTGCAGTATAGGTGTAGTAGAGCGCAACAGCTCCAAGCTACAAACAAGGAGACATTTAAAACAGAGTTAGTTTTGGTCTAAAGAATGTCTGCTTCAGCAGAAAACAGGCAGAAATCAAGTGTGAGAAAGAGAGATGTTTTTTTATTGATCTTTCTTTCTCTCTGTATTTCTTTCTAAAATATGCGATAATTTAAACAATAACTTTTAACAGTTGCTATTGAGATGTGTCTATTATATCCAGTATTATTCTAGAATATAAAAAATATATTGAAACTTGTGACTAGTACTGTGTATGAACAGGTCCTTCTCAAAAAATTTGCATATTGTGATAAAGTTCATTATTTTCCGTAATGTACTGATAAACATTAGACTTTCATATATTTTAGATTCATTACACACAACTGAAGTAGTTCAAGCCTTTTATTGTTTTAATATTG
Source organism: Channallabes apus (assembly GCA_030522415.1). Lineage (NCBI taxonomy): Eukaryota > Metazoa > Chordata > Actinopteri > Siluriformes > Clariidae > Channallabes > Channallabes apus. The sequence continues at coordinate 10,901,318 of CM060121.1, read as the reverse complement.
ATGATTGTGGCATACAGCTCATGAAAACCCAAAATCCCTATCTCAAAAAATTTGCATATTTCATCCGACCAATAAAAGTGTTTTTAATACAAAAAAAAAAAGTCAACCTTCAAATAATTATGTTCAGTTCTGCACTCAATACTTGGTCGGGAATCCTTTTGCAGATTCTTGTGTCTCTCAACTTTCTCTTCACAATATTCCACAGATTCTCTATGGGGTTCAGGTCAGGAGAGTTGGCAGGCCAATTGAGCACAGTAGTACCATGGTCAGTAAACCATTTACCAGTGGTTTTGGCACTGTGAGCAGGTGCCAGGTCATGCTGAAAAATGAAATCTTCATCTCCATAAAGCTTTTCAGCAGATGGAAGCATGAAGTGCTCCAAAATCTCCTGATAGCTAGCTGCATTGACCCTGCCCTTGATAAAACACAGTGGACCAACACCAGCAGCTGACATGGCACCCCAGACCATCACTGACTGTGGGTACTTGACACTGGACTTCAGGCATTTTGGCATTTCCCTCTCCCCAGTCTTCCTCCAGACTCTGGCACCTTGATTTCCGAATGACATGCAAAATTTGCAACCTGTAGCCCATTTCTTGCACACGCCTGTACACGGTGGCTCTGGATGTTTCTACTCCAGACTCAGTCCACTGCTTCCGCAGGTCCCCCAAGGTCTGGAATCGGTCCTTCTCCACAATCTTCCTCAGGGTCCGGTCACCTCTTCTCGTTGTGCAGCGTTTTCTGCCACACTTTTTCCTTCCCACTGAGGTGCCTTGATACAGCACTCTGGGAACAGCCTATTCGTTCAGAAATGTCTTTCTGTGTCTTACCCTCCTGCTTGAGGGTATCAATGATGGCCTTCTGGACAGCAGTCAGGTCGGCAGTCTTACCCATGATTGCGGTTTTGAGTAATGAACCAGGCTGGGAGTTTTTAAAAGCCTCAGGAATCTTTTGCAGGTGTTTAGAGTTAATTAGTTGATTCAGATGATTAGGTTAATAGCTCGTTTAGAGAACCTTTTCATGATACGCTAATTTTTTGAGATAGGGATTTTGGGTTTTCATGAGCTGTATGCCACAATCATCAATATTAAAACAATAAAAGGCTTGAACTACTTCAGTTGTGTTTAATGAATCTAAAATATATGAAAGTCTAATGTTTATCAGTACATTACAGAAAATAATTAACTTTATCACAATATGCAAATTTATTGAGAAGGACCTGTAGATACACTGCATCTTGAAAAATTAGAATGTCATGAAAAAGTTCATTTGCTTTCAGAATTAAATTTTTAAAAGTGAAAAACTCCTATTTTAGATTTATTACATGTAAAAATTTATATTTCCTTTTTAAAAAAAAATGCCCTTAATGATTGCGGCTTACAGTTTATACTTTTATATATACAGTGGAACCTCGGATTACGAGCATAATTCGTTCCGGAAGCGGGCTTGTGTTCCAAAACACTCGTAAACCAAATTAAATTTTCCCACAGGAAATAATGGAAACTCAAATAATTCGTTCTACAGCCCCAAAAAATAAATACATAAAAATAATTAGCACAAAATATAAAGTAAAAATAAAACAAATTAACCTGCACCTTACCTTTTAAAAAAAAAAAACATAAAAAATAAATCCCGACATAAGTGTTTCCATTTGTGCACGCAGGCGCTGTGTGTGTGTGTAAAATGTGCGTGCACACACACATTAATGGAGAGACCGTTTTTAAAACGCAAGGAACATCGCTAGTCACACTCGCGTGAGCGCATACTACTGGAATCACTGCTGTAAAGTAAAACAACAACAACAAGAACAACAAAAAACAAATGAACCAGCTCCTCACTTTTGAAAACAATCGCGACAGAGAAGAGTTGCTGTGTGTTTGTTTGGGAACCTGAGATAAGGGGGAAAACACTCGCTCGCGTTTACAGCCCCCTTCTCTCAGGTTCCCAAACAAACACACACACTCTCTGCCTTACACAGACGCACGCACACAAACACACATGCACATTCAAAACCTCTCTGCAAGCACTAAGACCCAGCAGGGGAGACGAAAGGTTTCGGCTTTACAGCCACCCCTTCTCTCAGGTTCCCAAACAAACACACAAACTCTGCTCCGTCGCTACTGTTTTCAAAAGGTGAGGAGCTGATTAATTTGTTTTTTGTTGTTGTTTTACTTTACAGCAATGATTCCGTTAGTAAGCGCTCACACGAGTGTGACTAGCGATGTTCCTTGCTAACTTTTAAACGGTTTTAAAAACGGTCTTTCCGTTAATGTGTGCGCGCGCGCACACCCACTCAAAAGTTTGAGGTCTCTTGGTTTCTTTGTTTTTGTTTAGTGATTTATTTTCTACATTCTACAACAATACTGGAGATTTCAAAACTATAAAATAACAGATATGGAATTAGGTAATTACATAACAAAAACAAGTTAGTTGTTATTTTAAGACACAAAGGTCAGCCTTTCTGTAATAGTTCTTGCAAGAACAGTACTGTATTGTCAAGTGCATTTGCAAAATCCGTCAAGCACCATAATGAAACTGGCTCTCATGAAGGCCATTGACGAAAGTCAATGCAGCCGTCTACCAGATTTTGGATCACTTCATGCTTCTGTCTGCACACAAGCCAAGGTATGGAAATGCTGATTTCCTTTTCCAGAAGGACTAAGCACCTTCCCACAATGCGAAAACTACTATTAACTGGTTTCCTGACCAAGACATTACAGTGACTGATGGGCCAAATCACTGCTTCAAGAAGATGAGAAACACCTGATCCAACAACACAGACGAGATCTCAGCAGTGTCATAGGCAGGGTTCACTAACCTTCTGAAAGAGGCCAGTGCCATTTGGTTACACAGTGGCCATGAAGAGGTAAACAGGTCTGCAACAATGTTTAGGTCGGTGGTACGTGTCAAAGCATCATCATCCATATTAATGCCAATATCGTAGGTTTTCCAGCATAACATTTCGCATGGCATCACAATACCCCGGCTGATTTGTCTTCTACCCATAATGCATCCTGGTGCCATTGGCACACACATGCTGATTTATGTTGCAAGCTGTGATGTAGTGTGTTTTAATATTGGGGCTGACGGGAGCAGATTTTCACTGCTACTGAATATGTCAAATACCAAGAGGTGTCTGGGATGGGAGACATTAGCCACTTTTAAACTGCTTGTTTTTAAGAGTTGCACATGCCAAATGCAGAAACCACAGAGAAACACCCTCTATTAATTACTGCTAACCTGATATCCAGTGCTATAAAAGGCAGTAATTTTTTAAAAAAGGTTTAACCTTAAAGAGCTCTTTGCGTATGCGTCCAAGAAGGAAATCTTTGACAAACTTCGTGTTTTCAGCTTGCTCATGAACTTCTTTGGTTCCAGCAGCCAGTAGCTCAGAGAGATCGTCAGGTCTGTAAGGTAAAGAGCATAAGAAAGCTGATATGAATAAAACTTTGCCTACACATATACAAAAAAATTCTACATAACATACAATAACTAGGGCTGAAATGATTTCTCGAGTAATTCGATTACAAAAAATGATCGAGGCAAAATCTTCTGCCTCAAAGCTTCTTTCAATTAATTTTAAACGCTTGCGTTATGTTTTTGCGCAATTAATTGTTTGGCGTGACACAGCGCTCTTCCGGATGCAAGTCACCAGTACACACTGATGTAGAAGCGCTTACATCACCCACAAAGCAGAAGGAGACGCAAACAGTTAGCTGTGTATTGATCTGAGGGAGCGCTCTGTTGTGGGCTGCAAAATGGAAGGGAGCAATAAAAATATATAAACATTTATTTTATTGTGTGCCTTAGTTTTTTTTTATGCTTAAAGTCATTTAAAATAAATTTTGTTAGTTTTGCATCTGAGAAAGGGCTTTAAAATAAGAATGTATGGCACTGTAATGCACTTAATTAATCTCAGTCAACTTTAAGCTATTCATTGTTAAGCTATCCAATTTTGTTACGACCGTCTAGGGGTCTGTGTCGTAGCAAAAGGTGAGTGAAGGAGTCTCACTACCAAAGGGATTAGGAAATTGTGTTTCTTTTTATTGCTAGACAAAATGATAAGGGTTACAAACTTCAGAGGTTGACAAGGCCAAAATAATAAACAAAATGGTCTTCTTTTAAAAAGAACTAAATTTCTAAGTCAAAAGAAAATAAAACAAGATACACAAGGCTTCCCTAACTCCCTAACCAAAAACAGAGTACTAAATATATATAACAAAATAAATGGCATCAACCTCCTACTGCCCTTAATATGACGAAAGTATTTACAATATTTACAACAATATTTACAATATGAACCGATGGCTAACAAATCCAAAACAGAATCCAAACTCGTAGTCAAAAACAGGCTTAAGGTCAATTGTAACAGTCAGACTAATAATTCTCTTTAGTAAGAAACTCGAATACACAAAGATCAGATTTAACAAAGAGACACACACAATGGCACCAAAGGCATCTGAAAAGAGTTTGGGGTGGTCCTTTTATTCTGGTTGGTTGAGGAGATGAGCCAACCACAGCATCCGGTGAATTACCTGGAGGAACACCCACCTGAAAGGCAAGCAAGTACCCAGAAAGAACAGCAGAGGGCAGAATAACAAACTCCTAACAATGGTAAATAATGACAATGTTTATTTTTGATAAAATGCTGTATGCATTTTTTTTTTTTAAAGTAAATTTTTCTAAAAAGAAAACCAATTAATCTTTGTTTCTCATATATTTTACATTGCTGTTTAATTAAGCTAAACTACATTTTATCCGATTACTTAATAAACTTTTGGTACAATACTTGATTACTAAAATATTCGATAGCTACAGCCCGATACAATACACATACACTGTACAGCATGCAGGAAAATGCCGGTTATCCACTTTATCTCTGACCAGAAAAAGAAATTAAATATTATGTACACTACAATTAAAAAAGGAAAAATGTATTAAATATAATAAAATGTATTATATAAACTGTATTAAAGTAAGAATAACATTTATGAAAGTAAAATATAAAATAAAAAGTACGGTTCAGGGAAATATAAAAGGATGAGTGGCAACAGACGTGTGATTGTCTGGGCATAAAGTTAGGATATGTTAATTTTTCGTCCTGTATGATGCAAACATCAAGGACATGGGAACTATCTACAGTATACTCTCCACTGGGTCACTGTTGATCTTAAGGGTGTTGTAGCTCCTCTCCCACTTCATGCTGAATCCACAATCAACTCCTTTGTTTTAATGACATTCAGGAAGAGGTTTCTACTCTGGCACCAGTTTTTTAACCAGGATTTTAATCTCCTCCAGGTAGGCGTTGTCATTGTTATCAGAGATTAGGCTCAGCACAACAGTGTCATCAATGATCTTGATGATAGAGGAAGAGCTAGTAGTTAAAATGCAGTCATAGTGTGCAGTGAGTATGGCGAAATCCCATGTCCTCTGACTGGATAGTGAGCAAAGAAAAGTTATAGTATTACAGGCTAAAATATAGTCAATATAGAGCATTTTAACATTATTTTCTTTCTGGAGTCCAGGTGTCTCATGGCTGTGTACACATCAGAGAAGGATGTCTTATGTACTCCTGATTCTGCCTTTATGTTGAGGGCACTAATATGAAACATCTGGACACGATATAGACTACAGTTACATAAAGCTTCTCTATACTAATGCACATAATTAGCTCACACTTACGTAGGTTAGTTAGGTTAGGTAATTGGACCAGATCATGCTGAGCTACCCCCCTGGCCCATTAATTCCAGATTCCCTTGGTATAGTATAGCATGATCTTTTATGTAAGTTATTGAAGATATTTATTATGGTGTTAACTGTCAAAAGGCCATAACATTACCTGACATTGTCATTCTCCTCTTTATTCTCATATACGGGTCCTGCACCATTCACCACACTCCCTCCATCGGCTGAAGCTTCTGTCTTTACTGCTGACATGTTTCAGCCTCTATCTTTGCTGAAGAGCTGCTTTTCACTATGAAAAAAAATGAAAGTGGTTAAGGCACATGCTTTCAGAATTACAATGTTTGCTATTTTATACTGAGAAACCTGTAAGAGGACAAGTTTTAAATCTAAGAAAAGGAGAGAAAAAAAAAGTACTGCAGAATTCAACCTCCTGATCTACTGTATTATTAATGTCATCAATATATACACAATATAGTATAACACTGGAGTGTGGGGAAAGTCAATCTAGCGGGGATCCATGAGACAATGTCGTTAAAATATATTAACCTGTAAATATAACCAAATATAGTTATTACATGCAACATGGAGGGGAGGAGGAAGTGAGATTTCGGGTGCGGGTAAGACAGAGAGTGATTAAAGTGGAAAGCTAATGCAAGGGTAGCTACTGTAAAATCATCTAAAGAAGTTCATCCTTTATTTGTCACATACAGATTACTGAACAGTAAAAATCTTTATTCTTCACATATCCCAGCTTTGCTATGAATATTAATTCAACTACCTCAAAATATTGGGACTTGACTGACTAATCAACAAGAGCGCAGACACACTGACCTACACTACCAAACTATCGTACACACCAATCTGTAAATGCTTCACTGTTTCTCTTTTGCACAATATTCATTACTGGACTACTTTTTGCACTAATTCCTCAATTCTTGCTGCTGTGTTAAGGAATGTTTTCTGTTTCTCACGACCTCAACACCATATTATTATTTGCATCATTTGCATGTGCACTTTATTTTGTCTGTAAAACCTGTAGTCTTACTTAGCCAGTTAGTTTTTGTTAATTTATGTTGTAATTTATGTTAGGTCTATCTGTCTTGTCTCTGCTAGCCAGTTAACTAGGCCTCTAAGTTAGCTAGTTTAGTGTTTGTTAATTTATGTTGTAAATGTTTGTTGCATGTAGCACCTTGGTCCTGGAGAAACGTTGTTTCGTTTCACTGTGTACTAACTGTATATGGTTGAAGTGACAATAAAGCCAACTTGAACTTGAGTCAAAGAGCAGGGTCAGCCCAACAGGGATCAACAGCGGCAACTTGGTGGAGCTGGAGCTTCCAATCAGTAACTTGGAGCCTTACCACTACCCAACCAAGTTTCTGCATGGGTTATCATCTACCTGTGTTTGGTCTCGCTCGGCTACCAGCCTACAGTCTCAAAACTTGTGATGAAGACAATGATGAAGCATACTTTCTCCATTGTAGGATCAGTAAAGTATCTGTCTATCTAATCTGTTTGCTGATGCTCCTCAAATTTTCAGCAGGGAGAAACAGTGCTACTAATGGAAAATATTAGTCAGGAGCCCTGACCGAGTCTGATAAAGTATTTATTAATTTCAATTAAATATATAAAAAGGCATGATGAAAAAGACATCACATGATTAATTAACCGGACTACAACACTTTCTAGAAAACCATAACAAAGACCTAGAACATATCCAAATAAAAGCAGAGTTCTGGAACTGTAGCTGCTGTGTGTTCGTATCACTCCAAAGATTGGAGAGAGAAAGAAGGGGTGGGGGACAAACTGTTACTCTGTCCAGAGCAGGCCTTCCACTGAAAGATGGTGACCAGATACGGAGCTCATTAGGCAGAGAAGCAACTGCCACGGTTAACACTTAACTGATTCCATCACCATGCTTCCAGGTTAAGAGTAGACCAATGCAGAAGGGTTCAAAGGGTGTCAAGTCTTATGCAAGACTGTGTTGTGTTAAACTGATGCTTACAATCGCTCAAGTCTTCTGCTCATACTCGTGTGTGTGTGTGTGTGTGTGTGTGCAATATTTGTATGTCTGCCATCAGTATTGTAATAAAAATAGCTTGAAAATACAGATATATGGGCCAGAGCACAGACGATGACAAATTATTAAGACAAATTAACAGGTCAACAGTTTGAACCAGCTAAATTTTAACAAATAATGACAAAATCCAGAGAAAAGTCCTGTTTTCCATACTGTGTCAGCTGATCGAGAAAGTAAACAACAGCACAGAAGACAAGGTCATGACTGTGTGTTAGAAAGGACTTTCTGGTTTACCAACGAGCTCAAATTGTAGAAAGGGAAAAGCTCCTGATATTTACACCTACACATCTGTTTGGTTTTATAAATGTCCATACTGCAGGTTTAGGGTTTAGCAGAAACGCCACGGGTTTAAACCAAGCTTCGGACAGCTAGCAATAACAAACCCGCTCCGGCTAAACTCAACAGTAATCCTAGCAGGGAAGCGAAGCCGGGTGTTTTAGGCTGGAAGGCACATAGTAGCTCAGTGTTTATCTACTGTACAGCTAGACCAGGTTTCTGTATAAGTGTTCAGTCAGTCTGTCAGTGTAATATCTCAGCTATGTGCAGTCAGCTAGCATTTATCCTCTAGCTAGCTCAGCTACAAACAGCGGCTGCATTCTCTATTGTTTAAAGCTCACAATAATTGTCCTCAAACCCTCCATATAAACCCAAAAAGCTTATTCAAAGAACACTAACCTGTGTGAAACACGTATGATCAGCGAAACGCACTTACCCGTGTATACTCCGTACTTCCGGTTAGAAAGGAGAAGTGCTTATATAAACCGCGGTGAAGTTGGTTTGACGTTGGATATTCAAGCTCCGGGCTCCAGATTCCGAGTTGTAGCGGGGATTCGCTAACAGAGTCCGGTGAAAGCACGTCGCCTACTGCGCGAGTTAGGGACCGTCTGCAAATTATTGTCCGACTAAAATACTGATAATATTTATATTATGAACATATTTTAAATAAATAAATGACCTATTTATTCAAAATCTATTCTAAAATGTCTGTCCATCTGCCGTGCAGAGGGCACAACCTTTTTCTATTCATAATGATCACTTTTTCACTTTTATTCATGAATAATATTTAATGATTCTAGATTTTATTTCAATACCTTCCAGGTCATGTGACCTATTGCCTCAAAACCTATTCTGAAATGTCTGTCCACCTGTCCTGCAGAGAGCAAATTTTTTTTTGTCAATATTATCACTTTTCATATTTATTAATAATTAATATTTAATAATTCAGAATTTTACTTCAATACCGTCATGGTCTAGTGGCCTATTTATTCAAAATCTATTCTAAAATGTGTGTCCACCTGTCCTGCATAGTGCACTTTTTACTAGCATGTTGCATGTTTATTAATACTTTTTAATTAAAATATTAATTATTTTATTTCAATAACTTCCTTGCAATATTAAAAGATTTTATTTCAGGTAAAATAGGGCATGAAGCCATTCTTGAATTTACAATGGCATTCATCTTGGGTCTGAAATTAAAGTAATTTTGAGTATGAAATAAATGAAACATACTCTAGATACATGTACTGTAGATCTATATATAACATTTCAAATAAGAAAAATTGTTATAGATGCAGTCATTTGGACCACCCTACAGTATGTGTTGGCTTGCCTGATTAACCTTTTCATAGTGATGTGCCCACTCTTTAGTCTATAGCAAATGACATCAATCACTTCTTGCACAGCTTCTTCAGTAGCAACCAGGGCTGGCTCATCTGTATTATGGAACTTGCAGGCATACAAAACTGAGGTACTGATCAGATGGTCGGCGGATCAAACCTCAGCTCCACCAGATTGCCATTGTTGAGCCCTTGAGCTAGGCCCTTAACCCTATCTGCTCCAGCGGTGCCATATCATGGCTGACACTGCACTCTGATATGCAAATAATTTTTTTAGTGTCCAATAATGTACAGTATGTGACAAATAAAGGCTTAACTTAAGTCAGGGTGTCTCAATGTGTACACCCATGTACAGATTTTTAGGGCCCAAGCACTGGCATCAGCCCTATTACATCACAGTGTGTAAAGGGCCCTCTTGTTCCTCTAAAGATTGTTATTAGGAACCAAGCACTATGAACATCAGCCCTATTATGTCATCATAGTGTGTGAAGGAGCCTCATGTTCTTCTAAGGATTATTTTTTTAGAGACCAAGCACTATGTCATCAGCCCTATTACATCATAGTGTATGAAGGGCCCTCTTGTTTTTCTAAGCATTTCTTCCAGCCTCCAGGTCTTTTTGGCTTTCCTAGCATGCCCTGAAAGTCATTAGTGACAGGTTAGAATCTGCTGCCATTAGGATGCAATGCTGGGGCCCTCACACAAGATTTTGCTGCATAGCTTATGCACACTTGCATGTATACATGGAAAACCCGCTACACATCTACAAACTCGATTCCTAAACAGTTGGGACACTGTACAACTATTCAGAATAGAATATAGATAACATATCAAATGTTGAAAGTGAGACATTTTGAAATGTCATGCCGAATTTTGGCTCATTTTGGATTTCATGAGGGATACATATTCCAAAAAAGTTGGGACAGGTAGCAATAAGAGACCGGACAAATTAAATGTACATTTAAGAATCAGCTGGATTTGCAACTTATTAGGTCAATTGGCAACATGATTGGGTATAAAAAGGATGAAGAACAACTTGTGCTCCCATCCAGACATCGTCTCTTTCAGGGAAGACCTTGCATTTTCCAACATGACTATGCCAGATCACATACTGCATCAATTACAACATCATGGCTGTGTAGGAGAAGGATCCCGGGTACTGAAATGGCCAGCCTGCAGTCTTTTCTTTCACCCATAGAAACCTTTGGTGCATCCTAAAGAGGAAGAAGCGACAAAGAAAACAGTTGAACAACTAGAAGCCTGTATTAGCCAAGAATGGGACAACATTCCTATTCCCAAACTTGAGCAACTTGTCTCCTCAGTCCCCAGACGTTTGCAGACGGTTATAAAAAGTAGAGGGGATTCCACAAAATTGTAAACATTGCCTTGTCCCAACTTTTTGTGAGATGTGTTGATGCCATGAAATTTAATATCAACTTATTTATCCCTTAAAATTATACATTTTCTCAGTTTAAACATTTGACATGTCATGTATGTTGTATTGTGAATTAAAAAAACTGAAATTTGAAACTTCCACATCATTGTATTATGTTTTTATTCACAATTTGTACAGTGTCCCAACTGTTTTGGAATCGGGTTTGTAGATCTCATTGAGCTAAACAACTTTCGCATTGTGTGTCGTAGGCTCTACTCTACAGGATGTCACTTATTTTGGAATTTGAAATATACAGTGGTGTGAAAAACTATTTGCCCCTTCCTGATTTCTTATTCTTTTGCATGTTTGTCACACTTAAATGTTTCTGCTCATCAAAAACCGTTAACTATTAGTCAAAGATAACATAATTGAACACAAAATGCAGTTTTTAAATGAAGGTTTACATTATTAAGGGAGAAAAAAACCTCCAAATCTACATGGCCCTGTGTGAAAAAGTGATTGCCCCCTTGTTAAAAAATAACTTAACTGTGGTTTACCACACTTGAGTTCAATTTCTGTAGTCAGCCCCAGGCCTGATTACTGCCACACCTGTTTCAATCAAGAAATCACTAAAATAGGAGCTACCTGACACAGAGAAGTAGACCAAAAGCACCTCAAAAGCTAGACATCATGCCAAGATCCAAAGAAATTCAGGAACAAATGAGAACAAAAGTAATTGAGATCTATCAGTCTGGTAAAGGTTATAAAGCCATTTCTAAAACTTTGGGACTCCAGCGAACTACAGTGAGAGCCATTATCCACAAATGGCAAAAACATGGAACAGTGGTGAACCTTCTCAGGAGTGGCCGGCCGACCAAAATTACCCCGAGAGCGCAGAGACAACTCATCCGAGAGGCCACAAAAGACCCCAGGACAACATCTAAAGAACTGCAGGCCTCACTTGCCTCAATTAAGATCAGTGTTCACGACTCCACCATAAGAAAGAGACTGGGCAAAAACGGCCTGCATGGCAGATTTCCAAGGTGCAAACCACTTTTAAGCAAAAAGAACATTAAGGCTCGTCTCAATTTTGCTAAAAAACATCTCAATGATTGCCAAGACTTTTGGGAAAATACCTTGTGGACCGACGAGACAAAAGTTTAACTTTTTGGAAGGTGCGTGTCCCGTTACATCTGGCATAAAAGTAACACAGCATTTCAGAAAAAGAACATCATACCAACAGTAAAATATGGTGGTGGTAGTGTGATGGTCTGGGGTTGTTTTGCTGCTTCAGGACCTGGAAGGCTTGCTGTGATAGATGGAACCATGAATTCTACTGTCTACCAAAGGAGAATGTCCGGCCATCTGTTCGTCAACTCAAGTTACTATGACTACGACCACCATACAGAGCCTATGATCTCAATTCAGAGGATGCAATTTGTGTCATCTCAAATGGCTCAGTCAGGATGATGCCTGAAACCTAGTTACAGTACATGACCTGTAAGTTATTGGAATAAATTAATTAATAAAAAAATGACATGAATATACAGTGATAAAATGTGATAGTTGATAGACTTTGAGTGAAAAGGTCACATGACCTGAAAGTTAGTGAAATAAAATCAATACAATTTCTATAAAAAAATATTAATAAATATGCAAAGTTATAATATTGAATAAAAAAAGGTTGTTCCCTCTGCAGGACAAGTGGACACACATTTCAGAATAGGTTTTGAGGCAGTAGATCATTTATTTATTTAAAATATGTTCATAATATAAATATTATCCGTATTTCAGTCGGACAATAATTTGCAGACGGTCCCTAACTCGCGCAGTAGGCGACGTGCTTTCGCCGGACTCTGTTAGCGAATCTCCGCTACAACTCGGAATCTGGAGCCCGGAGCTCGAATATCCAACGTCAAACCAACTTCACCGCGGTTTATGTGGCACGTGCTTGTCAAGCTCCTAGGAAACGAGGGCTCGTGAGACGCGCGTGAACGTCACAGAGTTCGTGTTGCTGGTGGTCGCTTTGCCAAAAAAAAAAAAAAAACAAACACCGTCATAGAGCAACCATTAATACAATAAATAAATAATACAATTCTGACTACAATCCTTTTTTTAATTTCAGTTATTTATTCGTTGTGTTAATGTTTATGTGACGTATTTCTTGGTATTAAGTCGCTACTGTGTTAAAACACAACCCAGACTGGGCTACGTTCCATAACGTTCTGTGTAAGCTGTCAATAACCTCAACTGACTGCTAAACTGAGAGAACTGATGTGCAAATATCTGATATACTGTAAGCTTCAGCTTCATTTCCCCAAGAAAATTCAAGTGTGATAGTGCTCAAAAAAGACCAGCAGAGGACGCTGTAGTTACTTTCTGTCCACTAATTCACTCATCGTCTACAGCACACAGCTTTATCCTTGTACATTGCCATTAGGGTATACCTTTACTCACGGACATAAAATACAGGCAATTCGGGAACACCACTTGACCTAATCTGCATGTCTTGGGACTAATGATGGGAAGTTTGAATCATTTTAGTGACTCGGTTCTTTGAATCTCGTTCATCAAAATGAACTAATATTTTTTAGTCATTTAGTTCATTTCGTTCTTTTGATCAGAAATAAAATGTTGCATTTTCAATAAAAAGACCCCCAGTACGTCTACATATAGTATGGCTATGTTGTCGTTGGTCTTTCGGCTGCTCCCAACAAGGGATCGCCACAGCGGACTATCCAGTCCACACTACAACTTGGCCCAGGTTTTACACCGGATGTCCTTCCTGACAGAACCCATTTTATCAGTTCCAGTAATGAATAAAGTATAATGCAGCTAAGGACATATTAGGGCTGCAAAAATATCGTTATCGCGATAATGGCATGCGCGATAGCCATATCGCAAGGAGTTGCGATAAATACTTTATTTGCCAAGTATTTGTGTGTCCAAATTTGACCAATCAGATGGGCCCTTACTATGTTTATACCCACTTAAATCTTTATATATATATATATATATATATATATATATATATATATTATTTATATCTTTATACTTCATTCTGTCGCAAACTAAGCCCGGATGATCAGAAGACTTAGCGATTAGCCGTTAGCCGCGATTAGCCGCTAGCCTTTTATAGACGGTAAACCCAAACGCGGAAGCAAACGAGTTGGCAGGATAACCACGCGAATTAGTTTAAGGACTCTCACAGAAGGGGAGCAAGGGAAAAACACACATTTAACTCGCGTCCTATAAACACACACTCGAATCAGAAAGGAAACAATCTGAACCGACAGGGCGAACTCAGTGACTAAGCTCTATGTGGTGGTTTGTTTACTCCTCTTATACTTCCGGGTCCTAGTGCCGGTCGCGGAGCGAGTGTGTGTGTGTGTGTGAGACAAATAGTTTTTTTTAAATGTAATTTTTGTTTAATAATATTTATTTTTATAAAAAAAAAAACAGGCAAGCCAAAGAGAATATTTTGTTTAAAAGATGCTCTTGTTTTAAGACACTATTGATGAGTGTATGGTTACATGTAAATAAAAAGTAATGTTTGAAAGTAATTCATATTGTGTTGGCAGGTTTATAGTAACAGCAAACCAGAAGTCAGAATATCTGCTGAGGGTTTTAAGTCATTCATAGTGTTTTGAAGTCTAAATATTTGCAACTTCCTTGACGTATAGTTTCTTTTTAGCCTGAATTAGATTTTATTACATCAGACGAATATCTATTACCTGTTTATTTTAGTATGATCACTACATATAAATAAATAATAAAGAAATAGGCAATAATAATAATTAAAAAATGCATTTCTCTAGGGAAATGTTATATCGCAAGAAATATCGTTATCGCAGTATTCAACAACAATATCGCATATCGCATATTTTCCTAATATCGTGCAGCCCTAGGACATATTATAAAAAATAGAATGAGTAGCTCACCTCTCATATCTTCCAGTCTGAGTCGTTCGTTCTGTTGAATCTCTTGCACTGCATAGCGTCTATGGGAGTCACGTAACAAAAGATCGAACGACTTGGAGTAGAAGAGTCAATTCTGTTTCCTCTACATAACCTATGGAGGTTTTGCAATGATCTGCGCATGCATGCCCAGTAGAAAATAAACGAATCACTCTCTGAGACTACTCGTTCTTCTGAGTCACGTTAAAGATTAATTTAGGTCAGATCACAAATCACAGCTGGGTCACCTGTTTAGAAGACTACCATGCTATTCACTTCAAAATTTTACTGAATCATTTATTATACAGCCTGAAGTATCTTGCTGTCATTGGGCTGGCAATACAAAAAAACTTGTGTGATCAGCATAGAGCCTTGACTTTAATAGATTTAATTATCTCATGGTGCATGTCAGACTCTTAACCATGAAATGAATGAATGCCAAAGTTTTTCTAATTAAGTTTACCTATCAATTAATCTATTTTCAAATATTTACAGTTGTTGGCAGTCTTTTAGCTGCTCCCACCAAGGGGTCGCCACAACAGACCACCTGATCTACAGATTCTCTTCTCTTCCTCACATTTATTTTTGCACCCCAGCTCTACATGCAGTGACTGGGGTTTGGGCTTTGGCTAGGATTTTATTTTTATTTTAATTTAATTTTATAGAACTTTATTAATCCCAGAGGGAAATTGCTCAATTTTCACATATCCCAATTAGGAAACTGGGGTCAGAGTGCAGGGTCAGCCAGCTTATGGAGCAGCGCCCCTGGAGCAGATAGGGTTAAGGGCCTTGCTCAAGGGCTCAACAGTGGCAACTTGGCGATGCTGGGGTTCGAACCCCTGACCTTCCGATCAGTAACCCAGTAACCCACAGCCTTAACCGACTGAGCCACCACTGCCCCAAAATTGAACCCAGCCATTTCACGTGGCAGCTGAGAGACCTACCACTGAGTCACTAATGCCCCCATACTGTCAAATATTTATAGTGGTGGCCAAAATTATTGAGACAAAAGTGAAATTCAATGTTCAAATAACATTCTCCATTCAAAATGGATCCGGCTGGTCACAGAGTCAAAAAGACATCTGCAGTACTCTGATATCACTTGCTCAATCCATGCCTGCTCGATTGCTTCATATAAAGATCATGTACAGTAATTTGTCACAGAAGTTCGCAATTCACTTGGGAATTCTATAGTTTTAGCCATTTTTGTGCAGAAATGGACACCTAAGCTTCAGAAAGTAAAAAAATACTTGTAGGACTGCTCTGCTTTAATTTTCCGTCCCGTCTGAAAAAGCGTAAATTATTGTTAATATTTGATTTTGGTGGCTCAGTGGTAAGTGGTTCGCCTGTCATGCGGAAGGCCCGGGTTCAATTCCCAGCCAGTGACCAAACCCCCAGCCACTGGATGCAGTGCCAGTCCCCAGTCTGGATAAAATGGTAGGGTTGCGTCAGTAAGGGCATCCGACGTAAAACCTGTCAAGTTGTTGTGCGGACTGGATATTTCGCTGTGGTGACCCCTTGCTGGGAGCAGCCGAAAGACCAACAGCGAAAACATTTGATTTCATTTAACACAACTCTTCAGCCAGGTAGGCAAGAACTAATTAGTGTACTATAATACATAGCATATGTTGTAATACTTTTGGCCACCACTATAAGTGCCATATTAAAAATTTAATTAATCAGTGACATTTAATCAAAACATTTCTTTATTTAGGGCGGCGCGGTGGTGTAGTGGTTAGCACTGTCGCCTTGCACCTCCAGGGTCTGGGTTCGATTCCCCGGCCAGGCTCGATTCCCGTCTCTGTGTGCATGGAGTTTGCATGTTCTCCCCGTGCTTGGTGGGTTTCCTCCGGGTACTCTGGTTTCCTCCCACAGTCCAAAGATATGCAGGTTAGGCTAATTGGCGTTGCTAAAATTGCCCATAGTGTGTGATTGGGTGTGTGAGTGTGTGTATGTGTGTGTGCCCTGCGATGGATTGGCACCCTGTCCAGGGTGTACCCCGCCTAGTGCCCGAAGTCTCCTGGGATAGGCTCCAGGTCCCCCGCGACCCTGAACACAGGATTAAGCGGTATAGAAAATGAATGAATGAATGAATTTCTTTATTTAATTAATGACATGTTTATTGATTTAATATTGTCACATTACAATCTCCTTTCAGTGCACTGCTTTTGCAATTTTACAAATTTACAACTCACTTTTCCTGATCAAAGAGGCTAGATAGACTGCAAGGAAAAAGTTGACTCTTTGCCCCATGACTGGATACTAAAATGCCTAAACTATCACCAATTCTCATCCAGTCCCTAACAGCAAATATGAACCTTTAGAAAGCAGCGCACATGATAAACCACACATATGAATGGCACACTCAAGGCAGATCAGCATGAATAGTGGCATAATTAATAAGAATAAGGTTCTTAATAATATATATTTAAACTTTTTCTCTTCTCTTACAGAATTGGGAGATATGGTTATATATTTGACTCAGAAAGACAAGTATTTTGGGCAGCCATCAGGCCGATTCTTTAAAAAAGGTAATGGTGAGCTACTACTACTACTACTGCTTATAATAATAATAATAATAATAATAATAATAATAATAATAATAATAATAATAAACACTCAATACTGAGTAAGTAATGAATTTGTTTTATTACATCTTTACCAGTAGACAAAATACAAAAACATATGTGCTTAAAAGGTGTGCATAGGTGTACAGTGTACTGTACAGGTGCTAGGGATAGAAATCACCAGTCACCAGCCGAGCTGATCTTATCACAACAGCTAGGTGCTGATTCGATATTGCAAACGCATAGTGTTTGGAGACTGGTGTAAGCAAGTGTAGTGAGGGGGTTTTGAAACAAATTCACTTGCAGAGTTTGGAGAAAAAGGCCAATCGGAAGCATTTAAGGCACGCAATTTTTTATAATGTAACAACATAAATATATGTTTATCTTGCACCACTCAGAAGCTTTTGCATTTGGCACAGAATTACTTAAGTCCAAGCAGCCTCAGATCTCCAAGCAGATCAGTCATGCTTATCAAGCTGAAACGAGCCAATTCTGGCCACTTGATGATCGACAGATGCATCTCTATTACAAATGTAATAAATCATTTAAAAATCGATTTTGAAGTAAATGAGGCAATACATGAATCGACACTCAAAAGAATCACGATTCATAACCAAATGGATTTTTTCCCATCTCTAACAGGTGCTATCAAAAGGATGGATTTCCAAATCCAACTTTTATCTGCACATCTGTAATCTCCTGCCGCAATGCTTCTGATATGTTGAACTGTGGAGTAAAATATCATTAATGGTAACTAACTCATTCACATTTATATGAAATAATTTGTTCTGTTTATGTATGTGTATTATGTTTCAAGTATACAATTTTTGCTTAAATAATCATATAAATTAAGAAGACCAACCTTTACAGCGTACTTGTACGACTGCTCTGCTTCAAGTTTCCGTCCCATCTAAAAAAGCATTAATTAATGAATAATTAATTAAAAAATAAAACATGGCTCAGTATGCTGTTGGAAATAATTAATGGCAGAATGAAAGGCTGTGGGCTGACATGAAGGTTATTATTTTTAGCATTCTCGCAATACAAACAACTCTGTCAGACGATATTTAAAAGAATGGTTTTATTATTCACCTGTAAACAAATCAGTGACAGGTAGCCCCAGACTTCAGGGTTCCTGTTATTGAGGGCATTAGCTTCAGTTAGAGCATCCTCAGCCTCAGTCAGCTCCCCCTTCTAAATCCACAGAAAAAACATGCAAAATAGATACAGTAAAAGAAAGCAGTGTGTTCATCAGGTTTAGAAACATGCAGGAACATAATAAGACGAGACATACTTTTATATGAGACATTAGACTTCATTATAGAATATTTTAGTGCAGAATACAATGAGCATGTGTCAATATGTGCATCTGGTGAGCATTTTTGTTATTTTATTTAAATCCAACAGACTTTATTTGTTCAGTGCATATACTTGGTTTGAATATTTTTTATTGATTTTTCACAGTATATCACACTTCACAATCCCCCAACCCTTGCCGACCAATCCCTAGGATAGCGTTCATGCTGTCCATTAATTCAAAAAGGAATAATAAATATATCAATCAGATAATAATAATAATAAAACAATACAGGGTACAGATATATACATATATATACACGTCTAAATAAAAATAAATAAATAAATAAAATTAAATACATAAAAAAATTAATTAAAAAAAGGAGAAAAGAAAAAAAAATATATTAAAAAAATTACAGAGGCTTTCAAATCAATGATAGAGCATTATTTAAAGGTATCAACATAATCAAAGAAAGGGCGCCACACTTTAAAGAACTGTTTTCCCGATCCTCTTAAAGAGTACCTAATCTTTTCGAGGTAGAGACAAGACATAATTTCTTTAACCCAATGAATGTGTGTAGGTGGGAGAGGATCCTTCCACTTAAGTAGAATAGCTCTACGTGCTAACAAAGAAGAGAAGGCTAGAATTTTACACCTTGATGCTGACATCCGTAACTCCTCAGGAGCAATTCAAAACAGTGTTACAAGGGGTTCTGGCTCTAATCTGTACTTATCAGTGCATATACTTGAAACAATTGAAAATGTTGCCTTGTCTGTGTGGAATCAACAATCATGCTATCCTGATGTTTTATGTGAACCTTAACTGCAGGATTTGATGCACTGCATTGCTGCCTCATGACTGACTGATTGGAGAAATAAATGAATGTGTAGTTATACAAGTTTTTGCAAATAAAGTGGAAGTGAATATATGCTATAGCCGTTACATAAAGTTGTTTGCTATCCAGTTTCTATTTTCTATCCATATTGAAGGTAATAAAAGAAAAGGCACCTCATCAGCATACAGAAACCTGAGAAATATGATTTTCCAATGAGAAAAACTGTTTGCCCATCGCCCAAAGTAGAGTTGTGATCTGTTTGTTACAAACAAGTTGATACAACTGACTGACTGACAGACATAAAGACTGACTTCTCTTAGAGACCCAATTGTAAATCTTGTGCGGGGGGTATAGGTACAGTAGACCTATACCTTCTTTTTTCTCTATGTGTTTCCATAACAACACGAGTTTGCTTAGCTCAGTAGCTGTGGCCATGAGATACGCTGTGGTATGCAGAAGTTAATTCAGCTATAGAAATTTAATCCTCCTCAGTTAAATAGACTTAACCATAAATACGTCAGCTTTTGTGCTGTATAGTTGTAGCATGAGCACCCCATGTTTGGCTTAAATATATGTATATTTAGCAAATTTTAAACCAGCTATTGTTAAAAAAAAATAAACTTTTGACCATTTTCTTCCTCCAACTCACCTTCCGTTTCTACATTTTATATTGCTACATGAGCAAGGACATATAATTAAAACTAATATTAAGTTTTTGGCAAATTAGTCAAAGTGACCTAGAAGGCGATAAAATAGAAAAGAGAACTAAAGAGAATTATGTTTATGAATGCACATCTTGAGTAACATCCAGTAGCTTGCTATAACACTGCAGTGGACCAGTGTGCATTAATTGTCACTGGCAACCACTTGTGTGATAGTTATACAATGTACAGTAGATTTATCCAATATACCTGAATAAAATCAGCCCTATAAAAACAGGGTCTTTACATGTCCTGAGAAATGTATTTTCCAGGATAGATAGTTACACAAAAAATATCAGTTCTGGAAAAACTCGGACAGATGGCAACTCTTTCCTCAAGACTTTTAGATTAATGTTAAATATACTATAAATAATTATGTGAAATAATTCAACAATTGTATTGTTTAAATTGTGTCAGTATACTGTAGAATCCAGGATATTCTGGTCACCAAGCAAGTGCTTATAGTTTTATGTTGTCTTTCTTCACTGGATATATTAGCAATCATGAACTCACCCTGTAGCAGGCAATCCCGAGCCCGAGCCAAGTGAGACAGGAGGGAAACCTCCTGCAGGCATTCATGTACGTAGATTTTGCTTCATCATACTACAATAAATTGTAAGCAAATAGAAAATGTTCTTCAGTCATCCTCATCACTGAATTGTTTAACAGCAGTAAGTAAAGGCAACACTATTCTACAAATCCAGTCTCTTTGATTAACTATGCAGTACATCAGATCTAACATAAAAAAACTCATATAATGTGTAATGTAGGATACACTCAGTTTAGCTGGTGTTATCTTACCTGATCTTTCTTCAAGTATATGGAGCCCAAACGCAGGTAAACAGTATGTGTGTCTGAGGCATCTGTCACAAAACCCAGTGTTCTCTCATAAGACTCTTGAGCTTGCTTGTAATCCTTCATCATGTAGTAGATGTGACCATAGAGAGCCCACAAATCAGGGTTCTGAACAACAATAACAACAAAAAATAAAGGATCTCATTTACCATTTAAAGGGAAAAAGACACTGATTCTTAGTTCACATTACCAGCAAAAAATGCAGATGTGTTAGTGTTTACAACTTACATTATGGCACCTTCGGTGGTAGATCACCAATTGTTTAGGTGAGCAAAAGTATTTAAAGAAAATTAAAGAAGACATAACATTTGGATAATCTCTTTACCTGAGATAAATGCATTCTGTATTTATGTTACTTTTACAGGCTTGTACCAAAACCTTTTCACTTGTTTCTTTTGGGGGATTTCTTTCTTTAGTTTCTTCAGGAGGTATAATGCTTGTTCAGCTGGGTTAAGGGTTGGTGATTAACTTGGCCAGTCTAATCCCTTCCACTGTTTTCTCTTCATGAAGTCGTTTGTTGTAATGGTAGAGTGTTTTTTACGTTTTTGTCTTGCTGCATGACCAACTTCCTTCCACTTAGATTGGATGAAGTTCTATGTAAATTGGCAGACAGAATGTTTCCATAGAATAGACTTTTCAGTTCATTCTGCTGCTACCATTCTGATCTACAGTACATCATCAATAAAGATTGTCCAGAAGCAGACATGCAAGCCCAAGGCATAACACTACCTCCACTATGTTTTATGAGCTTGTATATTTTGGAGCATGAGCCGATCAATTCTTTCTTTGCAGTTTTAAACAGCATTAAATAATGTTTTGAATGCAATCCTTGTTGTTTTTCACCAGTCTTTAAACCTTAATCAGGGTTCAAGCCTAATATTAAAGATTAATCCTAAAGTAAATCACTGTAAGAGAATGTGTTTCATGTGAAAGGCCATTTTCAGGCCAGAGCCTGTGAATGCATAATGAAGACAATATTCAGTTAAAAATTGCTTCAGATCTCTTTCTACTTGAATAGTAAAGTGTGTTGTGCAGCTTTGGGTTTAATGATCCGAAGACCCACCACATACCTGAAAGTTATCACCTAAGGTCTGCTGCAGACTCGCCTCAGCAGCACTGTACTCTCCTCTCAGCAGCTGTAGTTGGGCCAGAGCCATATTGTAAGAGCTGCTTGGCCCACCATCTGGACACAACAACTCCTGAGCCAAAGCCCTCTGAGCCATCTTGATTGCACACACATACACACACAGATATGTCTCTCAATATACACATATAATTATGCACTCAGCATATAATTACATAATACACTATGTAAGGAATAAATCCTATTCGGGAATACTGTTACAGGAAAATAATCAACAACATGGCCTGAGGCAGGTTATTCCTCCTACACCACAACAATTTGCCAACAAGAACAATTTGCTAAAAAAAAAAACAAAGCAAATGTGTTTGTTGATTTAGAACATCTGCAAAACAAGTTAGTTTCTCTCAATTACATTACGTTAACTATAAACAGGCCTTCCCTCAACAGCAAGTGTTTTAAAGGTGAAAAGTCTTCTGTTCTGAAGAGTCTGCCATGGCAGAAAGCATACTGACTGTTGCAAATTCTTGACACTGGAGCATCTTTTCATCAATGTCAGAATAAACATGTCCTTACAGAAATCTTCATAATATCAAGGGGTATTTTTCTTTGCTATATATAGATATACAGTCAGGCAACACTCACTCACTCATCATCTATACCACTTTATCCTGTATTCAGGGTCGCAGGGGGCCTGGAGCCTATCCCAGGAGGCACAAGGTGGGGTACAACCTGGACAGGGTGCAAATCCATCGCAGGGCACACACAGACACACACTCATTCAACACTACAGATAATTTGGGACCGCCAATTAGTCTAATCTGCATGTTTTTGGACTGTTGGAGTAAATCTGAATACCCGGAGGAAACCCACAAAACACAAGGAGAACATGCACACAGAGGGGAATCGAACCCGGACGCTGGAGGTGCAAGGCGACAGTGCTAACCACTACACCACTGTGCCACCCAAAAATGTATACATACTACAGAAAAAGAAAAATACTGTTATTTGGATTGCGAGCATAATTTGTTCTGGAAGCATGCTTGTATATCAATGCACTTGTATATCAAAGCGAATTTCCCCATAAGACACACGCACACACACACACACAGACTAACAGAATCACTTCTCTGTCAGCAAACGTCTTTAACAAGGAACCTCTCTAATGAAACTTTCTTTTGCCTCCTTCTGAGAATTTTGCAGAAATGTGACATTGCACTGTCGTTAAACAGATTGATTTCCCGCACTGCTACACTCTTTTTTACCTTTTCCTTCAACTGTTGCAGTCCATTTACTAAAGAACAGTTAGTACACATGGACAAAAAAAAGCTTTAACCACGCACACACGGTCACTATACAAGTGACGCACATGCACTGAGATTGAGCATGGGAGACAATTACCCATAATCCTGCAGCGCGCGAGAGACAAGAACCATTGGCTCTGTTGTGATCACGTGATGCTCGGCAGACAAAGTGCATGTTTACTACTCGTATGTCACGAACTCATTTGTTTATCAAGTTGAAATTTAGTAATTTAAAAATTTGGTCTTCTTGCAAAAACGATTGCAGGCAAAATTATACAAGGTTCCACTGTACAGTATGGGCAATATGATGTCTATTTTATTAATATTATAATTATAATACTTGTGAATGAGCTGTTACTATAAGATGTATTCCTATTTAAGTGGAAAGAGTTGTTGCCTCCAGTGGGTGGTCACTGGATGAAAGAGGTCATGTATTTTATTCATCTAGAAAAGATTCGCTATTCCATAAAGGGATCCACTCAGAAATTTTATAATGTCTGGCAACCATTGTTGAGCCACGTTGAAAATATCGATGTAGATAAATTGGACCTGTAATGAAAGATTTCTTGTTCATTTTTTTCTAATTCTTTTTTATTATTCTCTTGTTTGATGTTTATTTATTTATTTATTTGTTTGTTTATTTTCTCCTATTTCTTTTTCTACTGACTGGCTGTTGTTTTTTATGGGGTTCGGAGATGGGAATGGGTGAAAATAGTGTACCATGATATGTATCTTGTTTAAATAAAAAAAAAGCACGTTGACAATAATAATAATAATAATAATAATAATAATAATAATATGATAATTATATACACTACCGTTCAAAAGTTTTAGAACACTTGCAAATCTCTTTGTTTTTGTTTAGTGATTTATTTTCTACATTCTACAACAATACTGGGGATTTCAAAACTATAAAATAACACATGTGGAATTAGGTAATTACGTAACAACAACAAAAACAACAGTTAGTTGTTATTTTAAGACACAGAGGTCAGCCTTTCTGTAATAGTTCTTGCAAGAACAGTATTGTCAAGTGCATTTGCAAAATCCGTCAAGCACCATAATGAAACTGGCTCTCATGAAGGCCGTCCCAGGAGGACGAGACCAAAACCTACCTCTGCTGCAGACGAGAAGTTCATTTAGAGTTATCAGCCTGAAAAATGACCAATTAACAGCAGCTCAGATTAGAGGCGTTATGAAGTCTTTACAGAGCAGAAGTAGCAGAAACATCTCAATATCAACTGTTCAAAGGAGATTAATGCATTTTTGGATGCCTTCAGCATTCCTTTACAATGTAGAAAGAAATAAAAATCAGGAACCATCATGGAGTTAGAAAGTGTTCTAAAACTTTTGAACGGTAGTGTACATCGAACAAGAGAGTAATTTAAAAATTAATAAGAATAAACTGTTTAAATTCCTGAAAAAAGCACTTTGATAATAATATTATTATTATTATCATTATCATCAAAGTGCTTTTTTTATTTACAAGATACATAGCATGGTACACTTTTTTTTTCACCAATTCCCCCTCTCCGACCCCATAAAAAACATTTAAAAAAATTATATTATTATTTATTTACTTATTTATTTGTTTGTTGATTTAAAAAAATAGGCTGATTAGTAAATATTGAGAGTGGTTCTGGAAACTAGTGTGTCTTTTGCTGTTGATTTTGTTGTTGATCACCTGTGATGCGTAACTCTGGAGAAGAAACTTCACAGACTCCATGTAAATTGTGGTGCCATCTCTAATGGGAGACAGATGGTCTCGTAGGATGGTTTGTACAGAATCAGCTCTTGCTTTGTCCCCCTGGCTCTTCTCAGCTTTTGCCTGTCTTTCTCTCTCACCCTCAGTGTGTACAACATCTGCAAAATTCAAAGTGTTATCCTGAAATTAGCAACAGTATATTATGTAAGAAAGTCCACACAACCACATTAACAGCATTTCTGTCATCATTACCCTGCATATAAATTGCATACAATAAATAAAAGATGTGGTTTTCATCAAAATCTACTAAAGGTATAAAGTATACGATATGTTAACAATATGTAAAGTATGTGAACACCTAACCATCACTTCCACATAGTTGGAAGCAAAGTATTATATATAGGTCGTCTTTATGTGCCGTTTCGTTACTTCTCATGCCTGGAACTAAGGGCCCCACATATGTTCAGCAGGACATCACCCCATACACAAAGTCTACAAAGACATAGCGTATCAATGTCAGTGTGAAAGAGCTCAAGTGGCCTGTAAAGCCCTGACCTCAACCCCACTAAACATGTTTAGGATGAACTGGAATGCTGACTGCACACTACTGCTCTTGTGGCAAATTCCCAGAGCCACACTACAAAATCCAGTGGAAAGCCTTTCCAAAAGGGTGGAGACTATTATAACAACTAAGGGACTAAATATGGAATGGAATATTCAACAAGCACATATGGTTAGGGGTATTCAAACCTTTGGCCAAATAGTCTATTAGCTTTTGGTGTGGGAGGTAAAAAACGCTGAGCAACTATGTGCTTGAATTTAGTTTTCCTCAAGACACATACTGTAGAGCTGGCTGTTAAATGGGAATTGGTCACAACATAATTAATTAGAATGACTTTGAATCAAAACCAGACTGTGTGGTCAGATACAACGGTTGTATAAGTAGTAAAAATCTACATTAAATGGAGAACTGAAGTCTACGACAATATTGATGCCAAACCTAGTAGATTAATATTTTATAAAGCCAAAAATGTAATTACTGATCCAAGATGTAATGATAATTTACCTGGTTTGTCCACTGCCACAGTATCCTCTGAATGAGTGTGAGTGTTAGACACAGGCTTCGCTTTCAGCTGCTTAGTTGCTTCCATGAACGCCATTTCGGCTTTGATGAAGTTTTCCTGGGCCAAGTAAAACAAGCCTGTGCACACACAACACATCTATTTTGGAGATAAATGTATCTTTTAAGGATATATGTTTATGCTCACATAAATCCAGCCATGCTATAAAGAAATATAATTTTGGATATGTACCCCTAACCTATTTTTATAACCTATTCAGGCAAATAAACAATTAGAAATTATTAGAAATGTCTATTTGCAGAAAAAGGAGGACATTTAGGCACAATACAGTATATAGATTTTACCATTCATGAGCAATGCTAGCTACTACATGTATAATATAGGAACATTATATCTATATCCTTATAGTAATCCTGCACTTAAAGTCAAATTTGATACAGCAAATGACACAAAGCATTTTTTACATAATACTTTTATATAATGTTTGCCCTAGTGTGGAGCGGATTGTGATTCTGTCACAATCCATCAACATTCATATCAGTGAGCTCATGTGTATGGAAAAGCACTTTCCTCCAAGTGTGCTATGCTACTCTGTGCAGCTCATGAGCAGAATGAAAAGATGCGGTTTGATGTAAAGGAATGTCTTAGCTTTTACTGTCCTTGGTTGGAGGCTGATGGAAAGAGCTCATTGGTGGATGAGAATTTACAGGTGACCAAACTGCAGAGAGAATATTACAAATCCATTAAAAAAGAACATTTCACATTTCATACTGTTCTTACCAAACAAGGTCCAGGGGATCACAGAGCTTGACTTGATAGATGTGGCCCTCTCGAAAAAGGTCTCTGCTTCCTCACAATGACCATTCATTTCTGACACAATCCCACACATAACTAAGCTGGTGGAAAAAAAAACAAGCATTTCAACAACTGATTTTTGCATAGTTACATAGCTACATAGCCAAAGGTTTGTGAAAAACTGACCATAACACACATACTGTATGTGCTTTTTGAACATCTTATTCCAGATCTAGTCTTACATTTAGGCATTTGGCAGATGCTCTAATCCAGAGCGATAAGATGGATACATACTTGCACTGGGTTAACTAGGTTAATAACTAAGTGCGATTAGTCCAACACAATGTGGAAGTGCTTTTATTTATTTATTTTTTGGTGGGGGGGGGGGGTAGTCTTCTTTTCTAATAACCTCCATTCATCTGGGAAGGTTTTCCTCTCAACTGTATATCATGGCTATGGGGATTTTGCCCATTCAGCCACAAGAGCATTAATGAGGTCAGAGACTGATGTTGGTTGAGGAGGCCGGGTGTACAGGTGGTGTTCCAGATCGTCAGTGGGGTTTGAGGCCAGGGATTTGTGCAGGGTACTCACATTCTTTCAATCTTGGTACACCTTGTCTTTATGGACTTTGTTCTGTATATAAGGGCATTATCATGAGCCCAGTACTTTCGGTGAAGGAACATTACTGCATAATGATACAGGATATAAAAGAATCCAATACACAAGTGTGTTTTCATCTTTGTGGCAACAGTTACAGTAGGTGCCCACATACATTTGGCCATATAATTTATGTTGAATAATGAAAGCTGCTCCCAGTGTCATTCAGAGCACAGTGTATTCCTCCTCATACCTGGGTATGTGTTCTTGGTCAACGGACACGGCCAGTTGGAAACACTCCTCAGCCTTTAAATACTCAGCAGTGAACATATAAAGCACACCATATTCAAACCAGTGGGATGGGTTGACTCGATCTTTGGCCAGCAGCTGCAAAGACATAAATGGATTTCAATTAAGAATAGTTTTGATTTTTAGTCTATTCCAAATTCTGTTGCTAAGATTTGCTAAGAGGAGCAAGTGAGATGCACCTCTTGGTAATAATGGGCAGCAAGCTGATAATCCTCATTCATCTGGGCCTCTTTGGCAAAGTGCCTGAGCTGACTGCAATCTAGCAGGGGCTGAGCCTGAAACTCTTGATCTTTGGTTGATAAAGTCTGCAGAACAATCAGGAAAAAAGCTATTTGACATTTTGATTTTAAACTGTGACCCATCATATCAAGTCCGGTATTAACTAGGTTAGTTTTGTGCTATGGCTGATAGCGTGCACAAGATATTATGTCTTAAATTTTCAATTTTGGCAAAAATCGGTTAATAAACATCTTATGTTCTTGTTCCTTAAACAAAAACAAAATTTTAATCCTAAAACCTTGTTTTAAAGCACCTTAATATACTATACTAGCAAAGATATTTTTAGAGATAGCTCAGTAGTTAAGGCATTGGACTACTGACTGGAAGATCAAAGGTTCAAACCCCAGCACCACTGAGTTGCCACTGTTGGGTCCTTGAGCAAAGCCCTCACCTGCTCAGATGTGTAACGAGATAAAATGTAAGTCGCTGTGGATAATCAGTCCAAATGCTGCAAACGAGGCTCTTTCCTACTACACCACAGAATCCCCATTTAAATATTCTAAAAATAGGATTTTAATGTTTTTTCTGAGGCCTTTCTCAAAAACTCATTTGCACTGGCCATAACTCAGTAAGCCGACATGATAAAATAATACACTTGGCATTAGAATTTAGCTTATTGAGCCAGAAATATTGAAACAGAAAACTGATTTAAATATTACTTTAAATTATAACTCAAATCACCCAAAATGCAACTTAGTACCTGGTATGTTTTGATGGGTCACAAATAATCTTTACAAGCTAGTGCTACAAGTGTTTTATGCCACCAAGCTTGCATTACCTGAAACTCGTATATCATACAATAAACACAGCACAAGATTGTCATATTGCTAAACCTTATTAAGTGCAACATGCATCTCGTCCACCAGGAAGATATAGAGTTGACTCAGGAAAGCCTGCAGCTGCTCTGGGCTGGTGAAAGCTTCTGTCCTCAGCATCTTCTCACGCACAATCCGTACTACAGAGTTCTTATCAAAGAAAGAACACAAACAAACTGGTCATTCTTCACATACAGTAAAATCTACTAGACCAGTTTATAACAATATTAAACATTATATTATTCTTGAGAAAAAATTAACACAGCTTATTGACTTTTTGCACTAACTTCTTAACTTCTCAATTCTTGCTGCTACGTTAAGTTAAGAAATGTTTACTGTTTCTCCACCACCTCAACCCATCACCATAACACCTTATTATTGTGTTGTCGCACTGTCACTTTTTTGCTTTTGTTTGCACATTTGCACATGCACTTTATGTTGTCTGTTGTCTGTAAAAACCCTGTAGCTAGTTAGATAGTTAGTTTCTTTTAGTTAATTTATGTTGTAATTCATGTTAGGTCTATTTGTCTTGTCTCTGCTAGCCAGCTAACTAGGCCTCTTAGTTAGCTAGTTCTGTTAGTTTATGTTGTAAATTTATGTTGCATGTAGCACCTTGGTCCTGGAGGAACGTTGTTTCGTTTCACTCTGTACTAACTGTATATGGTTGAACTGACAATAAAGCCAACTTGAACTTGAACTTAAAAGATATTGGCTTAATTTTAACACTAATAAGTGGTTTTGTTTGCCGCTAGAACATTGCCAGAATCAGTTACTTAAAAAAAATGTTGACTGATGGAATTTGTGTCATTCATACTATATTGTATATTGAAATTGTACTATAACATATGATCCTGATAATCAGGTTTCATATCATTATGTTATTTCATAGACATTCAACAATATTAAATGTAATTATGGCAGTTTGCTGTCATGGATGATGGACCGATTTGGCTGCATTTGTGGTTGAAGCAGTTTAAACAGCATAATAGATAATGTTCAACATTAATACACTACGGTCAACATTCACACACTACGGGGCAATTTAGAAACACCAATTAGCCTAATCTGCATATTTCTGGACTATGGGAGACAACTAGAGAACACGGAGGAAACCCTCCAAGCACAGGAAGAACACGCAACCTCCATGCACACCGACCTAAACCCAGGACCTGGGGGTGCTAGGCGACAGTGATCGCCACTAAGTCACCATGCCACCAAATAATTCATTGGATTTGATTAAAGAATGCCCTGCGATGCATTGGCACTTCAATCCATCCAGGGTGTCCCCCACCTTATGCCCCAAGTCTCCTAGGATAAGCTCCAGCCACCTGTGATCTTGTGTACAGAATAAAGCGGTATAGACGATGGGTGAGAGTGAGTAAATAATGGAGTCAGAGAGACCCAAAATAGTGTACTCATGACCGATAAAATGTCATGCAAACTGCAATCATCAAAAGCAAACATTTATTGCGCAGCTATAACTGAGTTCAGGGGTGTGTATAATTAGGACTCATGTGATGGAGCATGTTTGTGATGGGGATTGTAGTTCTAGACAGCTTGACAAGTTTGTGGTGGCTGATGAGAAATGGAGTCAGGTGCCATTCATTAAACTAAATAAAACACACTAATTTCTAGGTTACTGATCAGGAGTTTTGTGGTTCAAGCCCCAGCTCTACGTATCTGCCCTTGAACAAGGCCCTTAAACTTGTTTGCTCCAGAGGTGCTGTATCATGGCTGATCACAGCCTTCTAACAAGATGGACTTTGCAAAGAAAGAATTTCACATTGCTGTAAAATACATGTGAAATATAAGGGCTTCGTTTTCTATACGATAACAATATTTCAACTTCTACATGTTGCATGACATCATGCCACTCTTATGTTAATTCATTTCCTGTAACAGCACAGCACATTGTGCTTTATTCCTTAATTCAATGTTATCAATTCACACCAACTCATTAACTCACTTTCATTTGTTCTTTAAAGGCAAAGTATTTCCCAGAGCAGTTCAGCTCTCCGAATAGCTGGGTTTTGCGCTGCTCTTGGGTGACAGGATCCAGAGGCTCGGCACCAGGAACAAATGCAGCTCCAAACATCTGCTCATACTGCTGCAACACCTGTGTCACTACGCTCATTATCTGTGTCTGGTAATCCTGCACGGCCTGCACCAAATACCCACACAGCTTAATTGTTTAATTTCCAATTGTAATAATTTCATTGCAAGCAACAGAAACAGTAAAACACTGTGTTGATTTAAAGAGAGCCAAAGTAATACAAAACACTTATTCAAATGCATTACAGGAAAGGGCTTGAAAACAAAATATGAGTGTTGTGAGGAGGTGTGTGTGTGTGTGTGTGTGTGTGTGTGTGTGTGTGTGTGTGTGTGTGTGTGTGTGTGTATCTGTCTGTCTGTCTGTCTGTGTGTGTGTGTGTGTGTGTGTGTGTGTGTGTGTGTCTGTCTGTGAGTGTGTGCATGTGTGTGTCTGTGTGTGTGTGTGTGTGTGTGTGTGCGCTGCTTCTCTCTCACTTTGTCTGCTCCTGCTGAATGCCTGGGTCGTTGAGGCCTGGGAGGGATCAGCTCGCTCACTCTACGGGTTCACAAAACCACTCAGTAAGTATATAAAATCTCTCGATGCCATTATGACACAAAATATGACGTCCGACATACAATGTTGAAAATTTAAGAAACTTCTTGTTACCGTCTGATTAGTTCCTCTGGCTGTCTTTTTGGAACAAGTGGTTTTTCCAAGGCAATTTCAATAATAATGTAAGATCTTGAATCTGCATACATCTATCAATGCATTTCCCATTAGCTTCACACAAATGACAGGAATACCCAAAGATTAAAGATTTATATTGGTTCATTTTTCAGCAAATAGACCAACCTGAGCTTCAGTATTCACTTGCACTTCAATGTCCATCGTGCTCTCTGTCTGAGCTGGTTTTCCCTACAAACACAAGCACTCAATTTCAACTTATTAAAGTAATCAGGTTTTGTTTTAAATCTGAATCAGAATCAATATCTATTGTGTAATGTAAGGTTTATGGTATGATCTGAATGCTGTACTAATGATCTATAGCACAGGAGAGAACACAGACAGACAATCTAATACCAGATAAGCTCACGCCCTAAGCGGTGTGATCTGTGATCTGTGTTGTCAGATTGAACATTTTTCCTGCAATTGAAATGTGCTCTTTTGAATAGTGTAATGTTAAAATTATGCATCAGCTAAATGATCGCTAAGAGAAAAAAGTACAAAATCTGCTCTTTTCCCCAGTGTTTAAGCCTTTGCCATAGGCATTATAATAAAAGCTGAAAAAATTCCATCCATGACCAAAGATTATGTGATAGCTTTGTAGGTAGCACGTCACTTATCCTTTACTGCTGTTGACAACATGACATTCACGAGATGATAGCATTTAAAAAATACAAATACATGTCTCTGTTTAATGGTTGTCACCAAGTAATTTTATACTCCAGAGTCTTGTTATCAGCTGACGATGTGAAACAAAGTACAGTCATCCCCTGATCTGTGGGAGTTAGGCAGAATTTCAGCTGAGCTCAAGGCTTGCATTTATTCACTCTTCAGCACACTGTGTGTGTGTGTGTGGGGGTGTGTGTGTGTGTGTGTGTGTGTGTGTGTGTGTGTGTGTGTGTGTGTATGTTTGAGTTCAGTAAAACATACTTGTGAGTGTAATATTGCTAAATTACAAGCTCTAAGTACAAGAAATTAACATTGAGTAACTGACATTTCACAATATCACTAAATGTTTTGTTTCATTTATGTCTATCAGTAAAAAAAAAAACCCTAAGGAAGCCACACATGGAAGAAACATTGGCTGCTGCCATGCAACGCATAGAGTGGCCTGGGGGAGATGTAATTGTTTTAATGCAACAAAATTTTGACTAGAACTGGAAGTGAAGTGTCTCAATGCAGTTATACCAAATATAATCACCCTTGTTCGCTGCTTATTCAATCAAATTAGTGGATTAGAGCTGACTGTGGTTGTGTAATGTGATTTCTTTCATCTCAACACCATTTTGTGGTGTTTACTTGAAATGAGATCATTGTTTGTTTCCAGAAGAAAGGGGAATGGTTTGATCAATCACAGCCATGGAAAAATGCTTCATATTCTCATCCCCAAAGCCCCACGGAGAAGAGTGTGGTTCTGCTTTTAGGTATGAACCATGATATTGGTAGTGACATGAAGATTCAACTTTCTGCATTGAGTCCACCAATCTAATGCTTTTATAACTTATTTGATTTGGACACATTGGTTTCTTATTTATTAAATATCCTTGAAAGCAACTAAACCCCTTCATAATTTCTTCCTTTTGCTCAAAGAGAGACTGATCCTGGATCCCTAGTGTAGTCTTCTCTGGACCCTCTTCAGTGAGTAGAGAATGCCTTAATACACCAGCTCCATCGAATCTACTCCCATCCTGACAAACCACTATTACTGGGACCACTATAAGGATAATGTTCTTTGACTTTGACTTCTCCAGTGCCTTCAACAACAATAGACCAGCAGTACTGGGGGAAAAACTATGCACAGAAAAACACCTTACACCTTCCAAGTGTAATATCTGTAAATTCAATCATGACTCATGTGCTGCCCCTTTCTTTAGTGCAATACGGAATTTACTATTTTTAAGATTTTTTCTAATTTATTACTCTTTTATTCTCGGAAATAAACAACGGTAAGCAAATGTAGCCAAGACAAAGCAATTTCCCTCTGGGATTAATAATGTTCTTTGAATCTTGAATCTTGAAATGATACCGATTTTTAAATAAGGAGTCAAAATAGTATTACACCAAAAGTTAACTGTGTAACACACCTTCGCTCCAGTTGAAATATATGATAAAACTTTTTATAAATAAAAATTTTTTGTTGAATTTAAGTTGCCTGCTCAGGCATTTTTCTAAAAAAAAGGTCACACGTTATTTGATAACATTTTTAACGGTCACTATTAGGGCAACCAGTACACACCTTGATTATGGTAAGCAGCCACCATACTTGGATAGTAAACTGGGTTGCCTGAAGGCACATTCTACATCTTGTGTGTTCACACTCTGCACATGATTAGATATGCCTTTAGATCAGCCCGTTATGATGGGATTTTGTGTTAAACTAGGAAAACAATAAAACATATGGACATTATGAATTTTCTCTGCAACCATAAGCCTTGAGCAGCCTAAATGTTTTCTTAC
Organism: Channallabes apus; assembly: GCA_030522415.1. NCBI lineage: Eukaryota > Metazoa > Chordata > Actinopteri > Siluriformes > Clariidae > Channallabes > Channallabes apus. The sequence goes on along the minus strand of CM060121.1, from coordinate 10,867,177 downwards.
AGAAAATTCATAATGTCCATTTAAAGTCTTTTAACTACATAGTTTAGGTATCCCTGCTCTTTACAATTGTAATGAATGTTATATAAAGAATACCTTTTTAATTTCTTCTTTGCTATCTTTTCCTCCCACAACCTTGCTAGGTGCTGCCTTGGAGGAAGATAAAGAAGACGCTGGACGAGGACGAGCATCTGCTAACAATGCTTTCATGCTCTCGTTCACCACACTCGCATTCCTCTTGGTCTTCAACATAAAGAACAGTTAAACCCAACAAATTAGTACAATGGGAGGGCGGTAGATCCATTCATTGCGAAAAAAGGAAAAAAAGATTTTAGCATAATAATTTAGATTAGAAATAAATCCAATCCAGTTCAAATCCAGTCCTGGAGGGCCAATCTCCATCACAGATTGGTAACTCACCTACACTGAATCAAAACCAACAAATCTGGCAATTAACACATTAGATGAATATGTTTTTAATCAGAAAAATCTGCAAACTGTGCAGGACACCTCCAGCATTGGATTTGTTCAGTCCTCTGTGGCTATTCTATATATTATAGAGTTCCACCCACCCTACCTTCAAGAGGAGATCAGAGTCTGAGAATGGGTGGATTCTGTACGCTCCACGGATGTGTCTAACCCCAGGGTACAGCAAGCGTGCCAAGTCAACATAGGCCACTCCATGGAAAGAAATATGAATGTCATCCTCTAGCTGCTGTTCACAAATACAAAGAAATGTTTCATTCATGTTGCTATAAAAATAAAATGGACAATATCATACTATACTATACAGTATATTTTATATTTATATATACAATTTTGTACATCACTGTACACAGCTTTTTCATTGCTTACTTTTCCTCCTGCTGCTTTAGAAGATCCAAACTGAATACATCTCATAATTTCCACTGGCCACAGCCTGCATTCCACAATTCTACGGGACAGACTGAGACATAACAGGTAGCAGTGTCACAAGTAGGACAATCTCAAAATTGCTATAATACAAAGAAAAAGAAAAAGTACTGTATAAACATTAGATACTAAGTACAGCAAGTACATCCAACCCAGTTCCTGGAAAACCATGCGTTGTTGCAGTGTACTCACAAGTACATCTTAGAACATCTAGGACATCTGAAGTGGTCATTTAAAACATTATTTCCACTTGGACATGATCCACATTGTCTGAGGTGTCAAAATAAACATCGATATGACATGTCAAATTTAAAAACACTGATAATATCTTTTCATGAACACTTGTTGGAACAACAATTTAGTTTTTCATTTAAAATTACAAATGATATTTTTGTCTTTTTCTTCATAAACAACACCCTTCAAGCTGGGCTGTTTTTTTCATTCTGAGCACAATGGAACATGATTCAGCAGTAGCAGGAGCTCTCCAGGAGTTGGGATGGAAAACAATAACTATAATAGATGATAATGAAGAACAGAAGTAGTCTTCTGACCATGAAGCTCCTCCTGCATCCATAAAAGAGCGACGTGCTGTGTCCCAGATCACTCTTTTACTCTCAGCTTCAGCTCTGGATACCTGTTACAGAAGGTTACATGTTAATGAACTGTCACTGTATGCACATATATTTTGTATACTGTAAGGTCTCATTAGATCATATTGCCTCTGGAGCATCCAGACATACCTTAATAGTATAACGGTCACCATGCTCCAGATTAACAGGGTCGTTGACAATAGAGAGACCTGGGATGAAATGGGCGTCCGGGGCGTGGAATGGACCAAAGGGCCATTTTTTGCCTCTGGGCACTGATTCTTTTTCTCCTGCCACTTTTAATGTGCCGTTGGAGAACAACAATATCTGCTCCTTCTGACAAAGAGCATTTGTGATTTTTGTATTAATAGCACATTAATTATTTGGCTGATGCTTTGAATAGAAGTGATGAATACAATCCGAGCATAAAGCTTGTAATGAAGAGAAAAGTCTGCAAAATTACATCTTTACCAAATGACTAAAATGAATCATTGTAGGAAGAACAAAGAGAGATAATTAAACATTAGGGTCAGCTAGGCAGTACAAAACCTAGTCATAATGCTGTCACATTGTTCAATGGAGTCTAAGTAACCCAGGGAGCAATTACAGGCTTAACTGCTGTTTTAGAAAAAAGATAAAAATTTTAATCTCAAAAATGTCAATATCTAGAGCCTAATTTTCTAATCATGTTCTTGAAGTATGCTCATTCCTGCACATATTATTTTTCTTACTGATACTTACTTGCAGCTACTTAGCTTAATAACAGCAAGTTCCATTTAGAAGTAGATTTATTAGAGAAGAAAACATTAAACTGTGCACGACAGGGGATACACCGATACTATGATTGCAAACTCAAAGCACAGAAATGCCAAGATGCTAGTTATTTATTGCATTTAATAATTCAAATCCAGTCATGGTACACTTAATACAGTGGTATTGTTTATACCTTATGTGATGTTAGGGGGATTTGCAGAGCAGCTACATAACTATGTTGAGGCCCAGGGACAGTGTTCCAAACATCAGGGACGGAGTAGGCCGTCTCCACTGTGACTGTGATCAGATTAGACTCAGAGAGCTGTGCCTCTGAGAGCAGCGGCTCTGGTACACTGACTGTGACTTCCAGTGTTGGCTGGGGGAAAAGCATTCCATAGTCAATTAAAAAGGCAATTACAGAGGAGATCTTGTTCACCATCAGACTCTCAACTGATTACATACTTCATTATCATGGTGGCAACAGATTTAAAAGATTAGCCCAGACACCTCTATTCCTGGCCACAGATTCCAGCTCCTCCTGGGAAATCCTCCAAATATTTCCAAGTTAGCAATGAGATATAGTCTATCCAAAAACTAATGTCTGGGTCTGGTCCGGGGTCTAGATCCAGTGGGATATGCCTAATAAAACTTTAGCAAGAGCTGACTGGGTGCTTTGGACAAACAGAGGTTCTACAACATCAATGTACTGTACGTGTAACCACAATCTTATTCCTTAAGTCACTATACATAGCTACTGATCATAAGAGAAACTAGGTTTAAGACAAGATAGATTTACCAGTAAAGAGAAATGTTCAAGGTTACTAAAGTACAGTAACTTTTGCAAACTATCATTTTCTATCTCCTTGTCTTTTTAATCTTTATTTCCTTGCATGTGCCATTGTAAATGGCAAGTAATTTAGATTTTTCTTATAAAAACTCTAATAATGCTTAGCAAACTCTACCAGTCACAAATTATTACTTATACTGTATATAAAATATTATATAAAGCTATAGTATTAAGATGTATCAGTGCAGAATGCACACAGAGAAATAATGAGTAATAGAGTGTACTATAAGATTATTGTAGGTTTTTTGCGAATTACCAAACTGTATGATTTAGGCAATAGCATGTGTTACTGTGCCCTTACCTTAATTCCTTTGTTTTGTGATGCAGTCTCACTTGCCGATCCATGAGTAGGGTGAAGCACCACAGTGGGTGAAAAGCTACACTGGCCTAAAGTTTAAAAAAGGTCGGAAACTTCATAAAGAAAACCTTTTTAAATTGTTTTACCCAAAACAGTATCTTGGTTATTACCTTCTGCATTAAATTGGCTACTAGTTTTAATTGTTAGGCTAAAGTTTGGGGTGAAATATTATTTTAATGCATATTTCTTATTTTACTTGTGTGAATAGAATGAGCAAATGCTGAGGTCTCACCATGCAGCAGAGGGAGCAGGTCCACAACAGACTGGCCCAAAACAGACGTCTTCTCCTCTTTTTGCTTTTGTTCTTTTGGTAAAACCTCAATCAGTGTTACTAATAAGTCACAAAGAAAGACAAATTTCAGTTAGCCTTTCCTCCAAACAGAGTGAATTCAATTATTCCTGCACACACAAACAAAACATGAGACTGTGCTATGTGCAATGGTTTGCAGGCCCATTTCTGGTTACAAATGGGAAATTTCAAAATTGAAAGATACAAGATGGTCTTACATGCTATTTTTATGTTATTTGACATCAGTCAGGCAACTTCAAGAATTTTTGACAAAACTGAAAGAAATAATTTTAAGAATGCCTGTAAATTTTGACCGGAATCATGTTTTTTTAGGATTATGTTATCAAAAACATCAGAGCAGAGCACACTGATATGCTCCATTGACTTCAGGTATCTTATTGATCTTATTTTTCAATTCTTTTATTAACATTTAAAGCTTTAAATAATATTGCTCCAGTGTACTTTCTCATCTGCCTCAAATGCCCTTATATCAATATCATACTTTAGTTTGAACTCAGTGGGTGCAAGAGCATTCTCTAGTGTGGCACCAAGGCTATGGAATTAATTAAATATGATATCATAATGATGAATTAAAATAATCAACTTTTAAAAAACACAGTAAAGTGGTGGCTTTGTTGATTCAGTGCAATTGACAGCAATAGCTTTGTATGCCCTGTGTGAAACTTGATTGATTCAAGATTCAAAGAACTTTAATGATTCCAGAGGGAAATTGCACTAGCATTCTGTCCAGGATGAACAAATGCTTATTCATTTACTGCATATGTATGAGTAATACATGTATAAATATAATAAATTTGATAATAGTGGATTGTGATTTCATGCAAGAAACACTGGCCTCAGTGGCTAATGGCTAACTGCCTGCATGTTATTGACTAACAGATGGAAAGCGGGGTAATGTAAAAGAGCAAAATCAAAAAAGTCAGAAAGCATTTACTCCTCTGACACAGATCCATCTACTCACATATAACAGGCTTGTGTGCCAGATCATCCAGGGTGTGTATTGCTTCAGAACAGTAAAAGCCACAGGTGAAATTGAAGTACACAGCCTCATCCACAGGCACCTGCAGCTTCTGAGAGTCTCCCAATGCTATGCCGTTAAACTCAGCATGCAAAAAGCCGAGGAATGCCTGCTTTTTGCTACCTTTCTGAAATCACCGAAGAGCAGCATTTTATCTGGGTTCATATGTGTGTGCATCGTTACAGAAAATGCATTGTTATAGAAAATGTGCTTGGGATGATTTAGTGCCTCATTAGTCGAAATAAACAGAATTTAGTTTACCAGGTTTACTCCTCGTAATACAGTTATCTGCACTGGTACACCGGTCGCTCCTTGGTCCATGATGAAATATCAGCTAAAACAAACTCCGAAATGGTCTTATTCCCTTACTCTCGAAGCGTCTTAGTGTTTCCATAGTAACGCTATTCGCTCTCGCGAGATGTTAGACCCGCTTGCGTTTCCATGGAGAGTCTGTTTGTTGCGTCATATTTAATCCGCGCTATGACACCTCTTGCATTTAGTTTTTTTTTTTTTTAGAAAATTATTAATAATACATAAATTTACGATAATTTTATGCCATCGTTTTTTTGGTGTCATGGTTTAAAAGTGTGAGTGTGATTTGGGATCAGTCAAATCAGGTTAGAGGTCGTTTTATATATACTGCACGTCACAGAAAACTGACCCTGAATCTGTGGTAAATGAGCTAATCCACGTCCACGCCTCGTAGCTAGTTAGTGTTGCGCAGGGCAGCCTATAGGTATAATGCAGCATAATAACTGATGCTCAAAAACAGTCGTTTGAATAGTTGGAGTCATTACAGTTAGCTTGGTAGAGAAATGTGTATGTGTTGCAAACTCGTTTTTTTTGGTGCAATTAAACTTTCAATTAATGTTCCCCCAAATAATGATCATCCTGGTGTATCTGTACTACCTGGCAACACGGACGCGCACTATTCTCACATACTCTGTAGAACGGACGTGTCCAGAAGCCACAGTACAGAGCTCGTCTTGGGCAGCTTCTGATAGCTCTAATAAGATATAGATAATTCATGATGAATACAGTGAACAAATCTTATGACTTTGTTTTTGTAATTATGTAACTTTATTACCGGATACGAGGCACTTCCACTTCCTGGCGGGTGACTTAACTCTGATAAGGTTAGAGGTACAATGGTTATACAGCCATGTTGTCTTTTAATAATGATACATGATTTTAAACGTTAGTTTTTCGGGATGTTTTTTCCTTCAGCATGTCTGCGCTTGTGGATGAAGCGATCAAACAGTGCAGAGCAGAGGAGCTAAAACTCACCGAAACTATCCGGCAGTATAGAGAGCTTTTACGCTCCATGTAAGTCATGTTATTTCGGTTTAGTAACATAGTCGTGTTAATGCGTTTGCTTTGGTAATAAGCTGTGACATTTGGCAGGAAAACGTGCGTGAAACACAACACTGAAGCGGAACCGACGACCAGCGTGAAGGATCATGGTAAGAAAATCAACATGAATGGAAAAGTCCAATAATTCATACAAAGTAAAATAACAGTCACTGTAGAGAAATGTATCAGGAAATGTATATTATCATTCCGTCATTTACGTACTCGATGTATTTCTCGCATAACATGTTTTCACTTTGTTTTTACGTGTAGCGAAATAAGCCAGTTTTAGTACACGGTAGTAAGGTGCTGTTGCGTTAAGGTGGGCGGGGCTAATTTTGTAGTGGTTACGTCACATCTACCAAAGTACCAATCAGAAATAAGCCTGTATTCACGTCAGCTTTACCTCAGGAAACCAAACTCGGAGAGAAAGAAAAGAAAAGACATGCCAATGTGCGCGTTCACATTTGAGTCACTTAAAATAATTAATAAGCACAACAATGACATGGAAATACAACATAAAATGCATGACCATTAAGTCTTTGTTAGTTAAAGGTAAATGTGCATTTTCAGAGTCAGTTTAAAACATTCTTGCTATTTTTATTATATATTTATATATATGATATTTATTTTATTTTATTTATTTATTTACTTCAAAGGAAGATTAAGCAATTCTAATTCTATACACGTTTTGTGTAATTCAGCAAATATCTCCTGCGAGCTCTCTGTTTTGTGTGTGGGCTAAAATTAGGTGTGTACACACAGCTTAGGCTCTGAAAAAGGTAAACAAACAAAGTGGTGCACACCATGGCACAAAACACTATTCCAGGCAATCAGAAACAGGGAGTGTGTTTGTGCTCATGCACAGCTCAGGGGAGGGCAGATATAGTAAGAAGAGCAATAGCTCTGGCTGCTGGACTCCATGCATTGTCAAGAAGCAGAGATGAAAGAAATGCATATATACATACAATAGCAGAAGACAACAGTGATAAGTTGCTATAAAACCAAACAACATGGACACTTAAAGAAGATTCTGAACGCTGTACTATATCACACAGGATAAGGCAGGGGATTTGTCTTTTTCACAATAAATAATAATAATAACAAATCGAAATCTTGGATTTAAATGCTGTTTGTTTAAATGTTGTATCCAAGCAATATCAAATATGAGGTTGTGCTGGATATCATATGACGGCTGTGATGCTGATGGCTCTGACCACATCACAGCCATGCTGATTACCAGCACAGCAGCAGTGTTTTATTGCTCAACCATGATATTTGTACAACATTTGCTAAGGAATTAATAACCAGAAAAATCTACAACACAAGTTTGTCAGCACGGTGGGATTACTTGGATTGATGTACACTACCATTCAAAAGTTTGGGGTCACTTGCAAATTTCTTTTGTTTTTGTTTAGTGATTTATTTTCTACATTCTACAACAATACTGGGGATTTTAAAACTATAAAATAACACATGGAATTAGATAATTACGTAACAACAACAACAAAAAACAACAGTTATTTTAAGGCACAGAGGTCAGCCTTTCTGTAATAGTTCCTGCAAGAACAGTATTGTCAAGTGCATTTGCAAAATCCGTCAAGCACCATAATGAAACTGGCTCTCATGAAGGCCGTCCCAGGAGGCCGAGACCAAAACCTACCTCTGCTGCAGAGAAGAAGTTCATTTAGAGTTATCAGCCTGAAAAATGACCAATTAACAGCACCTCAGATTAGAGGCGTTATGAAGTCTTTACAGAGCAGAAGTAGCAGAAACATCTCAATATCAACTGTTCAAAGGAGATTCATGCATTATTTGGACGCCTTCAGCATTCCTTTATAAGGAATTTTTTGTAGAAAGAAATAAAAATCAGGAACGATCATGGAGTTAGAAGGTGACCGCAAACTTTTGAACGGTAGTGTATATTCCAAAATGCTATGCTAGGTAACGTTACCTTCTTTCCTACAGTAGCTTAGCTCCAAACCTCATCATTTACTGTTGTTTTATATACAGTACAAATACTTATAAGAAATAACTCTTGCTAGTTTTTACTCTGTGTTTTTGATATTTTGTCTGTGTGTTTGCATATCATTTGTTTGATGATGGTTTATATTAATTTTGGTCAGTTATCCTAGTTATAGTGTCATTATGTCTTTTTACCAGAATGTATTATTTATCTCCTCATTTAACAGTCCAACAACAGAATGAATTCACAGAGTACAAGTTCACTTTTTCTTATATAAACAATGTCATCACTAATCAGAGCAAATTAAAAAACAAATCTGTAAAAGCCTGTGAAAAATCTCCCTTTTCCGATTTAGTGTCTTTAACCGTGTTGTTTTTGTCCTACTGAGCTACGTTGAGCTAAATGTTTGACAGAAATGCTTGGTATTATTGGATAAGCATCTTCTACAGATTGTATACTAGTGCATGTGTAGAAATCTGGAATCCCTGAACTACTGCCTGTTTTGTCATACAGTTAATGTTCTGCTACATTTTATTTAGTTTGGTTTTCTAAAATATGCATCAGGACAGGATTTTTAGGCTGTGTCCCAAATGATGCCCCGCAGCTTGTAAGTGGAATAAATGATGAGTTTTTAAAAGTGATTTTTATAGTTGTGTTTTTTTTTTTTTTTCTCAAGTTTTTTTTTTTTATATTAGTAATAGACCCAAAGCTATTGTGTTTGGCCATTCAGCACTGTTCAAAATCAGAAGTACATAAAAAAGAAGACATTAGGTCACACATTTTATTATGTTTATAATGGAGATGCATTGATCGATCAGCCAGTGAATTGACTGATTTTCAGCTTGAGCTTGATTGGTTATGACCAGCACACAAGCTTCAAGCACACAAGCTTCAAAGTGAGCCAAAAGAAACGCCTTTTGATGTTATGATGAACCAAAGTCACGTGCATCATAAAGCGTATGATCAGACAAGTCTCAAAACACTGCTTGTGTTTGGAGCTGTGCATGCCCAAGTTAGAAGCTGTGCACACCTGCATGACTGAAACTGCTCTATACTGTATGTGCTCATTGTCAAGTTGATGTTTGAGGCTTTGGAGGCATTTGAGGCGGTAAAACATCACAGTGTCTTTATAATCCTACAGGTGGTGCACTAAACTGTTCACACATGCCATGTGGTGAGAGTGAACTAATTGCTAATTTTGTTTGGAAATAATAATTATGACTGATGACATGGCAGAGTGCTGCTCGGTAATAATTTTATCTGAAGCTTTTTTGCATTGTTTAAATGCTGCCATTCATTTTTAAGTGGGAAAACTAATATTATACAAAATAGACTAAAGTACATTTGGGTATAAAACTTTTGAGTCTCAACTTGATTTTTTTTATAGTATAGGATCAAGGTTTAAATGTATTTTTTATTTGTAATTTTACCAACTAAATCTATATTTATTTATACAATTCTATATATTACTTGTAAACCGAATCAGAACCTAGGTATTATGATAATATCATATCGAATGGTCCCAGGTGATCCCCATCTCTAATAAATAGCAGCTGGGCACAGCAGTTGCATCTCCAGGACAGTGGGGGTGCAGTAAAACCAGCAGCGCAATAAAGATGCTTGATATCAGTATAGATGTGCAGCTGACAAGCGCTGAGTAGGACTTAACTTTAGTGTGATCAGGTTTATCGATGTTGGTGCTTTTGGCCAAACTCTCCTTCATTATATTCCGCTTACCAGCCACTCAATGTGTCTGACAATCATCTTTTATATATTTCTTAGACATTCCTTCAAAAGAGAGACAAGAAGTCAAGCTCCTAGAACAAGTCCTGGAAAAGGCGTTGAGAATCCGTAGCAGCTCTGCAGTTGGCTCAAAATACCAAGAAAAGCCCTGTTCAAAAGGCAGTGCTAGTAAAGCTTCTGCTGTTAAAGATGGTGATAAAAGAAACCCACAAAAATCGTCCTCTGAGGTGAAAGAAAGTCGTCAGGGTGCAGGACAATTAAAAAACACTGATGGTCATGGAGGTGGTGCTACACGCCGGGTTCCGGGCAACACAGGACCATCATCTCGGCCCACCGTCAAAGTAAAGCAGTCAGGGACAAATTTGACACAAAAAACTACTGGAATTGATGTTCAAAAAAAGCCCTTTCAGATCAACAGTTCTTCCCTAGAATCAGACAGAGTTATAAAGTACATCAGTTTATCTTCTTCAGAAAAGAGGACATCTCATTTGGATCAGGAACGAAAAGTCCAATGTGAAGCATCAGCTCCTGACGAGCAGTGGTGAGATTAACCTCTGATGTTTAGCATTAGCAATAGCACTTTTTTGAATTTACTAAACATTACATGTTTTCTGTGTTGTAGGGGACCTTCACCTTTGTTATCGTTATGGCATGCACAACGGACCAGAAAGAACAAGTGCGTGAGTGCGTGAGTGCGTGAGTGCGTGCGTGCGTGCGTGCGTGAGTGAGTGAGTGCGTGCGTGTGTGCGTGCGTGCGTGCGTGAGTGCGTGCGTGCGTGTGTGATCTGAAACAAGATTATCTTGGTATATTATTTGTTCTCATTGAGTTCACTGCAATATTGTGCAAGTTATAAAAAAAAGTTTTAAAACTGTGTCTCCGTCAACAGACTGTGGACTAAAGTCTTGACCAGATATTCTAAGCCTGTACCAGAGAGAGACCATTTTAAGAAGAGACTTGTCAGTACTGTATCCTTTTTGTGTTGGGTAGAGAAAAAACATTAGTCAAGGACTTGTTTTCAACACAAATTATAAAAGTAACCTTAAAAGTAAGGTTTTGTAAAGGCAGTGCTAACATTTAGTTCAGGGGCTAAAGTAAATAATGTTGAGAAATCAATTCAACTGATCTGCAGTCGATTTTAAGTGATTTTAACCTAGACATTTATGTTAAGGTATTGTACCCTGGTGATTTTTACACCTAAAGTAATGTGGTCTCATATACATGCAGCTGTTTGCCAGAAAGTAAAGATTTTGCTAGTGGGAGTTGGCTGCGGTGGATTTCGGGCTGATGTGATTTCAATGTTTCTATATATTTTGGCAGACGTAGATTTTTGTAGCAGTGTCTGTAGGTGTAAATCTACAGGTACAGTATATACCTGAGAACCAAGATTGGCACCTTCCAGGGATGTTTCTAGCTATTGGAAAAGATCAGCGACTAAGTCAAGTTTGCCTGTGTGTTTAATTTGTAGAAAGTTCAGCATCAGTAGGTTGGGGAGATTATATCTACTCTTTATAAAAAACAACAACATGCATTTATTTATTATAAAGACAATAATAAGAATAATGTAGTTTACAGAATGAAATTGCTATAAAACATTCAAGTGCATGGAGTCAAACCGGGGTCTGCAGCACTCTTGTATGACTTGCTCAGTTCATGTCGGCTTTATTGCTCCCTGATCATGTACAGACATCTGTAGTTTTAGCCATTTTGTGTAGAGGTGGGCACCCTGACTTAAAAAAAAAAAGTAAAAGTCTTTTGCATCTTTTTTCTGTCCATTAACTAAACCATTTTTTTCTAATTAGCACAACTCTTCAGAGAGAGAGACTTGAATTGATGAGTAACATCACCTGCTTAATTGTGTAATTAGATAATTCTGGGCTTGCTTTCTTTCTTTCTTTTTCTTTTTTTTTCTTTCTTATCTTTTATATTGTGAATTTTTAACCTTATATTGTATTTTTGTTGATTGGTTTTGTCCTTTAATGTCAAAACTACTCAACATGCTTTGGCAATACTGTCAATGCCAACCTTATTCTAACTGAACTGAACAGGACCCTAACTCAACCATCCAGTCAGTCTTCCTTGATTTTTTTTTTCTTGTAATAGCCCCGATGCTTGTTTGGTTTTTATAATCAAATCAATTCTTGACATATGCACGTGTCTTCCAGCTTTGCATTTCCCCTTAAATCTCCCTTTTACGCCGAATGCATGTAAAGTTCCGCTGTGTAACTCTTTGTCAGTAAGATGCTTTGCCGTAAAACACCTCCACGTCCATGTAAAAGTATTCAGGGTTAAGTTTAAAATATTCATTCCTAAAGCCCTGAATGATTGGACCTAACAATGACACTGTGACCTACACATAAAAAAGCAGGGGTTAAGGTCAGACATAAAATATTAACACTGATGAATTGTTGTCTACTTTAAGCATTTCATATTATTCAATTCAATTCAATTTATATGCAGCGCTTTTAACAATGGTCATTGTCTCAAAGCACCTTCACAAAAATGAAGAATTTTTTTTTACGTTTATGTGTGAAAAAAAAATGTGTCTAGATAATACTGAGATGAATGAATGATGCATGAAATGTCCCTGATGAGCAAGCCTAGTGTGACGGCGACAGTGGCAAGGAAAAACTCCCTGAGATGGCAATAGGAAGAAACCTTGAGAGGAACCAGACTCATGCAAATGATTGTGCTAATTAGTTTTTAATATGTATTTTTCAGTTGTCCCAGTTTTCTAATTGCCTCTTATGATAAGTGTTATGACACAAATTTCTTTTTACTTTTTACATATTCAATCCAACCGTGGGTCATTCATGTCGCCCTGGTTATTTTGAACTTTACGTAATGGTTCCTTGACCTCTAAATGTACCAGTTTCCCACAGAATGGGCTTCTGTCCACATGGCAGCCATGGAAGCACAACTAGTTGTCCTAACGCAACTAGGGCTGGACCTGACTCACTGTTATAATGCTGAGCTCCAACTGGGATTTAGTCCAGGTAGGAGATTATATTAAAGGAACAGATTTGAAGAGAGAGGGAGAGAGAGAGAGCGCTCTTCAGGGAGTCTGCTGGAGATTGTAGCAGAAGGGTGTAGGAGGAGAGACTGAGAGATGAGCCATAAGAGTAGAGAGAGTAATGTGGAATTAGAGTTTTTCAGGCAGCTCATTCAACACAGAATTGATCTAATGCTCCCATTTGCTTAAACATCACAGTATAAATAATGTGTTTTAAAGGCAAGTGTTGTCTCTGTGGAAACTGTGCTGCCCCAGTCAAGCTGTGTGTACAAATATCTTGTACTGTGTGTGTGTGTGTGGGTGTGTGTGTACAGAACCATCGACAGAGAAGGACTATGAATCACTGCTTATGTTGGCAGGCCTGGAAAAAATGATGGTCCAGGTCATTAATGAAGCTGGTCATCTCAAAAAAGGTACTTCATGAAGCCTGTCTTGTGAGGGACACAAACACAACGTACATCTTTTCCGCTGGCATGACTCAGTAACTAAACCAATCTGCATGTGTGCTCAATTCATAAGCTTTGAATAAAATTAAAAGGTACATAACACAAAGATTATTTTAATGAAATGAAATTGAAGCATAGAAACACTTACCGTGGTCAGAATTAATTCATTCAGATTTGGAAAAGAATCTTTGGATGTAAACATTGCACATAGCTATTTATTTGGTAACTTTATACCTATAAGCTAAGTGTGTGACAATAAGTCTCTAAAGTAATCCTTTCATAGATAGTACAATATTTAAAGAGACTTATGGTCTATTCAAAAATAGTATAAATATGAAATGTGTTTATGGAAGGTTTACCTGATGCAGTGATAAATGAGGTACACTATAAATAAACTGGATTAAACCAGCAACATATTGTAATTTTAAAATTACATTAAAAACTGGAACTGCTGTGAGAAAAGGCTCAGCTGCTAGAATGGTATTATCATTTTTACTTTTCTTGTAATATTCATGCCTTTTTTTTTTTAAATAATTGTTTCCTCAGATTGGGAGAAGAGGATGGCACAGTGGCGTGGGTCATTGTGTCCGTTGCGCAGCAGGGTTGATTGGCATGACTCAGAGCAATCCTTCCTGCCCCCCACAATAGCCTACAGCAGCAGTGGCGAGATAGAAAACCTTTACAGTCTGAGACTACATGTAGCTCAGCTGAAGCTGGAGATCCACATGCACCAGGTCGGTTTCTCTCACCTGAACTACAGCTTTCTAAACTTTCTCACTTGTCTATTGATTAGGTGATCTTTAGGGTAAGCAAAGTAATGGACATTGATGAAGTTATTGGTTCATTACATGAAATACATAATGCATTGAATACATAAATGTTTCATCTTAGAAAGTTGAAACAGTTTATGCAGATTTAGCTACAGGTTTGTAGTAGCATTAGTATGGTGTAGGGCCTCCTTTTGCGGCCAATAAAGCATCAATTCGTCTTGGGAACGTCCTGTACATTCTTCCAGAATGCTGGTAGAGGAAAACGTTTCCTGACTCGCTCCTCCAAAACACCCCAAAGTGACTCAATAATATTTGTATCTGGTGACTGTGCAGGTCATGGGAGATGTTCAACTTCACTTTCATGTTCATCAAACCACTCTGTCTTGCTGTGTATTAGTGCGTTATCATCCTGATACATGGCACTGCCTTCAGGATACAATATTTGAACCATTGGGTGCACATGGTCCTCCAGGATGGTTCAGTAGTCCTTGGCAGAGACGCACCTATCTTGCACAAGTATTGAGCCTAGGGAACGGCATGATATTGCAGCCCAAACCATCACTGATCCACCCCATGCTTCACTCTGGGTATGCAACAGTCTGGGTGGTACGCTTATTTGAGGCTTCTCCACACTGTAACGCTTCCACATGTGGGAAAAACAGTGAAGGTGGTCTCATCAGAGAACAATGCATGTTTCACATTGTCCACCATTGAAACAGACGTTCGGCATTAGTACGAGTGGACAAAGGTTTGGCTATAGCAGACCGGCTATGTACATTGACCCTGTGGAGCTCCCAACGAACAGTTTTGGTGGAAACAGGAGAGTTGAGGTGCATATTTAATTCTGCAGTTAGTTGGGTGGCTGTGGTTTTATGTTTTTTGGATACAATCCGGGTTTGCACCTGGACATCCCTTTCAGACTGCTTCCTCTTGCGTCCACAGTTTACTCCTGTTGGATGGTTCGTCCTTCTTGGTGGTATGCTGACATTAGCCTGGATACCATGGCTATTGATACATCACAAAGACTTGCTGTCTTGGTCATAGATCCGCCAGTGAGACGCGCACCAACAATTTGTCTGCGTTTGAACTCTGTCACCCATAATGTTGTGTGCATCGTATGTCCGTTGTGTGCAATATTTTAAGCAAAACTGCGCTATTACTCTACTAATTAACTCTACTAATTAAACCTTCACACTCTGCTCTTACTGGTTGAATGTGCAATCAGTGAAGATTGGCCACCAGGCTGGTCAAATTTAGCCATGAAACCTCCAACACTAAATTGATCAGTTTTCAGTTTCACTGTCCAACTCCTGTACATAATATATAGGAATAAGAGTATAATGAGAAAATAGAGGGAACATGTAATTTTATAATTATTTCATATATTACCCTATACAGAACATTTAGGTCATGTTTTTATATATCAGCACTGACCTGTCTATTGGTAATTTTGTTTAAAAAATGTTTTTAATGAAGGGCAAAAGGCCAACAGTAATATAATTATATATAATATATATATATAATATAATTCTGATCAGGCATAATATTACGGCACAAATAACTGTGTTCATATTGAGGTGATTCCTCTTGTGCCATCTAGGCCCCTCTGGTATTGACCTCACACGACCTCTGCGCTGTCGTGTCTGGAAGTAAGACATTGGCAGCAGATCCTTTGAGTGCTGTGGGTCGCGGGGTGGGCCTCCGTGCATCAGTCTCGTTTGTCTGACGCTTCCCATGGGTGCTTGTTCACATACGGATGTGTGGAGTTTGAAGTCTGGGTCAGTGGCCTTGGGCTCTTTGCCTGCTGGCCCCTGTGCACAGTGTACTGTATGCACAATATTAACCTTGCTGTGTCAATAAAGTCTAAAAACTTGGTTATTGTACAAAGGTATGGATTAGTTTACTTTTGATTAAACAGTGATTGGTGTTGCACTGAAGATATTTTTAAGTAAATTTGTTATAGAAATGTAAACATAAGCTGTAAATATAATTTTTATCCTTGTCCAATAAACCTTTTGTCTTTTGCTTGTGCCTGAGCAAAAGACCAAGGTTTATTGGACAAGGATGAAATTAACAATGATGAAGAACTTTATCCACAAAGTCCCTCAGACTCGTAACAGTTACTGCTGATGAAACAATCCAGGCCACTTCAGGAAGGAGTACAGCCAGCTCTGTGCAGTTAGTACTTGTATATTCAGCACTTGTAATAGCAGGTAGGCAAATGTTAGTGGGTTTGTACCATCAATGTTTTCTCCTCTGTGTTTTTAATGCCATTCCCGATAGGTTGCATGCACACAAGCCATAAAGCCTCTGTGGTTCTCTGTAAAATAATCACACTTTTACATTTATTCACTTTATGTCTATGGTTCTCATTGTGTTTAGTTCCATTACTCTAAGCCTAACAGCTTTTCTTTTTTACCACAGTGCATGTGTGATATACTCTCAGATCTGATCTCCTGTGAGTCCTCCTCATCTGGACGGCCCAGTGCTACTCTACTACGTGGTGTGTATTCACTCCTGGGTGAGGGAGGTACTCAATTTCCCAGCCTGGTATTGGACATTGATTCAACTCAAACATGAAGAACGCTATTTTCCTATGAAGTCGACAATGCGATGAAACCGGACTGATTTAGACTGGGAATCTGTTCAAATTCTGTCCTCCTAAAGCGGATACAAACAATTTGTTCTGTTGTATTTGATTGACAGACGTTCGCTCAAAAGCCTCCTATCAACTGGGTTAAATACTGGCAGGAAAGATGCTGCAGCTGCTCGGATGTTTCGAGAATAAAGCTGCCAGCTGCCGTTAACAGCTGTCTTTTTTCTAGTTCCCACCATTTCAAATCTCTGCACTGCAAGTGTTGATATGGAGACTCATCATCTTCTTTTACATTTCAAACATTTATATTACAAAGATTGGTTGTCATGAGTCAAGAGTCAAGTTTTTCTGAGTTTTACCAGTAGAGAGCACCATGTTATTAGATTGAGTATTAGGTTAAGCCATGCCTGTCCTCTTGATTTGCCCCTTTTCCCATGACACAGCTTTTACAAACAAATGGCTTAGTAAATAGCTGAGAAGTTAAGTTGTGTGCATTGAGAACAGCAAAGCTCTGAACATGACTCAATGGTAGCGTGAACACCTGGATTGGGACTTTAATGCATCAAATGGTTGTGTCTGTTTAGGTGAGTCTGTGTCCATGGTTGTTAGTATCGTAATTACTTGGTTTTATTTTCCTTAAGCATTTTAAATTGGTAAAGGACTGTTATTCTACTTTAATCCATTGTAGAAACACACTTACAGTAGGTGGTATACCCCTTTTCTACAATTTGCCTAAAAATAATTAAATTGTGTCACAAATATGACAGCAATGTTTCTAGTCTTTAGGCTTGTTTTAAAGGGTACTTACAGTATTAATCAAATGTCTTTTTTGGTTATTTTTATAGACATTTAGGAGGGTCTCCATTGTGTGTGCATTTAAAGAAAACTCATTCAAAAAATAACTTTGTCCTATTACAATATTGTATTTGTCAGGTCTTAAACTATCCAATTAGACTTCTCCCCTAATGTTACCTCATATAAGAAGATACAAACATCTAGCTTGTTGCTCAGCTTCGCCCAGCTCTGCTCATTAGGCCATTCGCAAGGAGTGAAACAGAGGGAGTATGAGGCATGAAAAGAATACCTGAGGAGTTCTTCAGCTGTAGCATTAATAGACGCACACTGGGGGCCCCAAAGATCTATTGGCGCTTTTCCACTGCATAGTATGGCACGACACGGTTCAGTTCTACTCACTTTTGGGGGGTTTTCCACTGGGAACAGTACAGTACATGGTACCTGGTCCTTTTTTTTGTACCACCTCAGCCGAGGTTCCAAGCACGCCGAACCGTTACCAAAACGTGACGTGTAAACTCTGCTGGTCACTGATTGGCCGGAGAAAATCGTCATTCCTGCGTCACCGAACTTGCGACACGAGACACAACAGAACCGCTATATTTAGAAACAGCCAGAGAAGGATTGCACGCACCTTTTTGTATTAACCGTCGGCCTCTTTTGAAACAAACTCCTTCGTCTCGCTGTTAAAAACATCCACATGCCGAGAATGAAGAACACCATGCCGTCAATATGCTCCATTGTTGTGTGTGTGTTTGTGACGCGTTTACGATGACGTCACGGCAGTAGAGGCGCCGCAACTAAACGACACGTGAGTAATCCTGCTCACGCTAAAGCGTTACTAAACTTGCAGTGGAAGCGCAAACCGAGCCAAACTGCACCGAACCGAAGTGAGTTGAACTGAACCGTGTCGTGCCGTACTATGCAGTGGAAAAGAGGCATATGTTAATTTGTTAAAGA
Source organism: Channallabes apus (assembly GCA_030522415.1). Taxonomy (NCBI): domain Eukaryota; kingdom Metazoa; phylum Chordata; class Actinopteri; order Siluriformes; family Clariidae; genus Channallabes; species Channallabes apus. Next base: position 10,848,761 of record CM060121.1, on the reverse strand, counting down.
AAGGGGCCTATAAGGTAATCTATAATATGGGACCTACAGTAATAAAGACCTTGTCTGAGATCTAACAGAGATTTAACATTTGCACCTGGTTGTTGGCTACAAACTTGGCAGAGTGAGAATATTAGCTGGCCAGTTAAATTGAAATCCAACATATACATTTAAAAGTGAAAAAATGACAACGAGACTACATTTCAGATGTGAAGCAGGCAGTTCGGAATGGCCCATGTAGTCCCATCCGATAGGAGAACTACTGTAGCTCAAGTTGCTAAAAAAGTTAATTCTGGTTCCAATAGAAAGGTGCCCGAAGACACAGTGCATCACCTACAAAAAGACGTACAAGAGGCATGTGAGCATCAGAACTGGACCACGGAGCAATGGGTGGCCTAGTTTAATGAATCGTTGTAGTGGATGGTCGATACAAGGCCAGGGCCGTGAAGAAAAAATGGCAAAGACTTCAACAATGTCCAAGAAAAAACATTTTACTGGGCCACAGGTTTTCCAAAAGGTTTACAAATACCCAAGTCCATTGAATACAGGTATCCCAATAAGAAGAAAAAGGAAAAAAAATAACAAAAGAAACCATTTATATTTTAAGTTAACATGTAACAAAACATCAGAGTCGGTTGGCTACTGGTCCACCCCCACACTCTCCCTCTCAAACAGTTCTTTGTTCTCTCCACACCTTCAAACTCCGCCTTCATTTTCAAATTGGCCAATGGTAACTCTTCATTAGTTACTAAATGAGCCTTTTACATAGTACAGTAAATTCATTAATTTACAGAAAGTATTTTAAACAACCTTCACCTTTAGTAATTGTTGATCATCCAATCTTTACGCACTGATGAATTTTAAGCCTAAACATCCATAATAAATCAACTCCACCCCTTTAGGAGGACGTATAGTTGACTTCCTGTTCACGGCCCCTCCCACTAGGACAAAGAAACAGATAAAAGCCTACAAACATTGTTAGTCCAACTTTTTACAATCAACGTGAAATGTGCACCTTTCATGTGAGTGTTTCTAAGCAGAATGAACAAAAAATAAGTCTGTTTTCCTTCAACATATGATTATTGAAGTGCTACTTCACAATCGTGTTTTTTACATCATGTGGATGGCTGGGTGTACATGGCTGACCTGGTGAAGAGAGCATCTGTGGGAAGAAGGATAATGTTCTCCTGGGAAACCTTGGGTTCTGCAATTCATATGGATGCTACTTTTACATGTACCAACTACCTAAACATTGTTGCTGACCAAGTTTTATGGAAATTTGGAAAACAACAACGAGTTGGACGTGTTTTACCTCCAAACTTTCCAAATCTCAATCCTATATCTGTGGGATATGCTCAAACAAGATGCCTGATCCATAGACTCCCAGGATCTTAACTTACAGGATTTAAAGGATCTGCTATTGACAGCTTCAGAGGCCTAGTAGAGTCCCGTTCTCGACAGATCAGGGCTGTTTTGGTGGCAAAAGTAGGAGCTACTCAATATTAGACAGGTGCTCATAATGTTATGGCTGATTGGTGTAGTGATGCTAACAAAGTAAAATATTTTTGTTTTGTGAGAGTCCCAGCAGTTGAGTCACTCTTAAAGATAAAAGCAAGTGAAGGTTTTTTTTTTTTTTTTTTTTTTGGCTAATCCAATTCTGCATTTAGACTGCCACAGAGGGTCTGTGTTCAAATTAATCACGTATGCGTAGGCAACACTGGGCCAACCGTTTCTTTAGTTACAAAGGAGATGTGATTGACACATTATTTTTATGCACGGTTTTATGTCTATTACATAGATTTTATGCACAGTGTACTTTTAACATGCTGCCATCTCAACCATGTGATTCATCCTACACTTTTCAATGCAATGAAAGTCTGATTTGTCATCATTGTCAAGCATACGCAGTGCTGTCCACTGCTTGTAAGAGGACTTTGAGTGCAAGTCTTTATTTATGCCAAGACTCCTGTAGGTGAAAGTGAGATCCTGGCCATGTAGGCTGATCCAGACGGGGGGACAGGTGGTGCTGGTGGGTGCCTCCTCCAACCCCCCACACACTCCAACTTTCACAGTGACTCAGCAAGAAGAGGGGAAACCAAAAAAAGAGCAACATAAACTAGAAATGTAAACCAAAACACCCACCCCACAGGCATGAGCTCACTCAATTTTGAACCTCCATGCCCATCTATATCATTTAGCCATCGATCTGATTTAAAATCAAGGACACACAGGATAGGTATCTTGCCTGTGTGGCCTGTAATTCAATCATGAAACAAGATGGTGATCGTGTTTAGCGATGACATTTCTAGTGAAATTCTGTAACGCCCCCAGCCAAGCTCTGTAACGTGTCTCAAAGGCATAAACATGTGTTTGTCTGACACATAGTGTTCTCACAGATAGTGATTTTTGTTTCTTGGCACATATACTCTGGAATAACAAATTTCCCTACCATTTACCTTCTTATTTGTCACAGTAATTCACTTCATTTATTTCCCATACGTTTTGGTATAGAATATAGTACATTGTGTCATTTCCTTGGTAAATTTAAGTGAAGATAATTTTTTTAATTTATGTTTAATAAATACATAAACTGGTCAATTAAATTATTTTCTTATTAACTAATGGCTCTATTTTGTGCTTTCTACGGTGTGTATACACATGTACTCTGAAGGATCCCTATATGAAACACTTGTACATACACTCCCGGGCCAATGAAATCGGTCACCTTTAGCCCACAGCTATACTATAACCTGGTCATTCAGTACAATCAGGTCAGCAGCTGACTTAATTTTATTGCCACATAACATTGCTGAGCCAATACGTGAACAACACTGCATTATCACAGATTAGCCTCCAGAGGCTTGTGCAGTGGGCACTATTTTTACACTGCCTAGAAAATTCAAGCCTTTTTCTGATTTTTCTTACTAACGTTATGGCCCCACAGCTGTTTAGTACGAGTCCTGCAAGTTCTCATTAAGCTGTGTGTTTATGGAAATGCTCATACTTTTACTATTAAACACAGATACTTTTTTTTACTCCAGATTTTTTTACCATGCAACTCAGATTTGTTTCAAAACCAAATTTATTCCACAAATTTGACGGCACTAGATCTCAACTCCCTCTAACTTCTTACTTTCAACCTAATTCTGTATAATTTATTATTATAATTTTTTTAAAGATTTAACATGGGGAATCTATACACAGAGACATAAACTGAAGTTGGGTAATAAGGGCTTTTTTATTTTTTAATGGGTATTTTTTAATCTACTCTAGCAGATAAGGTAAACATTGCTATTGCTTATCCTTAGTAGTGTAATCATGTGATAGATCATAGTGAATGCAATAGAACCAGTGGGGCAAGACAGAGGAAGTTCCCTCTTTGGGAGGAAGCAGGATAAGAATCTTTTCTAAATAAACCAGAACTTTGAAAGACTTGGGGGTAGGATAACATGGTGAAAGTCAGTGATGTGGAAGCTTGAAAGCTTTAGGGCAAAAAGATCCCCAATACTGCAGCACAGGTGCTTCTAGACAACATGCAATGGACAGGATGGACAGAATGTCCTCCAAAATGGCCCATGCCCTCTTTTCTTTTCCTGCCACCAGTAATGACTTCTCTGAACTGTTCAGTCCAATGTGTTTTATAGGATGACTCTCTCTAATCTGATGCACTGCATTATCACAGCCGGACAGTGATTAGTTTAAAACTGCTCACCAACAGAGTGAATGTCCACTACCATCTTATTTATCATTTGGTATTCAGCTGAAGGTTTAATTGTTTCCCTGCACCATATGATGATGTCACTCTTTTAAAATCCTGTGCCCATGTCCATCTCTGTTTTAAAAGCACACTACAAAGATAAAGTCATCAGAAAACTGGTGTTCTACTTTAGTGTGGAGAGAGCAAAGAGAAATACTGTAGGGACAGTATTGTTCCCAGGGAACTGATTCCCACCACCTTTGACCCGTCTGGGAAACTGAAGGAATCAAAGAAAACAATCCTGATGGCAGGAGAGCTTGTCTGTAAGCCTTGTGGAACAAAGCATCTCCAGATGTATGTGTAACTGGGAGGGCAAATGTACTGGGCTTTATGGTAAAGGATTGTTCATTCATTCATCTTCTATAGCGCTTTATCCTGTGATCAGGGTCGGGGGGGCCTGGAGCCTATCCCAGGAGGCTTTCGGGCACAAGGCAGGGTACACCCTGGACAGGGTGCCAATCCATCGCAGGGCACACACACACACACATTCACCCATCCATTCACACACTACGGGCAATTTGGGAATACCAATTAGCCTACTGTAACCTGCATATCTTTGGACTGTGGGAGGAAACCGGAGAACCCAGAGGAAACCCACCAAGCACGGGGAGAACATGCAAACTCCATGCACACAGAGACGGGAATCGAGCCTGGCCGGGAATCGAACCCAGACCCTGGAGGTGCAAGGCGACAGTGCTAACCACTACACCACCGTGCCGCCAGGTAAAGGATTGTAACTGTTTCAATACCAGCCTTTTAAACGTCTTCATAATGTGACACATGCTGTCCCAGGGTACTTGGGTACATCCTGGACAGGGTGCCAATTTGTTGCAGCGCACACAAGCACACACTCCTCACAGACTCATTTACACAATAGGCAATTTGGAAATACCAATTAGGCTATCCTGCATGTCTTAGGACTGTTGGAGGAAACCCATGAAGCACAGGGCGAACATGCTAACTCCACACGCAGACCTGAGGCCGGAATCAAACCCTGATCCTGCAGGTGTGAGGCCACAGTGCTAACCACTACGTCACTATGCTGGGTAGGCTTACCATCATTTTTAATTTCCTGAAGTTGAAAACACCACTTGTTCTCATTCTTGTTCTGACTGTGGTGTTTACATGGTGCATTTTCGTTCCAGTTGGCCTACTATTCAAGGTACTATTATTAGGGTCCATGTGAATACACCTGTAAAACAATGGACAGAGCTTGGTCCCTATCATTTATGGAGAATATTTACAATGTTTCAGTCATTTGAGTGTGTTAAAATGTAGTAATTGCACCTTTTGTGTCTGTTGATGCAGTGCAGTTCATTGTGGATTTTTAAGTAAATGTCAATAAACTTTGTTTCTAATCTTTATTTACCTTATAGTCCAAAGTCTAGATGCATTAAACAAACACATTTAAATAAGATGTGCTGTGAAATCAGATGCCATTTGCATGATGTTTTATTGTTGATGTCATATTGCCACACTCATTTCACTTCTAGTCTTATGACTTTTGAATGAAACCTCAAATATAGAGAGTTATAATTGCCTGACATTGCAAGCTTCACGACTTCTCTCTCATTCTGTAATCCATTTGCTGCGCATTGTGGATCTGAATTGATTTTCGTCTTCTCTGCGGGCAAAACCCCCCCACCAGATCAGGGAGAAAACTCTTGTATGCCTATACAAAGCCGTTTTTTTCTAAGCATTTGGCAACCTGCCTTTGTGTGCTGCTGCGTGGGTGGGTGAGGATGTGTGGGCACGCACAGGCATGCGTGTATGTGCGTGTGTGTGATGGGTTTAATCAGCTACAGAGGGAGTATGCATAGCTCAGCTGTGCTCTTACATGGAATTCCCTCTGTTTGCTCACAGAGAGAAAAAATGTGTTTGGGATTGTAGAACTTGACAAAATGTTCTTTTGTCTTTAAAGCCATCACATGATCAGATGATCTGTTCCATTGAGATATATTTGTTATTTCGTTTCCGAAAAGGAAGCACGGCTGCAGAGAGTCCTGAGTAAGACATGGCTTTTGAATGGTTAACTCCCACCCTCCCTTCCCCTTTCCAGCTCTTCTTTTGATCCCCATTCCTCTGCTGTTGTATACAACGTCACGCTGTGGCTTCAGCCAATCACTTTCGCTACTCACTCCCTTCACTGCATCTTTACTCCACCCCCTGCCTTTGGCACATTATATACCCACACGCAGCTCAGCTGGGAGAGTGTTTAACATGCTGCTGCTGATTCACAGTGCAGACTCTTACAACACAGCAGAGAAAGAGAGGAGGACTGCGCAAGGACTTCAGACTTTTTTTTTGCTGGTCACATTCATCTTATTCAGAATTTTACATCAGACAGTTTTGATCTCTTCTCAGACCATTACTACATTTGGAGTACACCAGAAGAAGTCTCCACTGGGCCTCCAACAGCTTTCGAAGTTTTAAGATGGGCTGTACCACAGGGCACCTAGCATGCCAGCCCCAGCCATCTTCAAACACCAACCAGGAGGGACAGGCTCAGGAGGCAGCGGCCAAAGTCCCAGATGCCCTGTCTTCTTTAGAGAGGCTTTCTCAGGCCACAGGGGGCATGGAGAAATCCTGGTACCGCTGCATCTTCCCCTTTGGAATCATATCACTGGTGATTGGTATAGCTGGGACAGGCGTGACCTACACCTATAACGACCTCCCTCAAACAAAGGTAGTGTCTGTGGTCTTGCTGATTGTTGGGCTGGTCCTGGTAGTAATGGCTACTGCTTGTTGGACGGCGCATAAGAAGAAACGCAGGAAAAAGAAAGAAGGAACCCCCTTTACCAATGAACAGTGTCCCCTGTGAGAAGAGACCAGACGGATGAAGACATTTTTGATTGACAGGGAGTTGTGATGCCACCTTGCCTTTTGTTTAGCATTTCTTTCTGAAAACTTTGTTGATGTGTTCACTCAGGTAGCAACAGCGTGAACATGCAAATAGGACAGAGGGACAATGTGTTCAGGACACCCCCAGGGAGCAATGGAACCCACTAGAAAAATATGAGGGTTCACATTCATGGTTTACTGCCACTGAGCAAGTGTCTAGTGTCAAAACAACTCCAGAACCACATGGACATTTAAGACACTTTACGCTTGGGCAGTAACACCAAGCCACTGCTGAAGTCAGTGCTGCCGTCAACACAGCTGTCAGTCCCCTGCATTCCTGTCCTTGGAGGCGAATGGTTCCCTAAGGCTAGCAAAGAAACGATCCAGAGAGAGCAACTGGACACCGCGACGAAAAGCAGAAGTGTAACCCCGTAATCGTCACACGTCATTCTCCTGTCCTGTGACACTACAGCAATGTGTGAGCTTTATTTACGCAATGGGAGAGTGGAACCTGAGCTGAGCTTCAGCTAGTTCTTACTGGTGAGAGAGAGAGAGAGGCAGGATTGTGTGTGTGTGTATGCGTGTGTGTGTGAGAAGCCAGGAAAATGAAGAACATCAAGCATGGTGCACGCTATTCCACTTTCTCAGTTCGAGTTTTCCTATGTCAGGCTGGATGCAGTGATTTGCGTGCAGATCAGTAACCATGTTCCTGGAAGCCTACCTTCTTCCTGAATTCAGTTCCTGTATCAGACTGACTACCCGTAGCATGTGTTTTTGTTTTTTTCCTTCAGAGGTTTTAGTATTCTCACCGTTTATCTAAACCTCCTTTTTGTTCACTCTGTGAAGTGCGTGCCTCTTATCATTCTCAGGCCCTTGCTAAGCTAAGCAGCCTTCGAGGAACATCTATATGGAAAAGGTTTGAATATCAAACCAAAGCCCTTGTTTGGGATTTGTTGGTGAAAAGCAAATGGTGTCTCCACAGATTTCATTTCCCTCCCTCACAGAGAGTGATGTTACTGAAGGAGTAAAAACACAAGAGAGTACCAGATGTCAGCACTCACATTCAGAGTTTACTTCACTCCTGTGCCTTGAGCAAGTGGGATTCAAGCGGTATACAGTACCTTTTCAGCACAGATGTCTTTGTCCATTGCTCTTCACAAACTCATCTGCCAACAAGCTAATCCTGATTCTTGTGCCATTTCTGGCTTAAGGAGTTTCCTTCCATCAGCTCCCCTACCCTTCTCTTTTACTCTCAGCTCATAAATCCCATCGCTCCAGTTCCATAAACTGCCATCGATCCAGCATTTCACATCCATCCCCATGGCGGAAATACCAATCATTACACCCTGTCTGGATTTGTCTCAATTTAAAGAAAGACCATCGTCCAGGTTGGTAAACAAATATCGGGTTAATGGACTGGACAATGTTAGCTTTCCAACAGTAGCAATCATTATTTATTGTATGTATTTCCCACAGATAAATAAGTAGGTTTGTGAAATACTGTGAGTGTCATTCATCCGTTCAGCTCCAGTTGTATCCTGAGTAACCTATAATTTGTCTATTAATTATGAATGGTAGAAGTACTTAAGACAAGAATGTTGTTCCCTTGTACTGTTATAAAAATGTAATCATTAATATTCAGGATAAAACTGATTCCATTACTTAGTTTACTTGAAGATCAAGAACTTTCTTGTCAATTCAGTTATAAAAATAATTTCAAGGAGAACTAATAATAGCATCAATGAAAAGGAAAGGAACTTGGCAGGATACACTTAGGAAGACAGTTAATGAAGAAGATCATCTTCATCAGTCTACAATCAGTTGGTCAGAGCTTTTGTACAGTTGGAGTTCTAGTATAATAATAATAATAATAATAATAATAATAATAATGGGAGATCGTAGTCTTAAACCTTTTTTAACACCATCATTTGCAGCCCTTTTTAAAAATATTTTTTTAAATCATGTATTTAAAGAACATTTCAAAATTTCTCACAGAAAAGTCTCTCTGTGACCTCAGAGGTTAACTGGTAAACTATTCCTGCCTTTGTATTTAAAAAGGAAAGGTGTGCCTTGTAAACGGCATTGGGGAAAACAATATGCATTGGTGGTTTCAACAATAAAGAACACTGCTGCTGCATAATATAGTGCATTTAAGTTGAAGTTAAATTCTGACACTGCTAATGTTGAAATAATTATAGGGACCAGGTGTAGTAGAGTCATGTATCACTGAGCTAACCAGTTCCCAGAGATATTGAATCAGTTATATGGACTAGTAAAACACAGGGAAGTGTTTGCAAAAAAAAATAAACAGCTGTGGTATGAAATGAAATTGTGAGTGAAGGCTATTACGCAGCCATAAGCCATTTAAAGAACATCTGAGTGATCATTGCCTGATCATTATCTTAAAACATAGCTCGGTGGCTGCTTAACTGTGACTGGAAGGTTGAAGATCTTCTAAGCAGTAGTAATAGTAATATTAGTCTAACAATCTCTTATATATGTGCCATGGGAGATGGCGTAGAGTAGCTTCTAGACAGTAAACATGGCATGATGATCTTTTCCTATGTGCGAAGGGTTCTGTTGAGTGTGGAATTATCAGCTGTGGTGAATGGCTATTCCATTCGGGTCATGACTTGGCCTACATTCTTCACATGCAGACAAGGTGATATAAAAAAAAAAAACCACAGGGAAATACAGAGCTGCAAAGAGCTGAGCAATTTCATTGAGGAAAAAACAGTGTGGAAGGAATCTGTCGCCTGCTTGCAATGCAGAAAGATTAGTAGTTAGGCATCTATATGTATCTCTCTCTCTCTCTCTCTCTCTCTCTCTCTCTCTCGATATGCCGCCACCCTCTCATGCCCATCACACACCCCAGCCATTATTCATTCATTCAGCCATGGCTTTGCAAATGCACTCTTGAGCTGTATATTCAAACTGTAGCCAATAATACAATGTTATAAATGACGATGTTGTTTTCAAATCATGTTTTGTACAATAAGGAATGTGAGTGTTGTCTATGACTTGTTTGTTCTGCTGCTTGGAAAGGAAAATTGTAAAATCTACCTCTTTTTCTCTGGGGGTATAGTTTATTAGATTGGCCTTTAGTGTGCCTATACACTGCAGAATGTTGACCGTTACTAGCTGGAGCTGATTATATGCCAATCTGTAATCTGTAATGTATTTAGCTTTGTAAATATCAACTTATATAGATATTTATATATTTATACTCATATTTAAACACATTTTGAAACTGTATTAAAGAAATGTGAACAGAGATTGACCTTTTGTGATTTTTAGGAAGTTATGATTAAAAAAAGAAATAAATGTGGTTTATGCATACCGCAGGATGTTAACTCAGTGGAACTCATTTCCAACACAAATTGATATACAATCACCAATGATGGTGTCAAGACATTGGATTTAATCATATCATATGCAATGCTGTACAAATCACAGATGTGGTTTGACTATATTAAACACATTGTGAGCTGTACATAATTATTAGTTATACATTTTATACATTCTTCATTATCAAACAATGCACATCATTTCTTATACTTTGGATTCTGGGATTGATTACTGGTAATTGGTAAACAAAAAGTGTATTAAGGAAACTAAAGGGTCTAAAATAGTTTTAAAGATGGATTATAAGCAGAGCTGTCAAAAGTATTCACATTCATTACTTGAGTAGGAGTATAGATACTAGAGTTTAAAAAGACTTCTTTAGAAGTTGAAGTATCAACTCGAGCTTTTTACTCAAGTAAAAGTGTAAAAGTACTGGTTTCAAAACTACTTAAAGTATAAAAGTAAAAGTAACGTGAGGGGGAAAAAGCATTAAGGATAAAAGCTTATGTCTATGCCACGGGCCTATATACTACTGTACACTAACACCTCATTAAAAAAAAGAAAAATGTGTTGTTTTGTTGTATTTTTTAACGGCCACAGTGATTTGGGATACTGTACAGTATATGGCAATTGAAAAAGAATGCATTTTAGTACAATGCAAATGCATTAAAGAACCATATATGTGTACTACTGAGCATTAACATGTTTTATGGAGAAGAAGATATGATAATTAGTTGCCTATAAGTATTTTAGTGGTGCAAAAAGTCAAACTTCAGAGGCATGTCATCAGTAACCTTTATTGGAATGTAAATGTACATCCAACCTTAGCTGCAGGAATCTGTGAGGGCAACATACAAGAAAATTAGTGTACCCAGGGCAGGCTTAGTAACAATTACCCTTGTATGGTTGTCTACAATAAACATTAGTGCTGTCAGAATGAATGATTCATCCAAGTGATAAAAAAAAATAAAAAATACATATATATATCCATCCATCCATCCATCCATTGTCTTCCGCTTATCCGTTCCTGTTACCTTCCTGGTGCTGTTACCTTCCTCGCTGGTGCTTGGTTGTGACATTTCGCTTGAATCTTGAGTCTCTATCACGGACATCTTCGAAATAAAAATGAAAAACCTGGGTTTGTTTGAAAATTGTTGTTGTTATACTATATATATACATTACTGTGTGTGTTGCCAAAGCAACACCCAGAAAGACTGTAACAAAATACTATAATACGTTTAGTAGTAGTAGTAATGTTTATTGTTTTTGTTATTAATAATATGTATTTATTTATTTATTTTGTATTTTGACACTTATTATATTTTTATATGAAAAAATGTTTCATTTAATTATTGTAAGCGTAAGTATTTTGCCTTAGACATGCTTTTCCTTTAGCAATGTGCTTTAGTGTATTTAAGCAATATCACATGAGAAGGAGTGCTATTGTACTGAATATCGGCACAGCTGAGACGTGGTCATAGATGCTTCAGCCTGAGTGCTGAAGACATCATGGCCACGTTGAGTTATGTGATATTGAGTACAACAGCATGACCATGAGTCTAATATGGCTTTCATACAACAGTTCCACAAACCCAATTTGTTATCAACAGGTTATGATTTGCTTGTTTATTTAACCAGTTATTTTCCTCCACCAACACATATCCTTACATGTCTGGAGGAACTAACTACCTGCAACTGGTGAAACTAGTGAATGACTGTTAGCAACCAAATGTTATTGTTTTTAACAGAGGTCAAAGTCTTTTTAAAGTCTTACCAGTACTATTTAGACAAAATGTGTGGAAAATTAACAATGGACAGTCCCGCAAAATTTTATTTTATATTTTTGCTTGTTCTCCTTTAGAAAATTATCTAACTTTCTGGTTCCAGGGTTAAATCCCAAATATTGTTAAATGAAACCTAGTGCAGTATGCAGGATGTACAATTCCTTGGTCCACACACCAAGTAGTGCCCTTGTTAGAGAGGGATTTGGGATATATGTTTGTGTTAGAAGCTAGTTATCTTTGTAGCTCACGTTAGCTGTGAACAGAACAATATGGATGGTTCAGAAGCAATTCGGAACAATCTAAAAAATAATTATTAAGTAGACAAATTGTTGTTTAAGATTACATAACAATGTGTTTTCTTGCTGAAAGTGCTTCAGTGGTTTTTTGCATGTGGGTTTTGGCAGGGAGCTGCTCTCCCCTCAATGTAATGGACTCACCCAGGGTGAATATTTTCACCCATGCATGTGACCAACAGTTTGTTAGAACACCTGTGACATGGAGTAATAGTAATACATTTAGTTAAATGTCTCAGTGCAGTTATGATCTATTTCACCATTTGTGCAATGCTTTCATCCAAACAGGTCACTCAGTCTGACCTAACTGATGTATAAACCTACTGTAACTATAGTGTACAGTGTGCATTAAATACATTATATGGTGTTTACTTTATAACAATCTCTTTTCAATTCCTCTTTCTCAAGTGACAGCAGTCTGTCAACTTCTCATCTATAAACCCCATCCTGTTTTCCATCAGGATCATGTGGGGTGCTGTATAAGTAAGATCATATTATCCCTATCTTATATCCCTTCTTTGCTTGCTCTTTTTTTATATAAACATAGCCTTCATTGAAGATTCACAGGTAGCTGCATACTGTCTCCCATCAAGTCTTAACAGAGAAATGACAAATGAAGCCCTGTGACTGGGTAGCGTGTGAGCATTTGGACAGGAAGCAGGTTGATTCAGGGAAAAGGGGAAAGGGCGAGCACAGGGCAGTCTAGGAAGTTCTGGGTTTGGGAGGGTCAGTGCAGATTACAGGAATTCTGGCCCACCGACCTTTTCCTAGCTCTCCACCCAGTCTTGGCTTGGCAAGCATTACACCTTTTCCTGACTCACATGTTCAGTGGTCATTCAAGAACACTGCAACAAATACACTATCATAGCAGATTTACATGAAAACAACTGCAGTGCAATTAGTTGGATTGTGGATAAAATTTGAGACAAACCACTCTAAATATCCAATCATAGCAACTTATTTTATTCTCATTGTCGTATAGTTACATATCTACATGTAATAGCTCAAATGAAAAATCTTGAAGTGTTATACATTATGATTATTAACATTTTAAATAAGAATAAGCCAAAGAATAGTGTATTTATTTCTGGATTCCTTACACAATCCCTTTAGTTCCCCTGCAGCTTAATCTAATCGTTAGAAAAAAACACACACATTACAAACTCCTAAAAGTTTGTGTGCACCTAACTAATTTGTTGTTTTTAGGCTTGAAAAGTATAGGGATAATTAGCCTGCCTGAAAGCAATCAGTAAATAAATGGGGAAACAAAAACTGTCAGTGTTAATTGACTGTTAAGAGTGCAGGGTGAACTCTGCCAGATGTTCTTGGGCACTTATCCGGCAATTGAGCACTGCAAGTTTCCTGGAAAACTGCACCCTTTGATATTTTCCTTCCCATCAGCAAAATCTAACCACACAGGGAGATGGCACAGAATGAGTTATTAAAACTGCACTCCATAACAACACTGCTGCTTTCACTAACCGTTAAGTATGAAAAAAAAAATACACAAATAAAAAAATGGTGTATGTTGTACAAGATTCTATAGCGTGTTTTTCTTTCTGTTTGTCAAACTGGAAAAAAATCTAACTATCTTCTGGTCGAGTCTCAGTTTTTCTATGGTGATATTGGCATTGTGGGAAAGTGTGTATCTTAAAAGACTTGACATTTTAATAGAAGAAATATTGCTAAGTCAAAGAGAAACTGTTATTTCGTTGAAAATGCATATTCATTAAGTTAAATGTGGAACATTACTGCAAAGCATGCTTTTTTAATTCATTTTTTAAAATGCTGTTATCAGTAGACCCTACAGATAAGCTTGTAAATCTTCTTCTTCTTCTTCTTCTCCTTATTATTATTATTGTGTTATAAAGATCTTTTTTATAATTAAGTCACAATGAGTAAATGGGAGGAAAAATCTTTATGTTGCTCTGAGGCAAACTAGTGGGATAACACATGGAAAGCAAAGGAAGCATTAAACAAGAATTTTTGTTGTTACATTTATTACATTTTTTATGTTTATTAGAAGTGAACATTTAGAAAGCATAAAGAATAAGACTAATCTGGAGGCTATACAATTCTCCTTTGTGTTTACCATGTCCTGTGCAAAATAATAATAATAAAGTTAAATTCAGTATTAATTTTAAGTAATTTATAATTTTCCCAGTATATTTTCAGTGCATTATACAGTACATTAGGAATAGACAGAGTTTCTCTGTTACTCAGAGTATGACCTATTTGTTAGAAAGATGAGGCAAAGCAGATGCAAGACAGGAACTCTGTTACAAGAGTACTATGACTATGAGCAATATCAAGGGTGAAGAGAAACATGCACAACAACAACAACAGATGCTACACAAAGACACAATGCATGATGGGACTAAAATTACGTTGCTTAACAAAACACGATGACACAGAGGTGAAAGTGATCACAGATATGTTACTTGCACTTGTATTGCATGTACTTGACTCATGGATACGGTAGCTAAAAGCTTCTTCAGCACTTTTCTGGCTTCACTAAGTAGTCCACTTTTTCTAAAAGATTTACTGAATTAGTAAATAAATAAATAATAAAAAAATATTATTTTATTTCTGTATTCCTTTCTTTGTCTGTGTGTTCTGTAAATGATTTATTTCTGCATTTATTGTGCATTACTTTTGTATTGTATAAATTTCTGTTCTATTGTTTTGTTTTTAGGATGTTTGTGCTTGTATTTTGTTGTGCTCCTTTTTAGTTTTTACTACATATAATTAAAAAAAAGAAAATGTGTGATTTTAAATGTATTATCCTAGTGAGTCTGATGCACCATACACTCTGACTGTAAAGATGGCATATATGTCAGCTATAATTATTTTAACAAGAAATCTTAATATGATTTAAATAATATAACATCCAACTCATCTTTAAAAATAAAGATAGGTCAGATGTACAGTAAAAAGTGTTTCCTAACTGGCATCATAAATTCAGTCAATGAAGCAATCTCGGAAAAAAAAATTATATATATATATATATATATATATATATATATATATATATATATATATATATATACTGTATATATAGATCGCTGGTTCGATCCTTGGGTGATGCTGTTACCTCTCACAGCCGGAGGTCTAGAGAGAGCTGATTGGCCGAGCTCTCTCAGAGGGGAAGGATGAGAGGTACTCCCACATTAATCACGGCTCTACAGCCAATCAGGGGCGTCTGTCAGCTCGCGCACGTGGAAGGAGCGACTAGCGCTTTCCTCCGAATGTGTTACTTCGCCCCTAACGGTGCGTGAGCGAGCAGTTCGAAAAGATGCCGTCGGCTGACGTCACACGGTTCGGAGGAAACACGTGATAGTCTTCGGCCCTCCCGGCTGAATGGTAGTAGTAGCCTTAATGTGGGAGCCCCCTAGTGACGGGGAGGAATTGGACACGACTAAATTAGGGAGAAAAATCTGGAAAATAAAAATAATCCATGTGGTCACAGAATGAAATAAACGTTGAGTTTGATATTAGATGATAACATTGTTTTATGCAACCGTTTCAGAAGCTCTTTAAGACAATTTGCTCAAGTGGATTGTGCCATAAACTGGCTGAATAAACTGCTCCATCCAAAATTCTGATGTTTTGGATTAACAATTCTAACTGTTTTAATGTTTACATTAGACATCAGATTATCCCCTTTTAACACAACTTTTTGCATTAAAAAAGTGCTGTTGAGTTGTTTCTATAACAATGGTGGTTTTTACAGAACTGGGTTGCTCGGCTGACACCCAACCCTCTTCCTTTTTCATCCAAGCTTTGGATGAGAGTGCAATGGTGGATTGATTTTGAATGGGACGTAGGATTATGGGTCTTTCCCAAGGGCTACATAGTGGCTACATGGTGGAGGTGTGACTTGAACCCGTGAACCTCCGATCAGTAACTCTTGTAACCACCACAACCCTTTAAGATGAACATAGTATTTTTTTATTTCATGTAAATTCCTAACCACAATGGACTATTAATGGTTTTAGGTGAGAGCTGCAATTATTAAATAACTTTTCTGTATGTGTATTGCTTTAGAATACATTGATTTTGTAGAAAAACAGCAAAGGGGTTGAATTTTTTCTGCATCAGATATTCTCCACTTTAAAACAGCGTTGTTAATTGTTTCAAGTTGCCATGGACGCAGTCCTCATTTAGCACACAATTATGGGTCATTTGGTTTGAACACATCTGCAGGTTCCAATGAATAGAAAGAAACTCATTTACTGCGCTTCCTCTTATTACATGCTAACCTTGAGAACCTTCCAAGTGCGCAATTAAAGGAAATTACTTCAATCATATTCCTTCCCAAACTGCTTCAATCTGTAATATTCCTTATTATTTAAATAATTTTAAAAAAATTAATAGCTCGATATCAGGGATTACCCCTTATGCATGTCATGGCTCTTGGAGTGCACATCAGCTCACAGTGGTTTGTGTTTTGATGTGTCTGACTCTGGACTACATTTATTAGTTTCTCCCATTCATGTTTTCTCTTAAGCACATTATTTGAGTTCTGGGTTTCAGTGTAAATTTTTTTCTAGCATCTGTTGGGTTTCCTTGTGTTGGATAGTAGCGATATCTGCTTATTTTCTGTGCTTAGTGACTATTCATAGGCCTGGTTTATGGTTGCAGTTCCTGCTTTATATTTTACCTTTGTACATTTAGTGTGTGTCACAATGAATAAAGAAAACTTACACTTGCATTCAATTCATCTCCTGCTTCCTGACAGAATGCTAGACTTCCAAATGCATGCCTGAACCCAGTCAGCTGACCATGAGCATGTGCCAGAGACCCATGTTCAGTTCAAGATGGCAGCCAATGGGGTGGCCTCCTAGCCAAGTTCCCTGTGGCTTGAGGCGTTGTCATAATTGTCATACGGTCTTCCTGTCCTGTCAAAGCCATTGTAGCATGGTAACAGAATTTGGCTAGATTTTTAAAGATGGAGCACATTGTGCTTCTGCAAACGTTCAAAGCTTTGGAACTGGTTTCGTGCCAGTTACTAGACTCCAGTTACTAGTTATGTAACATGACTTGACTTAAATGCAGTAGTCTATAGAGATTCCCTTGGCTTTTTTTTCCTTCTTTTTTCAAATTTTTTTTTTTTTACGATATGTGTATTGCTTATTATGGTTCCTTTTAAATTATGTCCAGTCAATTAAATTTGCCACCGGTTGACTTTGGTAAAGTTCAAAAGACATATCAAGATAATCAAAGCAAATCAGATGCACCAATTTTAGTGCCTTATACAAAGGTCTATATCTTTGTCTAAATTAGATATTTCAAGTTTTATTTTATGATAAAATAACAACAGGCGGCACGGTGGTGTAGTGGTTAGCACTGCCGCCTTGCACCGCCAGGGTCCGGGTTCGATTCCCCGGCCAGGCTCGATTCCCGTCTCTGTGTGCATGGAGTTTGCATGTTCTCCCCGTGCTTGGTGGGTTTCCTCCGGGTACTCCGGTTTCCTCCCACAATCCAAAGACATGCAGGTTAGGTTAATTGACATTCCAAATTGCCCGTAGTGTGTGAATGAGTGTGTGTATGTGAGTATGTGTGTGTGCCCTGCGATGGATTGGCACCCTGTGCCCTAAGTTTCCTGGGATAGGCTCCAGGCCCCCGCGACCCTGTATATAAGGATAAAGCGGTACAGAAAATGAATGAATGAATGAATAACAACATAAACCAATAAACATAGAAAATGCTTAGTCATCATGCATTTTTGTTAGAAATTATACCATTTTCCAATACGGAAACAAACATCGAAACATGGTAAATATGAACACACACATACAGACACACACACATACTGTACACACACACACACACACGCACACACACACACACACACTTCTTTTCCACTCTATTTGCAGTTTAGTAAGGTTTTCTGAGATGAATGCTAAGCACCTAAAACTGTTTACAACATTAGTGCCAAATGTTGTATGGACCTGGAATATGGCACCATGTAATCTTTACACTTACTGAATTAGTGTTACATTGAAATATCTCTCTTTTCTTTGCACTTTAATAATCACCCTATACTGGTCAGCACAGCAATGCTTGCACTTGCTTTATGCTGTCTTGTGTTTATAGTTGAAGATACTTCTGTCCAGTCTTGCGTAGTGCAATGTTTTTTTATACAGTATGTAACACCCTTGTCCTGAGGATTGTGGTTTCTGTACTACTGTTTCTGTAGAGGACTGTACTACTTTACTGTATATATTTAAAATGACAATAAACATGAAAATAACATGACAATCTCTTGCCTGGACAGCTCAAAATCATTATATTTTTTCTTAGAAAAATTCCACAATTTATTAATGTATTAGTTTATTAATATTATTTGTTGGTTTATTTTGTTTGTTTATTAACTGACACACTTAAAGAATGCAGGATAAAATAAATAGGTAAGCTACAGGTTTCACACAAAATCCATTTAAAATATAATAGCGTGAAGGATAAAAATATATAATTAATTCTACAATAACCAGAAATGGAAAGGACTGGAATTGTTTTAAAATGTTTTTGTAACTGGAAATGGTTAAAGGTTACCTTTCTAAATCAGATTAGAATATTTTCTACTTAATTTAGGGTGCACTATTTTTTCTGCTATTGTTCCTTAATGATCCTGAGTACCAAAAATAACACAATATCTAATTATTGTGTGTAGATTAATGTCCAGGACATCCATTTAAAATTAAATATATACTCACCGGCCACTTCATTAGGTACACCTGTTTAAGTGATTGTTAAAACAATTATCTAGTCCGTCAATCACATGGCATGAACTCAATGCATTTAGGCATGTACTTTTAGCTAGCTAGTAGGTCAAGACGGAGAAGAAAGGAAATATAAGTGACTCAAATAATATCTCATTACAACCAAGGAATGCCAAAGAGCATCTCTGATTGCACAACACGTGAAACCTTGAAGCAGATGGGCTATAGCAACAGCCAACATCGATAGCCATTTCTGTCAACTAAGTAAACTGAGGGTACAATTCACACAGGCTCACCAAACCTGGACAACAAAAAAGTGTTGCAGAGTCTGATGAGTCTTGATTTCTGCTACAACATTCGGACAGTAGGGTCAGAATTTAGTGTAAACAACATGAAAGCATGGATCCACCCTGCCTTATATCACCAGTACAGGATAGTGGCTGTAGTGTAATGGTGCGTGGGATATTTTCTTGGCACATTAATACCAGTTGAGCCTACCTGAGTATTGCTGCTGACCATGTCTATTTCTTTATGACAAGATAACAAGCCATGTCACAAAGCTAAAATATTCTCATACTGGTTTTGTGAATATGACAGTGAATTCACTGTACTCAGATAGCCTCCACACTCACCAGATCACACTTCAGTAGAGCACCTTTGGTATATGTTAGATTTGTGAGATTTGCATCATGGATGTGCAGTCAACTGCACCAGCAGTGGTCTGCTATCAGACTGCTATCTGCTATCAAAATGGCTAAGAAATGTTTTCAGCACCTTGGTTAATTGTTGCTGTGAAAAATTAAGGCGGTTCTGAAAGCAAAGGGAAGCCAACTAAAAGCCAAGTAAATGAAGGGGTCTAAATACCCCACTGATTTGTCAAATATCCTGCTGTACCAGTTTACTACTAGGTTTTTGTAAATTACTGAATGTGACCTGTCAGAAATAGACATCCTAACTGATTCTCTAGCTGCAGTTGGTACCTATGACAAGCTGTGGGGATTTGGAGACTGTTTTACTGTCATACTCAAGGCTATAAACTTTTCTTACAGAGAACAGAAGATAAAGAAACTATGCATATTCTAACGACAAATACCAGTAAGTGAAAAACATTCTCTAAATGCCCATCCTTCAACCAACCTGTTTTTTTTTCTTCTCTTTTTTTTCTTTTTTAATTTGTGTATATTTTAGATCTGTTTAACAGCAATATTTGCCAGAACCTATGTAATTTCTCTTTAAATAACATCTGGCTATTGACCAAACTGGTATCTGATAATTTTCACTCTAGTGTATGCCAATCGTCGAAGTGCTTAGTCACAATTATCTTGCATCAGAAGTTACCTACATCTGTGTGAATGAAAATGAAAATCTCATGTTTGTAATAAGAATAGGTGGATATTTTATTCATATTTTGAATAGTAGCTCTTAGCTCTATATTTTGATTACCCTGAATCTTTAGCATTCCTTCCTGATTAACGTATAATACATTTAAATTCTACATAACTCCTAAGAAGAGCTTAGATATTATTCAACTGTAGGCCTAAAGGTGGGAATGGAAGATCAGAATTCGAAATGGCATTATTCTGCCCAATCAGCGAAGTGATTTTAATTATTCGTAAAATAAACCAATTGCATGCAGAGTTTTAGGGACTAACCAATCAGCGCGAGGCAGATCTGTGAGTGGGCGTAGTTGGGTTTCGACCAATGAGCTAGCGAAGTTGATGTTTAAACTTATGCGCGCGGGCGGTGCTAATCGGTTTAGGGGAGGATCCAGAGCTCGAGCCGTGTGAATGAAATTAAACAGTCTAACACTTAACTTTGCTGTTAGTGCTCAGCCTCCAATAACTAGCTCAACACTAGTTAAATAACTCAAAATTTTTTTTATTTTTTACAATTGCTGTATAGCCTCCCCTTAGGAAAGTGGCAGCGGATTAATCTTCCCTTGAAATGAAAGCGGGCGGTGAGTAAGTTGTATTTCTTCAGCGGTTAGCCGACTAGCTAGCTTTATGTTAACCTACTTGGTGTGTTACCTGTTTTAGGAAGTTAATAAAGCTGTCCTACACATATATAGGTAAATGTTATAGTTAAACATTTTAGCTGCCATTGTACGTTTATTTAAACCGTACAGTCTGTGCCAGATAACTTGCAGTGTCGCTTACATTAATGTAACTTGCCTTACACAGATAAGATGCTAAACTGATACTTGCTTTTTTAAACTAGTATAACGTTAACCCAACGATATTTAGAAGCACATGAATGTTTGCACGCGAAATAATGATACAGTTCAGCTTGATTACTGTTTAGTGTAATATCTGTGCTCATGGAGTTAGTTGGGCTTCATTAGTATAAATTAGATGTAAGCAGTTAGCTTCTGTCGAGTTAAAGCCAAGGAGGGAAAATTAGGCGCTGATCTTAGTAACGCTCCTAAAATGCTGTTAGGGTCCTGACTTAATCAGTTAAATAAAATAAACTTATTTCAACCAGTTCTGTTATTCGTTTGATCCAGTTGTCTAGTTAGAATGCTGGAGAGATTAATGCGAAACCACAACTGCTTTAAAGTGACTAGGAATAAGAATAAGATGATGATGAAGCGTCTAGGCTAATAGCGTTACATGTTTTCAACATAAACTCATCATCAACATGCTTACTAAAGAGTTTCACTTTGTCTGTCTGTTTCTAGTGCTACACTGTCAATGCCATAAATGTTCCTCTGTGCCTGCAAGGAAGAGGGTACGAAAGCATGTCTCCACTCTGGGTCTCCTGTCTCTACCTGAAGAGGTGCTGCTTTGTGTCCTCCAGTGTCTCTCTGCTGAAGACCTCCTCGTCGTCAGGGCTGTAGGTTTCCTCTTAACATTCACCTGTATTTACTGTGTTCACTGTCCAACAGTGTCCTCACTTTTCTATAAAACTGCTAATTTATTAATCATATACCCATTGTAATGAGCTGTGCAAACATACCATGATGCAACTTGCATCTATACTATCTTCATAGGTGCATTCTCATCTCCGTAATATCATTGACAACAACTCAAGTGTTTGGGCACGGGTCAGCTTCAAGGACCGCTGGCCAGCTCCTGACACTGTGTGGCTCTTTGAGAGGTAATTGTTAATAACACACCCTAGCAACCTGTTTAGTAAGTCTATGCTTCTATGTTGAGAAGTCTTGTTTTCTAATAGTGCAAATATTGAGAACTGGGAAGGAAACTGAACTTAAATTAATTTAGCTTTGTTGTCTTTGGTTTTATTACCAGGGCTGCGGAGAAAGGAAATTTTGAGGCTGCAGTAAAACTAGGAATTGCGTATTTGTACAACGAAGGACGTAAGTAACATTAACAAACATAATTAACCACTGATCAATCGACTGACAAATTCACATGCACGAGTTAATAAACTTGTGCGTGTGGATTGATCAGTGGTTAATTATGTTTGTTTCATTGATTTGATTAAGGAGCATTCATGCATGAGTGTTATCTAAAGCTGATCAAAGTGAGCTGACTGTTCTTGTTCCTTTCCAGCTTCACTCAGTGATGAGGGCAGGGCGGATCTTTGTGGCAGGATGGCTGCAAGGTACTTCACCATGGCTGAGCGTGTGCGCTCGCCACTGGCCGATCCCTTCATCTGGCTTTTTATTCGTCCACCATGGTCTCCCTCAGGGAGCTGCTGCAAGGCTGTGGTGTACGAGCATCTCAAAGCAGAGAGTGAAAGCAAAGTGGTAAGGAAATTTACTATCATTAATCTTTTCAATTGTATGTGCACATTCTTCACCTACAGTGTGTATACTTAATACTAAAGTAAGCAGTAAAACAGCTGATCTACTGTAAACTCTACTGGATTATCCTTTAGTGCCAAAAAAGGTTTTTCTTACAGAAATAAAATTATTTCTTCCTAATGTAATGCATTATCACTCCTTTTTTTTCTGTAGGAGAGGAGAGGAGCGCTATTACATTGCCTGGCCAGAGTCCTTGATCTGTCTGACGTAAGTGATGGATTTGTTACATGGAATTAATGTTGTCACAGTCAACATCAGAGCTTTTAATTGCTTGCAGATTGTAAAGCACCACTGTTTGTCCAATAGCCACCATCAATTCATTTATTCATTCATCTTTAAAACTCATCACAACTAAATCCTCATCAGTATTTTCAGTACCAGCATGCAAGAGAACATCATCTTCTCTATTTTATAATTGCTTTTCATGATTTGTAATCTTGTTTGCGTGTTTCAGGATGAGGAGATGCGCTTGAAAGCTCTTGCAATGTTGGACGAGTCTTCATGCTGTGGTAGCGTGCAGAGCTCATACCTTCTCTGGGAAAAAAATCGCCACACGGCTGTAAGATGTTTCTTTAAGTTCACTAATGAATTTGTGTTCAGTGTCCATTAACCCTTACTGACACATTTTATAAACCCCACCTCCCACAGATTTCTGACCCCGGCAGGTATCTGCAGTGTGTGCGCACTCTCCGGGATTACGCCGCCAAGGGATGCTGGGAAGCTCAGGTTTGTGTGTGAGAGAGATTATTTTATTTCATTATTTGTTCCCCCTCCATTTATTTCACAATTTGCAGTTTCAGTTTTCAATTTGGAATCAATTCACACTTTTAATGACAATTATTTAGGTGAACTTCAATTGTTAAATGATTAAAAATGACACATTTCTTGCAACAACCGCAACTTTTGAAGAAAATCTATACACTTTTCATACTCTATAAAGAACTTGCAACATTTTTGCACTTCTGTAAAAAAAAAAAAAAAATAGATGCAAAAAAAAACCTTTAAAAAAAATTGCTTCTTTTGCTGCCTCTTCTGGCATTACTGCCACCTGCTGGCATGCAGTGGAGCGAAAGGTTTTCAGGGAAAAGAAAGATTGTTGTTTTGTCAAGACATACTGTTTAAGCAGTCAGCAGTTTAATTACACTGCTGTTTAATGTTTATTACTTTTAAATATTTTTTGTAGTTTTTACTACCTTAAAATCTATAAGACCTTTATGAATTGAATTGAACTGAAATTAACTGAAAATTGCAAAACCCCCAAATTTAATTGAATCAACAGTCTACCTATGATTCATGGCTCTAGTGAGTCATCTGTTTATGTTCCTGTTAACTTCTAGGGCAGTTTCACCTGCTGGCCATTTGAGTGCTGCCTCTATTCATGAGTCAAAGGACAGTCGAGCTGCTCTGAACTTAAATGTGCTTTTTGACCCTTGTTTACAGAAAAGCCAGGATCTCCTGAAATACATATTAATTATTAAAATTTAATCATCACCTAAACTGAAATTTTCTTTTTATCCGTATGATCTTGTTTAAATTTCTAAAAGATGCTGTTCAGATTTAAATGTGTCCTTCTGCTGCAATTTTTGTAGGCAAATAAAATTGGTAAGGGTACACATTTGCTGTTAGAGTGAAAAATCTAAAGAAATTATGATGCAATGTAGATGCATGCAATTGAGTTGTACTTTTCTTATATTGTAATTTTCTTATATTGTAAGTTATCTGTTCAGGCTAGGCATGTTAATAGCTGCCAATCACTAACGACGTTACAGAGAGATTGTAAATTAGTAGTAATTAAATCCGGCAAATCACCATCACAATGGGTAGGTTTTATTTTGATTTTGCAAGAAATTGATTTTGGTGTCAGTTTTATTTAAAGAACCCCAAATTCTGAAAGTTTCTGTGATAAAAAACCCAAAACATGTCTAACCTGAGTAAACAAAATTGCAGTATCTGAAATTTAAAAGCATAACCTTACTTCATTTCAGCAGAAGATATGTTTTTATTAAATTCAATATTGTATAGTTATCTCTAAATAGCTAACTATGGCATATTGAATTTGATTAAAAAAAACCTTCTGCAGAAATAACAGCATCACCAGCAGCTTCTGTTTATTTATTTATTTTTATTTAATCTATTTACAAATTGGAAACTATTCGTTTTAATAGGCTGTTGGTCATCTACAGTATTTTGGCACCTTGGCCTTTATTTCCTGTTATCTGCATCATTGCTTTATGCTAAATACATAAACAAATTTGTGTAAACAATGGACAGAGTAATTAATCTGGACAGAGTAATTAATTTAGTTCTGTTATTTTTTTGCGTTGTTTTAAGTAATTTATTTTGTTAAGTCTGTCAGCAATGTTGATTTCAGTTGAGCTTGACCGTTTTCTTTGGATCTCATTTTTCAGTTGTCTTTAGCAAAGTCATGTGCCAGCGGTAATCCTTTGGGTTTGGAACCTCGAGTCTGCGCTGACCTAGTGGCTCAACTCTTTCTTTCCTGTCCATCACCTCCAAAGCGCACTGACAGCCCACACAAAGAGGGCATCAATGACACCATGCGGTACCTCCTATATATCATCATTTCATGTTCTCAGTTTGTTACATCCATAGGCTGTTTATAGTGAGCTTACTTAGGCATGTCATCCTCTAAAAGGTACATCCTGGTGGATTGGTTAGTGGAGGTGGCCACCATGAAGGATTTCTCCAGCCTGGCGCTGCATATAACTGTGAGCTGCGTGGATCGCTACCTGGCTCGACACTCTGTGCCCAAGGCTAGGTTACAGCTTCTGGGTATTGCCTGCATGGTCATCTGCACACGGTAACGACCTGCATTTAGCTCATTATACATGTTTATTTAGTTTTTCCCCTCTCTTCCATGTACTTGGTCTAAGGGTGTGGAGAGGGGAAAAACTAATTGTTTTTTATATATTTAAATTAAAAAAAGTGATTTAAGGTTTTAGCCTTTTAAGGTCTTTGCAATCTTTAGGTGGAAAAGTAACCAGCTTGGCTGAAAAATATAAAAAATTATATACAAATAAAACTCAATTTTCATTTCAGTTTCTTTCAGTATTTTTTTTTCCTGCTGACTCCTTAATTTTTTACCTCACAGTTGCTTGTGGCTTTTTTTCTTTTTTTTCTTCCAGGTACATTAGTAAAGAAATTCTGACCATTCGAGAGGCTGTGTGGCTCACTGACAACACATATCAGTACGAGGACCTGGTCAGGATGATGGGGGAGGTCATCTCTGTGTTGGAAGGAAAGATCCGAGTGAGTGATGTTTGTTCATAATAAAGTCTTTAGACAGTTATGTTTCTTGCAATATTTTACCTGGTTGAATCTCCTTGAATAAGGTGAGACCACTGATTTTAAAGAACTGTTAAAATTGCATAATGCATCTATTATAAAGACTTTAGTGAAAAAACAGAGTGCAAACATCACATTATTTAGTTTCTAGCTGTAAGTGCAATAAAGGTGTTAAATGTTTAATCGGCATGTGCTATTCCAGACACCCACTCTGCTGGACTATGGTGAGGTACTACAGTCTTTACTGCCCATGCAGCACCGCACTGCTCATCTCTTCAGCTACATCTGTGAGCTCTCTCTGCTCTTCTCCCCCCTCACACTGCCTGGTCCTGCTCGCCTTGCCAGTGCCATCGTGCTGCTCACCCGAGCACTGCACAACTACAGTAAGGGTTTCATTAATTATGTCCATCTTTCCTTTCTCTCCTTTGTTCTGTTATTAGTGTATGTGTTTTAAAGCATTCTATATTGTAGATCACAACCAGAGACCCCTTCCCTAAATTTACCACAGGTCATTTGTAACCAAAATGTAATTCTCTGCTGTTCTCATAAGTCATAATAGATTCCTGTGGGTGACCCAAATGGCATGAAAACATATTATTAAGCATCACAAGTTCTTTATCTTATTTAAATAGAATGGTACATTCAAATTGAGGTTGTTTAACATTTACGGCATTTGGTAGGCTATTTAAAATGCACATTATCCTACAGCAGTAACCACTCTTTCGTACATCCATTTTCTATTTTTGCTCGTTCTGTGTAGGATCATGGGGTGCCTGGAGTATATCACAAGTAACTTGGACCAATCCATCATAGTGCAGAAGCACACACACACACAATAATATACACTACAGGCAATTTGCATTCACCCCTTTTTAGCATTATTGAATTCTCAAATTTTATTAATCAAAAGATCTTCTGAGTAAGGTGTTAAAAACAGAGCAAGGAAAATTTGCTTAAAGTAATGTGGTGTTGTTTCTATAGCAACAGCCAATTTACATGGACTTGTATGAAAGCTGATCCACGTAATCCCATTCTCACAATTTGTGAAACTGTATGCCTCGTCATGTTTTGGGCAATTCAGGCACTCTTCCAGTTAGGCTCTGCACTCATAAGCAATATGTTATTCCTTATCCTGTGTGGTCTTACAGCTCCTGTATGGCCGAGTCAGCTGGTGGAGTGCACAGGCTTTTCCAAGCAGGACCTGGTGCCCTGTGCTTTGCTGATCTATATCAAGTGGTGAGTTCTCATGCTTTTTAACACTGGGGGCTTAACGATACTCTTTGCCCATTCAAGCTCGACTACAAGCTCCTGCTATTTCTGAACTCCGTTTAGACCTGTGCCACTATAGGTACAGTTATGGTCAAAAGTCGTGGACCTAAATGTTCTGTCGGAGCTTGCAATGAATGAGGGAATGAGTGAATCCATTCCACAGCCAGCTTTGATATGTGTTTGGGTCTCATTGTCCTGTTGGAACACACTTATCCAAGTTTCAACCATCCAGCTGATGATTTGAGGGGATCCAGGTACTCCTTCATTAATTGTCGTTATTGTACGACTACCACCACTGAGCCAACAGAATTCTTGTGAATGAATACCTCACTTTATTCTTCCAAACAAGGCAGTCTTTGAGTTCATAGTGATGTAAAACTCACTTAACTGTAGACAGTGACTTGGGTTCCAGCAACTTCATGTTCATGGCAGTTCTGTGCTATAGTGATTCCTATGTGATTCCAGACTTTCTAAACCTGATGTCCTCTCAGCTGAAGGTGACAGATTTAGGTTTTTTTTTCCCAGACCTTAATAGAAAGTGGCTACATCTCCCAATAACTTGTACTTTCTTATACTTGTACGATTGTTTAATGTGATCTTGAAATCTGTAGTTCTCCAAACTTGTGTAATAATAACTAAATAACCTAAGGGGGTGTAGTTACATTGAGTGTAAACTTCTAATCATACAGAAGTATTCGGCCCCCTTGAACTTTTCCACATTTTGTCACATTACAGCCACAAACATGAATCAGTTTTATTGGAATTCCACGTGAAAGACCAATACAAAGAGGTGTACACGTGAGAAGTGGAGCGAAAATCATACATGATTCCAAACATTTTTTACAAATAAATAACGGTGGGGTGTGCGTAATTATTCAGCCCCCTTTGGTCTGAGTGCAGTCAGTTGCCCATAGACATTGCCTGATGAGTGCTAATGACTAAATAGAGTGCACCTGTGTGTAATCTAATATCAGTACAAATACAGCTGCTCTGTGGCGGCCTCAGAGGTTGGGCCAAAATGGAACTTTTTGGCCAAAATGCAAAACGCTATGTGTGGCGGAAAACTAACACTGCACTCTGAACACACCATCCCCACTGTCAAATATGGTGGTGGCAGCATCATGCTCTGGGATGCTTCTCTTCAGCAGGGACAGGGAAGCTGGTCAGAGTTGATGGGAAGATGGATGGAGCCAAATACAGGGCAATCTTGGAAGAAAACCTCTTGGAGTCTGCAAAAGACTTGAGACTGGGGCGGAGTTTCACCTTCCAGCAGGACAACGACCCTAAACATAAAGCCAGGGCAACAATGAAATGGTTTAAAACAAAACATATCCATGTGTTTGAATGGCCCAGTCAAAGTCCAGATCTAAATCCAATCGAGAATCTGTGGCAAGATCTGAAAACTGCTGTTCACAAACGCTGTCTATCTAATCTGACTGAGCTGGAGCTGTTTTGCAAAGAAGAATGGGCAAGGATTTCAGTCTGTAGATGTGCAAAGCTGGTAGAGAGACATACCCTAAAAGACTGGCAGCTGTAATTGCAGCAAAAGGTGGTTCTACAAAGTATTGACTCACGGGGCTGAATAATTACGCACACCCCACTTTTCAGTTATTTATTTGTAAAAAATGTTTGGAATCATGTATAATTTTCGTTCCACTTCTCACGCTACACCACTTTGTATTGGTCTTTCACGTGGAATTCCAATAAAATTGATTCATGTTTGTGGCTGTAATGTGACAAAATGTGGAAAAGTTCAAGGGGGCCGAATACTTTTGCAAGCCACTGTAACATCAAGAAGCCCTGACACACATTTGCAGGCCAGTTTGATGCTCCTTGACATTAAAAGTACAACGAAGCTGAAGATAAGCAAACATAAGCAATAAAACTGTATGTATGTATACATTTTACACACACACACACACACACACACACACACACACACACACACACACACACACACACACACACACACAAGTTTTAGTTTAAAAAGCAGAATAGGGTGGTGTAGAAAAAAAACAACAGTCTAAGTTTGCTTTTGTGTAATGAGTTCCCCCCCCCCTCTTGCAGCTTCAGCCAAGATGTGCCAAAAGATTACAGACAAGTGTCTTTGACTGGTGTTAAGCAGCGGTTTGAAAGCCAGCCATATCACCACATAAGCAAAGAAACGGTGAGTATTGTATGGTTTCCAAAAGTGTCATTTTGAGATTGTGCTTTCATGCGTTAGTTGTAATTTTTAAATGGTTTTCTCACACAGCAAAAACTAATAGACTTAATTATTTAAACACAATCTACCATGTTTATGTTTGCATGATGGGTATATTTAAGCTACATATCATGATCTTTTTGTAAGATTGTTAAAAATGACCAATTCTCTCATATATATTTACTGATACTTGGATGTTCACAGGTAATGGACTTTAAAGAACTCTGCCAGGTGCTGGAGGTTCCAGAGGTGGAGCCTCAAATTGAGCGTCCTAGTGCTAACAGCCAATCAGCAGACATCCACACATTCCTATCTTCTCCATCCAGCAACAGCAAGAGGTAGATTAGTTGTTTGTTTAAAAAAAAATAAAAAATTTAACATGGCCATATATTTAACAGAGGTTACTGAGATGTGGTGGTCTTTTCCCCATCCAGTGTCAGACAAATCACACCTACTGCACTGAGCTGTTACTAGTTCTTGTTTTCCTTATTAGCAGCAATATTACAGTAGTCCAATAATATTCTCCCACGCTTTTAAACTCTTTCAGAATTCTTACTTTAATTTAAAGGACCGGTTTCATATTGAAATATACTCATTATGTAGAGATCACTCCGGAAATCATAGTAGCTTGGCCCTCAAATATTAAGACTCGTGAGTGAAACTGTGTGTCGTTGACACTAATTGAAAGGCAATGACATAGTTGTAGGGCATTGCAGGAAACAGCTCTGGCTCCTGCTTTAGATTTTACCATACAAGGTACCATCCAAATAACCAGCATTACATAGGATATATAGTGGGTTCGCCAATCATTGCAATCTAGGAAATTATTCTGTAAAAGTCACAGTATTGTCAGATTAGGTGGTCTTGTTCCATCTGGAACTGTCAAGGTCAAAATGTGGATACCTAACCATTGCTATTTTAAGTACTATAATGTGGAAGTTATGGCTCATCTGAATGATCTTAAAGAGCATTACTCCACAAAAAAAAAGCACAAAGCTGGGGGGAAAAAATCCTTGGTGGGCACAAATACGTAACCTGAAATCAGGACAGCTGCACATGTAACATGCACTCATTAATACTGACAATGAATAGTCAGACATTTTCCAAGATGATTTGGTTTCTTTTAATATCCATAACTATTTGTATAGTTATTGGTAATTAATATAAGTAATTTTGGAAGGCGAGAGGAAAAGTTTTAGCTGAACTCCAGAATGATGTTTATTCACTCTATTCCCTTTAGTGCACTTCCAAATTCAATAATGCCAATATGTGTCAACTTGGTTTAAGTTTAACCCACATGCAAATGAACTCTGTCCCTGTTAATAATGCACAAAAATAAACATTCAAGTTTTTGTTCATTAATTCATTAAGTTATATTGGTTTGCCCCTGTGTGGTGTTACATAGTTAGGATTTTGTCAGTTTTATCTGGCAACCCTGCGTTATGTTACATGTCACTTGATGTACTGTAGTATCGCACACATACCATTCCCCTCTCCCTCTCAAAGTCCGAGGAATGTCTGAATGAAGCCATGAGGAATATTTGCCATATGTCAATGTCATTCCCTTTTCTTCAGCAGGAGAGAAGAGAGCATGCATACACACAGAGGATCCTTTGTAGCCACACCCACAGCTGAGCTGTCCAATCAGGAGGAGTCTCTTGTGGGTGACATTCTAGACTGGAGCCTTGATGCTTCCTGCTCAGGCTATGAGGGAGATCAGGAAAGTGATGAAGAAAAAGAGTGTGAAGGTGAGTAATGAAGTTACTTATGTTATACACATAATAAACAAGCTGCTTTTAAAAAGTTTTGATGTACTATACATTTCCCCCAAATCTTATTTTTATATTCAAAACACATCGTGATATTCTGTTTTTCCACTAGAGCAGTAATAAATATTTTACCAAACTTCCATCCTCATGCAGTTAATGCTAGATCATCTTTCCAGAACACCACGAAATTGCACACAAACCAAACTTTATTGTGTGGATTTTTTTTTTTTCATAAATTGAGTAATGGAGAAATATTTTGTCCCCACAGTGTCAGTCTTCCCACTCCAGCTACCACTGTGTGTGCAGTCTGCTGATGTACGGCGGCACTGCAGTGCTTTCTCTAGTGATGAGGACAACACGGGTGAACCTACCGCCTCCTGCTCTTCCTTTTCCTCCAAACGCCCGCTCCGCATCAACCTCCACAGTTCTGGATACTCTTCTGTCCAGAGCAGCAGCCCCTCCACAGCCTCTTCTTCCTCCCTGGTGCACTGCCATCTATCCCCAGTCAACCTTGCACCAGCATCACTCCAAGCCTCGCCTGGGTTCCGTCTTCTGGTGCCCATGCAGAGACCCTCTGGCTCCAACCAGCGGCAGGTGAAGAGGAAGAACACGGCAGCCCACAGTGGTGAAGATGTGGAGATGGAAAGGGAAGATGATGAGATCTCAGATGATAAACAGGTTTTCTTCAGCTTGTGACAAAACTGTTTATTCCATGTTTGAGATTAAGGGTACCACTGTTACCTCAAACGGCAGCTTTCCGAATCTTGTTCAAAGTGTCCACTGTGAGCCTTAGAGGATGCTCCAAAAGCATACATTGCTAAAAATCAAATAATAATGCTCTAGGGACCAGGTAGCATTATGTAAATAAAAGTTTGCTAACTGGTCTTACCAGCTTTTATTCAGTGTTAGCTGATTGATTACGTAGATAAAATGTCTCATTAAGACAAATTGAAAAAGAGGAAGAGCATTGCTGATGGCTCTGTTTCCTTCACCATTGCTTTATGTTGTGTTGAATAATGTGTTAAAAAAAACTTTGGGAATACCTCCTCCACAAGGTCACTTGCTGACTTATTTTCTATTAAACCACTGGAATTCTTGAAAAAGGTCTGCTTATGAACTTGTACGTCTCTGTGAGACCTGAGCCGAATGAAAAGACAACCTCCTCAAAATACAGCTGTTTCATTGAACTCTCTTCAGGGCACTGGTGTTTGCTTTTTTTTGGCCTGCTGTTATGTGGAAAAGTAAATTATACTTTGCATTTTTTGTATGTAGATGTGTGTGTGTGTGTGTGTGTATATATGCTTATGTGCCTTTTCCATCATTTTAATGACTTCTGTCTTGTGCCATGTTATGATGCCAAAGGTGTTGTCACTATTTTCAAGTGTGGTCAAGTTATTTGTGTACTGTAACATTTCATACAGCGTACATACTGCAAAGTGCTGACTGCGATACCATTTTCACCTGTGGCAAGTTTTTAACATTATGGGATAACACAGAAAATGTGTTGCAACATTCTCAGTTTTAATGCGCAATATCAGACATGTCGTTTCTTCTTAACCTCAAATGAAGCAAAGCACTTTTTTGTTTTACAACACTGGAGAAGCAGTGTTCCTAGACAGTGGTGTACAACTAGTGAGAAGTCAGTTACATGGTATTCAGTGCTCTACAAGCAGTAATGTTCCTGTATTTCTGAAACATTACAATTGGAGAAATTACTTTGTAATTACTATTTTCAGTACTGTAATTAGTTTTGTTTTGTTTTTTTACTTACTGTAACTGATTTTCATACCCATGTATGAAGCTGTGAAAAACCACTACTTTGAAGTCTATAGATATTTGAGAAGTGTTTTCAAAAACAATAAAATAATGCTGCAGTAAGACTTCCCACCCCCAATATGGTTTCATTTGAACAGATTTCTTGCGGTTTAACAAGCAGTAAGCCACATTAATATATATTTTGTATGAGCCTTTGGATTGAACATATTCAATATAAATACAATATGGATACATGTTGTTGGTCTCTCGTCTGCTCCCAGCAAGGGGTCGCCACAGCGGAATTTTCAGTCTGCACAACAACTTGGCATAGGTTTTACGCTGGATGCCCTTCCTGACGCAACCCTCCCATTTTATCTGGGCTTGGGACCGGCACTGCATCCAGTGGCTGGGGGGTTTGGGCACTGGCTGGGAATTGAACCCGGGCCTTCCGCATGGCAGGCGAAACACCTACTGAGCCACCAGTGCCACATACATACATTTAAAGGAACAGAGAAATAACGATTATGCCATTTTATTTATTCTCCATACCCCTGGTCAGGATCTCTATCTAGAGTGTACAGTATGTGACAAACATTAACAATGTGAGGGAAATAAACCCTGAATGATTTGGATGGCCACTGCATACCACTCACATACATATTTACACCTAGGGACAATTTAGTGTAATCTTTTCATCTGCTGGCATGTTTTTGGGATGCAGGAGAACAGAAAGGATAAAATATCTAACACATAGACGCACATTCCATGGTGTCAGTGCTGCTTCCCTTGTAATAATCTATATATATAAAATTTATAAAACTGAAATTTTTGTATGGGCAGGCAGGCATACCTGACTAGACAATAGGCAGCATCATCAACTTTTAAGTCATACTGTGAGCATGTCACAGGTGCTCTTCGCCAACTGTAACAGTACACAGTGTCCTCATCTACTTTAATATCATTCTCTGAGAATGTCACATGCATTCCTCACCGAATGTAACAAAAGCGCAAACGGGTATCAGGCCGAGCTCACAGGCACTGAAACCGTGGATAAGACGGCAGAGGGTCTACAGTGACGGTGGGCTGCTGAGTGACAGCAATTGAACATACATGCTCTATTTGCAGGTAATGCTATCATGCAGGATCCTCTAGTTCATCATAAAATAACCATAAGCTACTTGTGTGAGTAGTGAAATGTATCAACCTACAAAGAAAGAAGTCCAGTTGACATAATTCCAGATAACCTCACCTGGATGACTGCAAATCTTCGTAGACATTTGCTGGTGAAAACCTATTAAAATTATTTTAATATAAACAGTTGTTTCCTTACACATTCTCTTTATTCTTTCTCTTGAAGTTAGGATTTAAGAAAAATATCCCAGTATGTGTTTAAATGAAGCTTCATATTACACAGATAATTGGAATAATAGGCGAATTCAAATAAAAATGCATTATGTAATCACCTAACTCTGAACAGGTTGGCCTGATCCGGTCCAACGGGAAGGAAATTTCAATCATAATGAGAGAGGTGGTGTAAATCTTTGATAATCTGTTTAATAGGAAAATATCACTCATCGTCTATTCTGTTTATCCTGTATACAGTGTCACAGAGTCCTGGACCCTATCCCAGGAGGCATACACAGTGCACATATACAGTGGTGTGAAAAACTATTTGCCCCCCTCCTGACTTCTTATTCTTTTGCATGTTTGTCAAACAAAATGTTTCTGATCATCAAACACATTTAACTATTAGTCAAAGATAACACAAGTAAACACAAAATGCAGTTTTTAAATGAGGGGTTTTATTATTTAGGGAGGAAAAAAAATCCAAATCTACATGGCCCTATGTGAAAAAGTAATTGCCCCCTGAACCTAATAACTGGTTGGGCCACCCTTAGCAGCAATAACTGCAATCAAGCGTTTGCGATAACCTGCAACGAGTCTTTTACAGCGCTCTGGAGGAATTTTGGCCCACTCATCTTTGCAGAATTGTTGTAATTCAGCTTTATTTGAGGGTTTTCTAACATGATCCGCCTTTTTATTTTTTATTTTTTTATTGTTTTCTCATTTTTTTACAACAACAAATAAAAGAAAAGAAAAACGAAAAGAAAAGCATATGTATACCGTATATAACATAACCAACACCATAACATATATACAAAGTGTTCTTCTATTGTGTACAGGAAATAGCATCAGAGCATCATAAACAAAACCTGGTAACAGCCACATAGTTTTGACCTCTCGTAGTCATATCTTGTTTTTGATGTAATCCAAGAAAGGTCGCCACCTGGCCGTGAACTTGGATCTTGAACCACTTAAATTCAGTCTTATTTTCTCCAAACTAAGGAAATATAGGACATCATTTGCCCATTGTTTAAAGGCCGGGGGAGATGATTGTTTCCAATTGATCAAAATCAGGCGTCTTGCCAACAGGGAGGTAAAAGCAATACAGTCCAATTCACTTTTTGACAGGTTATTGTCTTCATATACGATGCCAAAGATGGCAGTTAAAGGATTCACACACAAATCTTTGCAGAATATGTTGGAGTAAGAAAGAAATATGTTTGACCAAAATACAGATAGTTTGGGACATAACCAGAACATATGAGCCAATGTAGCAGGAGACTGCTTGCATCTCACACAGGTAGGATCTACCGAGGCATACATCTTTGCTAGTTTGGCTTTAGAAAGATGAAGTCTATGCACCACTTTAAATTGAATAAGGCTATGTCTAGCGCAAATAGAAGATCCGTGGATTCTATATATAGCCTCATCCCATTCCGCATCTGTCAGCTTAACCTTGAGATCCTGTTGCCAGGAGTCTCTTTGTATATTATTAGAAACGGATAGTACTGACGCAATTTTAATGTATAAAATAGAAATATTTCCTCTTTGGTCTGGATCGTCAGGAAGGAGCTGGTCAATAGGATTTTGTTCAGGTAATGCTGGAAAAGAGGGAAAATTCTTGCGTGTGAAGTCTCGCACCTGTAAGTACCTGAAAAAGTGCGTTTTGGGGATCTTAAACTGGGATTCCAATTGAGTGAAAGATAGAAAACATCCATCAATAAAGAGGTCTTTAAATGTTAAAATGCCTTTCTCTTGCCAAATTATGAATGCTTGGTCATTTAAAGGCTGAGGAAATCTATGATTATTGGCAATTGGGGTAAATACTGAAGCTCTCTGCCAGCCAAAGAATTTACGGATCTGATTCCAAATTTGAATAGAGTTCCATACCACTGGGTGTAGAGATTGGGAGTCTAAACCCAACGGCAAAGGTGCAAACAGGAGAGCTGGGAGCGAGGAGGAGAGACAGGCAGCCGATTCTATCTGAACCCAATCTGGTGTCTGATCAGTGTAAAGAGAATTTTGCCAGTACGTCAGAGCCCTCAAGTTACAGGCCCAGTAATAAAATTCAAAATGTGGTAGCGCCATTCCTCCATCCTCTTTAGGTTTTTGGAGATGTTGTAGACGTATTCTGGGGGGTTTCTTGTTCCAGATATAAGACGAGATTATTGTATTTAAATGGGAGAAAAAAGATTTCTTAATATAGATAGGTATAGTTTGAAATAGATACAAAAATTTAGGAAGCATATTCATCTTAATAATATTGATCCTGCCCACTAAAGAAGTGGGGAGGTTGGACCATTTTTTAAGGGATAGTCTGGTTTTTTCCAGAAGTGGGGTAAAGTTAAGTTTAAATAGCTTGGATATATTGTTTGAAATATTAACCCCTAAATATGTAAATTTATCAGAGGCTACTGGAAATGGATAATGAGAGAAGGAGGAGGTTTTTGCTCTGTGATTTATGGGAAATAGCTCACTTTTAGAGAGGTTGAGTTTATATCCTGACATGTAACTGAAATCTTCAAGAGTCGTCATAATATGGGGGAGAGATTTATGAGGATCTGTAATAAATAACAGCAGGTCATCCGCATATAGTGACAGTTTATATTCTCTGTTACCTCTAGATATACCGAGTATATTTGTATTTGATCTCAACAAAACAGCTAAGGGTTCAATTGCCACTGCAAATAGTAAAGGGGACAGGGGGCAGCCCTGTCTAGTTCCTCTGCCCAGCTTGAAATACTGTGAGCTGGTGCTATTTGTGATGACAGAAGAGTAAGGTGAAGCATATAAAAGTTTTACCCAGGTTAGAAAATTGGACCCTAAGCCAAATCTTTCAAGACAGTAGAAAAGATATCTCCATTCTACTCTGTCAAAGGCTTTTTCCGCATCTAGAGATATTAAAATTTCTGGTTTATACTTATCCGAGTTAGGGGAGTAAACAATATCAAATACCTTGCGTACATTAAAAAAAGAAAATCGTTTTTTAATAAAACCAGTTTGGTCCGGATCTATAATAGTAGGAAGAACATCCTCCAATCTCCTGGCCAGGACCTTCGCCAATATTTTACAGTCAACATTTAGCAAAGATATAGGTCGGAATGAACCACAATCCAAAGTGTCCTTGCCCTTTTTGGGTAAAACTGAAATCGTTGCTTGATAAAATGTATGAGGGAGAAGACCTCTAGAGAATGATTCTTCAAGTACCTCAAGTAGCAGCGGCATTAGTTTATCTTTAAATGTTTTGTAAAATTCTACCGTGAAGCCATCCGGCCCAGGAGCTTTTGAATTTTGCATGCATGAGAGTGCTGCATTAAGTTCTTCTAGTGCTAGAAGTTTCTCCAGTCCTGTATTATCATCCGGTAAGATTTGGGGTAAATTGATAGAATCGAAAAAAGAATCAAGTTCTTGAGAGTTATAATCAATTTCAGATGAATATAGGGTTGAATAAAATTGTTCAAAGACCGCATTAATTTCTAACTCATCCTTTGTGATCTTCCCATCACTCTTACGAATAGAAGTTATAATATTTGCTGCAGAATGCTGCCTTATTTGCTGAGCGAGGATCTTTCCTAATTTGTCTGATGATTCAAAGAATTTGGAGCGGGATTGGAGTAGAAGTCGTTCCGTTTGCTCGGATGTTATTAGATCAATCTCCGTTTGTATCTTAGTTCTTTCTTTAAAAACATCCGGAGATGGTTTACTTGCCCCTTTCAGATCTAATTGTTTAATTTGGTTCATAAGATCATTCAACCGCTGATTTCTTTTTTTTTTATCCCATGAAGTAAATGAAATTATCTCTCCCCTGATATAGGCTTTTAAAGATTCCCAGACTATAGCTTTACTGATATCTGGGGTCACATTGACAGATAGAAAAAATTCTATTCTACTATTAATTAGGTCTACAAAGGATGGGTCAGAAAGAATGAAATTATCAAAGCGCCATGTCTTACGAATTGATGATTTGGGAAATGTCAGTTTTAGTACTACTGGGCAGTGATCTGAAATCACAATAGATTCATATTTACAATCAGTAACAGAGGTTAGTAGTTTATCATCTATTAAGAAATAGTTGATTCGGGAATATGACAGATGTACTGGAGAAAAAAAAGAAAACTGCCTCAGATTTGGATATAGAGAACGCCAAGGGTCAGATAATTTGTAGGTCTCCACAAAAGCATTTATAAACGTGGCGGATTTAGTGATATTGTAGGGTGATGTTGAAGACCGATCTAAAGTGGGGTGGAGCACACAGTTAAAATCTCCCCCTAATATTAGTTTATGCGTGGTCAGATTAGAAAAACTGGTAAATATTTTTTTCATAAATGATACATCATCCCAATTTGGAGCGTAAATATTGGCTAATATCAAGGGGATATCATAAAGCGTACCTGTTACTATTACAAATCTTCCTCCTCTATCACTTTGAACATTGTTTACACAGAATGGAGTGTTTTTACTGATAAGAATTGCAGCGCCTCTAGATCTTGACTGAAAGTCTGAATGGTATATTTGTCCAATCCAGGGTTTTTGCAATTTATAATGGTCCGTTGATACCAAGTGGGTTTCTTGCAGAAATAATATATTTGCCTCTAGTTTCCTCAAATGAGTAAGGGTCTTATTACGCTTAATAATATTGTTAACCCCTTTCACGTTCCAGCTCACAAAGTTCACTATGGGTGATCCATTATGTCCCAGGTTTACAGTGTTGTTTAATATATACACAACTGATGCATTCTATCTGAAATATTCTTAACGTTGATCCGCCTTTTTAAGGTCATGCCACAACATCTCAATAGGATTCAGGTCAGGACTTTGACTAGGCCACTCCAAAGTCTTCATTTTGTTTTTCTTCAGCCGTTCAGAGGTGGATTTGCTGGTGTGTTTTGGGTCATTGTCCTGCTGCAGCACCCAAGATCGCTTCAGCTTGAGTTGACGAACAGATGGCCGGACATTCTCCTTCAGGATTTTTTGGTAGACAGTAGAATTCATGGTTCCATCTATCACAGCAAGCCTTCCAGGTCCTGAAGCAGCAAAACAACCCCAGACCATCACACTACCACCACCATATTTTACTGTTGGTATGATGTTCTTTTCCTGAAATGCTGTGTTACTTTTACGCCAGATGTAACGGGACACGCACCTTCCAAAAAGTTCAACTTTTGTCTCGTCGGTCCACAAGGTATTTTCCCAAAAGTCTTGGCAATCATTGAGATGTTTTTTAGCAAAAGTGAGAAGAGCCTTAATGTTCTTTTAGCTTAAAAGCGGTTTGCGCCTTGGAAATCTGCCATGCAGGCCGTTTTTGCCCAGTCTCTTTCTTATGGTGGAGTCGTGAACACTGACCTTAATTGAGGCAAGTGAGGCTTGCAGTTCTTTAGATGTTGTCCTGGGGTCTTTTGTGGCCTCTCGGATGAGTTGTCTCTGCGCTCTTGGGGTAATTTTGGTCGGCCGGCCACTCCTGGGAAGGTTCACCACTGTTCCATGTTTTTGCCATTTGTGGATAATGGCTCTCACTGTGGTTCGCTGGAGTCCCAAAGCTTTAAAAATGGCTTTATAACCTTTACCAGACTGATAGATCTCAATTACTTTTGTTCTCATTTGTTCCTGAATTTCTTTGGACCTTGGCATGATGTTTAGCTTTTGAGGTGCTTTTGGTCTACTTCTCTGTGTCAGGTAGCTCCTATTTAAGTGATTTCTTGATTGAAACAGGTGTGGCAGTAATCAGGCCTGGGGGTGACTACAGAAATTGAACTCAGGTGTGATAAACCACAGTTAAGTTATTTTTTAACAAGGGGGGCAATCACTTTTTCACACAGGGCCATGTAGATTTGGAGTTTTTTTTCTCCCTTAATAACGTAAACCTTCATTTAAAAACTGCATTTTGTGTTCAATTATGTTATCTTTGACTAATAGTTAACGGTTTTTGATGAGCAGAAATATTTAAGTGTGACAAACATGCAAAAGAATAAGAAATCAGGAAGGGGGCAAATAGTTTTTCACACCACTGTACACACACACTCACATGTTTATTCACACACTATAGGCAATTTGGGAACACCAGTTAGTCTAACCTGCATGTCTTTGGACTATGGGAAGAAACTGGAGTACCCAGAGGAAACCCACCAAGCATGAGGAGAACATGCAAACTCATGCACACAGACACAAGGTAGGAATCAAACTCGGAATCTGGAGGTGCAAGGAGACTGTGCTAACCACTAAGCTGCCAATAGGAAAATATAAGCCATGAAAACTCTTGATCTGATATTTTTAATATTGTTGGAATAAATCTCCTCTTTCTGCCTCATGACGGAAAACATCAGATGATAATTTTTTTGGTGACATGACATGGTTTTTGGAAAGGTAATTATTTTTCCATTCCTAATTGGTAAAGTCTAACTGGAAAACAACTCTTTTGTAATCTTGTAGATAAGACTTAATTCTTGCAGTAATAATGAGACAGGCTTTGGTGGTGAATGAGTTGGAGAACCTCAGAGTGGGAGAAAATCTCTTCTTCTGGGCTTTACAGTGGGTGGAACCACATGGTCAAATAGTCAGATTAAATGCTTTGAGAATTTAAACACTGTTTCAGTGTCCTTGTAAACCGATAAGCTGGCATCTCTAATCAGACTGATATTAATCAGAGGCGATAATAAACAGCTGATGAGAAACTGAAATCCACTGAAGACCTTCCTGGGGTGAAAGTAAACTTACTGTTACAAATGCTGACACCTTCCAGAAATCTCTTATATAATAACACTTTCAAGTTGGCGTTTGTACATTGAAGATGTTTGCTAATAATAATAATAATAATTTGGGGGGCGTTAAATGAGTAATACACATCAAGATTTTTGGACATTTTTGTCTGTCTGTTTGTATACGCATCATGTAAAAACGGAATGAATTGAATGGGGCTCGAGGTAATACGGTAACACGTAAAAACAAATTGTAGTTAATTCCAAAATTCAACAGATGGCGTTGTTCATATTTAAAAACGCGCTTATGATTGTGCAATTACATTCCACAGCCAGTTTAAATGTCTCCATCGGACGTGGCGGTTAGCACGTGCCTTGCGTCATCTCCCTGACTGTGTGTGTGTGTGTGTGTCGTGATTCCTCCGGGTACTCCGGTTATATCTCACAGTACTAAGACATGAAGATACGACTATTTGGAGTTCCCAGATTGCCCCTAGTGTGTGTGTGTGTGTGTGTGTGTGACTGGTTCCCTGCCATAAGCTCCAGGCTTCCCACAGGATAAGCAATGTGATGATGAATGTCTCCTTGTCAAAAGTTTATTTTTATCTGCCTATTGTTACTTAGACTTTTTGGCACGACCTGCTGACTGGTGCAGTTAAACAGAGTTATTCAACGTCTGAGCAAATTCGAGATTCAAAACAAGACAAAATTATAACATTTCCTTAATTAAGCTTGTCGTATAACCTCGAGACAACGATGACGTCATATAAATTATTCCCTGTCCGACTCGTTTTCTGAACGAAGCAGGCAGTACAACAAACAAAATAATTTCCACAATAAACAAATTATATTTGTACCGACGATGTGAAATGATAGTTTTAGATTTGGGTCATAAGTGGGGTTTTTTGTTTGTTGTTCCGGACACGTGACCACTGCCGGTCCATCACGTGACCACGTTTGTTGACGAACGTTCGTTTGTGTTCCGCGCAGACACGAGCAATGTCATTCCAGCGGACGCGATGTGTTCTAACATAATTTCAGGGATTATAAGGGATCTTTTTAAAACAGTCCGGACGCATGGACACCTCTCCGGGTGATTAGGAGCAGCCGGTTAGATTTAATGTCTTTGTCCTGAAAGGAGGGATTTATCTTGCCAGCTGGTGAGAGGACGGCGCATGAAGCTCATCCTGCAGGCCCTCTGTACAAAGGTAATGGCTTTACACCGAGCTCCAGGCTTTTAGAGAGAGATCTCTCCTGCTGTGATCAAGAGGCAGTCAAAAACATGTCACTGTCACACACATACACACACACGCGCTCGAGCGCTTTCTTTGTTCTGTGTAACACAGCTGTGCATGTTTTCGTTTCTTACTCATCATCCACTGCAGCTCAGCTGCTCTCACAGATCTGACTGTCATTTATTGAAATATACAATTTCTGGAAGATGTAAATCTCATACGTTTGCTACATATGATTTAAAAAAACGTTTTATCACAGGCAATGGATTATATATAATCTATTTTCTTTTCTCATCTCATTTTTTTGTTCAGTTTAGTTTGAGTTTTTTGTAAGAACAGTTAGAACAATAGAGAGTTTTACAGAATTCATGGTGTATATAAAGCCCCTATATATTTACACACACACACATACGGTTCACTCCATAATATTCCAGGCTTACTTGTGAGCATTGCGTATTCTTATCAGCTTTTTCACAAAATGTACAAAAGAAATCGTTCAAAATAGTGCACTGGGTAATGTATGGGGTGTGGCCTTAGAAACCGGCAACATCCTGAACATCCTGACGGAGCTCACATAAGAGCTACTCGTGGTAAAGGATTAAGTGATCCAAAGATCGTTATTTAACCTTGATAATGAACACAATATAAATATAATATATTGTGTTCATTATCAGGTGGTGTAGTGGTAAACACTGTCGCCTTGCACCTTCAGGGTCTGGGATCGAATCTTGGTCAGGCTTGATTCCCGGCTCTGTGTGCATGGAGTTTGCATGTTCTCCCCGTGCTTGGTGGGTTTCCCCCGGGTACTCCGGTTTCCTCCCACAGTCCAAAGATATGCAATTTAGGCTAATTGCCTTTCCCAAATTGCCCGTAGTGTGTGAATGAGTGTGTGTA
Organism: Channallabes apus; assembly: GCA_030522415.1. Lineage (NCBI taxonomy): Eukaryota > Metazoa > Chordata > Actinopteri > Siluriformes > Clariidae > Channallabes > Channallabes apus. The sequence goes on along the minus strand of CM060121.1, from coordinate 10,805,798 downwards.
TGTGTGTGTACCCTGCGATGGATTGGCACCCTGTCCAGGGTGTACCCCACCTCGTGCCCTAAGTCTCCTGGGATAGGCTCCAGGTCTCCGTGACCCTGAATACGGGATAAAGCGGTATAGAAGAGAGTGAGTGAGTGTTCATTATCAAAATAGCTTCCATTATGATCTTCCATCACACAAGTATCCGCTGGTGTGTTTCTAAAGGAAACCCAGAAACACATGAAATATTTTCATATTGAAAACAAATAACATATTATTTGTTATTTGACTATAGATTCTATCATCAGCGGTTTGACATCTTCTTGCTGTCAAAGTTACTATGACAAGAAAACTAAATCAGCAACCGTAAACATAGTTGAAAAAAATATTTTTGTTGTTAAGCCTCTGGGGTCCGCGAACGCATATATGCGTTTTCAGGCGTTTTCCCCTGATGACGCCAATAAGAACTTAAATTATACTTACAAACAAGATCTATATATTAATCGAATCTGTAAAATGTCTACTTTTTTTTGTATGCACACATGTTAAAAATAAAACTTTGTGCATTAATAAAATAATGAAAACAAACCGGGTTCGCTTTCAGCTGTCTCAGTCTCCGGGAAAATCTTTTTGAAACACGTCACTAAAATGAACTGAAACTCAGCGAATACTGCACAGACAGACATGAGAAATATAGATGTATATATATCCACCAGCTGTTGTGAAACATTGTGAACAAATGTTCTGTATGAGTTTCATGGCCTTATTTCAGCTACTTTTTTTTGTCACAAAACTTACTAACCACTAGGGCTGCACGATATATCGAAAAAATATCGTTATCGCGATAATGGCATGTGCGATAACCATATCGCAAGGAGTTGCGATAAATACTTTATTTGCCAAGCATTTGTGTGTCCAAATTTGACCAATCAGATGGGCCCTTACTATGTTTATACCTGCTTATATCTTTATATATATTAGCCCTTTATAGACGGTAAACCCAAATGCGGAAGCAAGCGAGTAGGCAGGATAACCACGCGAATTAGTTTAAGGACTCTCACAGAAGGGGAGCAAGGGAAAAACACACATTTAACCCGTGTCCTATAAACAAACACTCGAATCAGAAAGTAAACAATCTGAACCGACAGGGCGAACTCAGTGACTAAGCTCTATGCAATGCTTTGTTTACTCCTCTTATACTTCCGGGTTCGCGCCCTCATTACTTCCGGGTCCTAGTGCCGGTCGCGGAGCGAGTGTGTGTGTGTGCGTGCGTGTGTGTGTGACAAATAGTATTTTTTAAATTAAATTTATTTTATTAATATTTATTTTTATAAAAAAAAAACAGGCAAGCCAAAGAGAATATTTTGTTTAAAAGATGCTCTTGTTTTAAGACACTATTGATGAGTGTACGGTTACATGTAAATAAAAAGTAATGTTTGAAAGTAATTCATATTGTGTTGGCAGGTTTATAGTAACAGCAAACCAGAAGTCAGAATATCTGCTGAGGGGTTTAAGTCATTCATAGTGTTTTGAAGTCTAAATATTTGCAACTTCCTTGACATATCGTTTCTTTTTAGCCTGAATTAGATTTAATTACATCAGACGAATATCTATTACCTGTTTATTTTAGTATCATCATTACATATAAATAAATAATAAAAAAATAGGCAATAATAATAATAATAAATGCATTTCTCTAGGGAAATGTTATATCGCAAGAAATATCGTTATCGCAGTATTCAACAACAATATCGCATATCGCATATTTTCCTAATATCGTGCAGCCCTACTAACCACGCATAATATTTTTTTCCTAAACAATACAAACACATACATTCATTTTGGTCACATATTATTGTAGAACAGTTTGTGCTGATTACAAGAAAAATACAGGTTGGTCAATAATATATTATAAGTAGCTGAAAAAAGCACAAATATCAGAGCATGTCCAAACATCTCAAGGGCCCCAAAATCACCTCGGACCTCAGAGGGTTAATGTCTTAAAAAAAGGAGGAAGAGGTTTGTTTGACTCATGGTTTTCCCGTCATAATCATTTTCCAATAATTTGCAGAATTGAAAAAAAAAACCCCTAAAATCTACATCCAAAGTTTTTTTACTTTTTAAGGATGTGTTGTTAGTTAGTATTGTTAGCTGTTAGTATGTATGGTTTTAGAACAGTGAGCTACCCCATGATGCATCATGAATGTGGTTCCTTCATATAAGTTAAATGATGTTTAAACTATCCTATTAGGGGTAGCTCAGTGGTTAAAGCACTGGACTACTGATTGGAAGGTTCCAGGTTCAAACCATGTTTCCACTGTTGGGCCCCTTTGCAAGGCCCTTAACTCTCAACTGCTCAGATGTATAATGAGATAAAATGGAAGTCACTCTGGATAAGGGGATCTGCCAAATGCTGTAAATGTAAATCATGCTGTTAGTTTTGTGACTTTTATGCATAATATCTTGAGTAATGAGATCTTGAATAATATTAACACTTGGTGAACAATAAGTTAATGTTGTGTAATGCAGGTATAACAAAACACACAAACTGTTGCTTGTATGTTTTTTTTACAAGCTCTATTCTTAACACAATAAATAATTTTGTATTTACATGTTGGTGATGGATTTGGAGATTGTACTTGGTGTTATATTGTTATTGTTATTTCTGTGAGAAGTTAGAAAAAAAAGAGGAAGAGCATTTTTTTTCACTCACCAGTTTCCAGCATCATTTAATTTCATATTAATCAGAAATCCAGCAGAGACATTGTGGAACTATAAACAAGGAACCGGCTACTAGAGTTGTGCCGAGAGACAGCTGAGTTTGTCACTGATGCCTGTATTAAAGCTGAAGATTTTCAACTCCAGCTGTTTGAGGAAGTGAGAGAGCTGGACAGACCGAAAGCATTTATCTCTTTAGCTGGAGATGAAGCAAGGTTTAAATCCTACTGGGAAAAAACTATGTGTAAATGAAAGTAGAGTAAACCAACATTGCTAGCTTAGGATTTGACCACAAGTTTTTGTGTCTGTTGTATATTTTTTAAACAGGGATTTGTGACGTTGGTGTCAGTTAAAATGTTAATAACGTTCAGAAAGCACAGCGGTCTTCTGGGCTTTTCTCTGTCCAGTCCTATCGTCTCTTCCAACCTTCTTTACATGATCCAGTGTTTCAGGAATGGTACAGTACAATAAGGTCATCAAGCTTTGCAAAGACCTGTTCGTTGACCATAAATTTGCATCGTTTGAACAGCTTTCTGAAAGGTTTAACCTACCCAATTCAAATTTTTTCAGATACCTGCAAGTAAGACACTTCAATCGCTCTTTAATACCAAATTTCCCTGAGGCTCCTGCAGCAAACATTCTGTTTGTCCCCGCTGCGTAAAGGCCTAATATCCACTATTTATGGTGGATTGATGGCTTCGAGTCACACCTCTTTGTGTAAAATTAAAACAGCTTGGGAGAAGGATTTAAATTTGTCACTATCAGATGATACTTGGAATTCAATTCTTAAACTTATCAACTCTACCTCCTTATGTGCCGCCACTCTTTATTACAGTTTAAGGTTGTACACAGGGCTCATCTCTCCAAACTTAAACTTTCCCGTTTTTACCCAGACATTGATCCTTGCTATAATAAATGTAAAAGCGGAGAGGCGTCTCTTATTCATACAGTATGTACTGGACATGCTCGAATTTGGAAAAATTCTGCAGGGATGTTTTTAAAACCTTGTCGTATATATTGAAATGCAATCTTGAACCAGACCCTCTGATTGCTCTTTTTGGTATCACTGGAGAGGAAGACAAGCGTCTAACTCCAGCTAAACAGCGTTTATTATCTTTTGCGACACTCCTGGCCAGGCGTTTTCTTTTATTCAAGTGGAAGGATGCCACGTCACCCACTCACGCCCAGTGGCTCAGAGATATCATGTCCTGTTTGTCCCTGGAGAAGATTCACTACTTAAGATTCACTACACTATTCAGACTTAACATTTCAACAGGTGTTGAAAGGAAGGTGCCCTTCCTTCACTTTTTTCATATACATTTATAGTTTGATTCCCTTTTTATTTAATCGTTTGTTTGTTTGTTTTCTTTTCCCTTTCTTTTTTTTGTGGTGTTCTACGCAAAACCAAAAAAAACTTCCAGCTCCTTTTTTTGTTTCTCTCCTTTTTTGTTACGCCTAGCGTCTAGCCTTTCCTTATACATGTAAAGCTGGCTTGGAGTTAGGGAGGGGTGGGGTGGGTGCTATAGGGATTTATAAGGAGGTTTTTAAATTCTGTATTGAAACATTGCATGTTTACCCTGTAATATCCCTGTTTAAAATTAATAAAAATATTGTTGAGTAAAAAAATGTTAACAGCAATAAGACAAAAAAAACATCAATTGTATTATTAATAATATATACAATTGTTTTCATCATCATCATCATGAGTATATTAGCTTTTTTTTTGTGTGTTTATTCAGTCCATGACTAAAAATGAAAAAGCCAAAAACAGCACAAACTATTCCAAAAATCAAAGCACAAATGTCTGGAAATTAATAATTTCATATGTTGTGCTTATTCTTTTTCTTCATCTTTCCAGGTTGTGACGCATTGGCTGTGAACTAAACATGGCTTTGTGGCGACAGTTTGGGCTACTTCTCTGGAAGAACTACCTACAGCAAGTGGGTTTTGATTTTCTATATTTCATTTACTAAACGGGTAGCTGAATTGAGGGGGAAACCCAGCAAAAGGAAATTCTGTGCATCTAAAATAATGTTTTAGTTCAATAATATTTCAACAAGCTAATGCTAATTATTCATTAGTAAGAATATTTCTATGAATATTTCTATAAGAAGAACCAACTGATGCTTATAAAACAAACATATACAACAGAATCAAAATGTTGTCAGGGGCCAAGTTGACTGCTGAGGTCACTGCTTGTTGAAGACTATTTAATCTGCTAAAGGTGATTCACAAACTCAGCTAATACTTTATCTAATCAGCTTGTGGTGAGCAAAGAGGATTTTCCTAGTCAAGCATGAGACATCAATAGTTAAGCCTTTTAGACCTCCTGAGAATCTTGGCCAGTGATACTTTTTGGTTTTTACTTTGACAAAACAGATTTATTTTAAAGACGTACTATCAGGAATGTGTATGCATTTTTCATATGCTGTAACCGTCTGATGCAAAATGCATCTTGTTTAATGCACTTGTTGACCAGACCAGTGATTGTTCAGTTTGAATTGAGAATATAAGCAAATCTTGTTTGACGCGTTGATTCATTCCTTCAGCATCAGCTCTGGTCAGAATTGCGGTGAAAAACTGTACATGTGGTGGGAATAAAGCGAGATGCTGGTGTCATCACATACAGGGGAAATTTCGAGTTTCCAATTGACCTACATAGGCTTGTTATTCACATTTATGCTACACTGTACATTTAGTGGAACAGCCGTTTAGTGGAGAAAATCAGACTCATAGCATTTCATAGAACACATTCTTCGAGATTCCTCAGCACCAAATAATGTTTAGCAGTCATTAATTACTAATAATCAACATTCATATCCAGTGGTGCAGACAGGATTATATTTCATAGTATGCACAAGACGCCCACCTGCTTGTACGCTACCTTCATGTCTAGGTGACCCGCACGCATGTGCAACTACTCGGCGAGTTAGTGGACGAACGAGAGAGAGAGAGAGATTGATTCAGGTTTTTCATATTATTAATACAACATGACCACAAACAATTATTTTTAATACACTATGCTACTTATTTGCCTGCTAACAGACATAATTAAGCTAAATCAAGCTACATTGCTAACAGCGCAATTAAGCACTAGAAATGTGCATTGACCATGTGACGTCAGTGATGTAAAAAACTACTAAAATCATAAATAAATGTGCACACAGATTGTACAGGATTACAGCTGCTGGCTCCCCTGTTTATATCAGCGAAAAAAGAAAAGAAAATCATTCCACCTGTACTGCATAACATGGCAGATGTACACATGAACTACAGATGTAGACATAAGTGAGCTTATTGAGTAAAGACTACAACGACAAAATATAGTTTGACTATACTCATTTTTCCATATTAGCTGACGGCACATGGATCAAAGCTGTTGTGGTGATTACAGAAACAAGTGGATGTCTGGATCCATGCTTAGGTGGTTGATAGTTTATTAATTAGGTCAGTGTCCATCCAGTGCTCTGCAACTTAGGTCACCAGTTTCTTCAGATGAGACAAAGAAGTTAGCAACCAGACTGTAATAGAGGATGTGAGAATGCTGTCAGAGATTTCTCTGAGTTACAGTGAGATTTAGCAACTGCCAAAGGAAAAACAACCACCATCTACTATGTGCAAAACAAATTCTCCTTCCATTTGAGGTTGGTGCAAACGGATTTAGGACTTAGGAAAATCTCAACACTGGTCAAAGTGGTGTCATGGGTTATCAAAGGTGGATAGATTGGCTTCCACACTAACCAGAAGACTATTCTATGGTCGGTTTTGTATGAAACAGCTGCACCCCTGCTGCTGGTTGCATTCATCTACTGTAGGTACTACTAATGAACCTGCATCAAAGCAGGTGTGGCAGATTGTGGCTTAAAATTTGTCTCAAGTAATTGAGTAAGGATTGAGTAAGAGATGAGAGGTGAGACAAAGAGCCACTTTGGTTAAGCATTGGATTTTTGTTAATACTCATCTGGTTGTCAGGACATCATAATATTTTGACAGATTGCAGATGGGAACAGCAGATGAATGAGCTTGAAGGTTGAGGTGACATTGACAAAAAAAAATAAATTCTGATATACCTGATATACCCAGCTGGCATACTGTAGGTGATATTATTGTAGACTGGAATAATTCAAATTTAAAGACAACTGGTTGTTGTGCATCTGCTTAAATGTGTGATTAATTAAATTCAAAGCTGTGCAGGTGGAGAGCAAATTTGAAATGGGTTTAACCGGGAAAAGAAATAACCGGGAAAAGAAGTAACCCGCTAGCTTGTTTGTCAGGATTGACTGGTTTGTCTTGTGTAAAACACAGTAGTGACTCAGTGGCTAAACAAATCGAATCAAAGGATGTGAATTAAAACCCTCTCAAGGCCAAGGTGCCAATATTAGGCCCTTGAGTAAGGCTTTTAATCCTCAGCTGGGTTTGCCAGGGGCAACATCACTGATCCTATTCTCATCTAGGCCATCTAGTAAAAATAGGAGTTTTCTTGAATTGCTTGGTTTTCCTGAAGTTAACACAGGTTGAAAACTATACATACAGGGTCAAAAAGATAAGGACAGTCAAGCCTATTATCAGAATCTGTTGCCTCTCTACTTTGCATTTCCTCTTCTTCAACAAATTCATGGTCATCACCTTTACCTACTCAGCTTTTATCATAGCTTAAAATGTAGCATACTGTTTTAACATTTTCAGCTGTTCACACAATCTTGAGAATTGTTGGAGCAGTGTAGGTAGGCGTGGGATTCAGGGGCTGAAAGTGTCACTTTCCAGCATCGCTCCATCTTAAGAATTTCAGCCATACAGTCTAAAAAGTATTAAAAATTTCATCCCATTCTTTCCTAATATCTCACCAAGCTCTGTGCATCATCTGGCACCTACCGGGTATAAAGTGTGAGGGGAAGCAAGTTCTCTTCCCACATCGATTCAAACTGCTGTTCATGATATGTCCTCTCTTACACTTAGAAAGCATGGCCAAGCACTCTCATTGTGCCACTTGGGAGTACCATTTTCTTGTATCTTTTATTTACACTCATATGTATGCATCTGACAGATATGGGGTTTTGTGTCTGCTTTTTTCTTAATGAACACTTATTTATATTAATGACTACTGAAATGGAAATACGATACATAAAGGAAATATTTTAATATTTTAGCTGTGAAATCTGTATACTGTACAAGTGTTGATGGTCTACAGTGGCATGATCTAGACAACAAACACATTCAATATCTCTTGCTTTTTGTTCGGTCAGTTCACAGAAACTGACCTGTGACTCATCTACTCGTATAGTAAGAGATGATTGGAAAAAGGTATTACGGTTTCCTGAAATTATTTGGCTGTGGACTTGGTGCCTTTGTTCTTCATTTACTCATGCACACAATCAATAAATCAATAGTGGAGTGAGTCACTGAACCAGCCAGCCACCTCCGCTTCCTAATCACTGCAGTTACTGCAGTTCTAACTCTGTTTGCTTGTTCTTTATTTCCTTCTTAAATAGGGACATTTAAGCTTTCTGAACTGACCATTCAAAAGTCCTGTGAGAAGACTTGTTATTTCTCCCAAAGATGAGGCTCGTTCTTTGTCCTTGTTCCTCTTGCTGCTGCAGTCAGGGTTGCTAGGAAACCAAGTCCAAGGGAGGATGGCTAGGAAACCCAGGAGGAGCATGTGTCTTAATAAAAGAAAAAAGGGTTATACAGGGTCTAGAATTTGAAGACCCAGATTAATCACATGAGTAAATCGAATATGAAAATACAACACAAGTACACTTCTATGGATTGTTTTTATAATAATATTAAAAGTTGTCAATTAATCTGGTTGAATACTATTAAAATGTTAAAATATGTATGAAATATTAAAATAAAAATATTATGAAATCTACATATTTGATTAAACTGCTGTCCTCTCTTCATTGTGCATGTCCTCTGTGGACATCAGGATAACTCTGTCCAGAATTAACCATGGAAATTGTCCTGTAGATTAACTGTCCTGAAACTTTAATCCCTTTTTATCCATTTCAGCCAATTAAGTCATCTGTGTCCTTCTTCAATAACTTCTAGTCAGTTGCACTTATACACAATATTATTGTGAATGCTTTGAGTGGCTATCCATGAAATACATAAACCCTGCATCCATTACAGTGTACCTACCACTTTCAAAGCTCCCTGTCTTCTCCCTGTCTCTAACGACCTGGATTAAAAAAAAAGAAACAGTTATGTGACAAACTTCAGTTCAGCATTCACACAGTCATCTCAGAAGAGCTCAGGAAAGCTGACTCTGAGCTGAGATATTCAACACCTTCCTCTGCAATGGTATTTCTTTATCATGTGTTAATACGACTTCCAGCACCACAATGGTGCTTTTCAGGGCTGTGTGCTCAGTCCGTTGCTGTTTAGAATGACCTGCTTAGTTGTGAAGGCCCAGCAACATCTCCAATTTCTTCTGGATGTTGAACCTTCCCACTTCCATTCCCACCACCTTATACAGAAGAACAATAGAGAATTCCATGAGCAGCTGCTGTCTCACTTATTGTTATGGGAATTGGACAGTTTCAGACTGTAAAAGATCCTGCCTGTTTGACTCGTCACCCTCCTCCCACCTGGCAGAAGGAACTCTAGCACCCTAATGTTTTCACTGTTGCCCTCCACCCCTCACCTATAGTAGTCAAACTATGACCCAATGATGCGAGGGTCTAGGAACCTCTGTAGTCCAACTATGTACCATGGAGGCCAGTGATGATTACCATTGAATTTAACACATTTTAATGACTGTTGTAGGACCTCTGGTCAGCATTCACATGCGCTTTAACACATTACAGGCAATTTTGGATTATGGGGAGAACATGCACACAGTCCTTGCACACAGACCCTGAGGCGGGAATCGAACCTGGACCCTGGAGGTGTCCATGCTAACCAATAAGCTTATAACTATAACGTTGCTATATTTAACTAACAACTATAACTAACAATAATTATGTATTATCAGTAATGTTGCACAACCTAAATATGATAACTGCATTATATTTACATGACAAGTAAATTCCTGATAAGTAATTTTGATCTCAAAATTGATGAAAATAATTGTGATCAATAAATCATGCAGCCTGACCCAAGCTTTCACTACGTGACCATCTCTCCAATGCTCTTGACCTGCCCTTTACAATGCTTTTATGGGACACTTTTATGATGAGATTCTACTTTTTTTTGGCTGTCATTTACACAGTATTGCTAATAAACATTTCTTTCATTATCACTGCAAAAATATAAAAAAGGTTGCTGTAATTTAACAGGAACAAAATGTAGTAAAAAGGTCAAACCAAAGACAAGTGCATGCTTCATTGCTGACCAAAATGTGGGCGATGCTTTAGTGATGCCGTGCTTGCTGCATATTATCGGGATAGGAGCAAGGGGCATGGCTCTGTTTGAGCTCCTGGAGTGGGCCGTTGTAAAAGCAGTTAATGATGTTTTCAGAGTAAACATTTTTATGATAAGTTATGCTGGATATGCCACAGGTTTCTCCTCCACTATATGAAAAATATTCATATAGTAATGTGATTTTTATAGACTTTGTTTTAACATATTTTTACATACTGTATGTACGGGGTCAGGCAGTGATGGCTCAAATGGTTAAGGCTGTAAGTTACAGGGTTTCTGATTGGAAGGTCGGGGGATCGAGCTCCAGCAATGCTAAGTTGCTACTGTTGAGACCTTGAGGAAGGCATTGTGGCTGACCCTGCACTTTGACCGAAGCTTCCTAACTAGGATGTGTGAAAAAAAATTAATTATAATTTGCCTGTGCTGTAAATCATTGAATCTTATCTTATCTTATCTTAAAAATAAAATGTGGACATAACTGTTTTGATATATAACATCTCATAACACCTTTGCCACAGCTGATGGTCTCCAACTGCATAGGTTTTCTTCAATGCTGGTTTGCCCTTCTTTAAACTTTGTCATCCATCCATGGACCTTGCTCTTGTCTTTGGTGACATCTCTGTAAACATTTTTGCAGCTTAGTGAGAGACCATCAACTGTGGCAAAGCGAATTTTCAAAGAGGATTTAAGAGTTGGATAAATGTATATATAAACATTTATTTATAAAATGTTGGGTTGCTAATTTTTAATTAACTGCTAGTGAAGCATTACTAGTGGTACATTTCCCTGCTCTTTATTATTTCTCAGTTTTTTGTTGTTACTTAAAATCCTATTAATTTGAGCACAGCCAATTGATTTGCTCAGCCCCTCTCTCGCATAATAACACACAGACCAGTCTGTGAATAGCCCTCCCCCTCTGTGCACACACTGGATGTGCAAGTGAAGCGCTCATGAAACACTTACTTGACAGTGTGTAGTAATGAATGGTCGGTTTGCTGAAAGTGTTTTAAACTATAGGTGGGTATCGTTGAGTCAAATTGCATAATTTAAAAACAAAGCCATTGAAAATACAGCTAGCGGTACAATGTCTGAAACTGCATACTGCTTGACCCGCAAGTAGGAAACTTTTATGATGTTCAAGGACGCAAAACAAATTTTAAATCATAATCTTGCTATATTCAATCATTAATATTTTTTTTTAGTTAAATAACAGCTAATATCTATGAAATAAAAATATATTTGCCTTTTTTAAATATGGAAAAAAAAATCCTGTAATTTTTACAGTAGATGATTGCAAAAATCCAGTAAGTACTTATAACAAAACAGATATTTTGATTTACAGTTTACCATGTTTTATAAAGAATGACATGAAATGTTATGGCTTTGTGGTTAGCGCTGTCGCCTTGCACCTCCAGGGTCCGTGTTCGATTCCCGCCTCTGTGTGCATGGCGATTCTCCTCCCACAGTACAAAGACATGCAGATTAGGCTAATTGGTGTTCCTGCTTGTAGTGTATGAATGAGTGTTTGCGTATATGTGTGTGTGCCCTGCAATGGATTGGCACCCTGTCCACAGCGTACCTTGCCTCGTACCCTAAGACTCCTGGGATAGGCTCCAGGCCCCCTGCGACCCTGTATACAGGATTAAGAGGTATAGGCAATGAGTAAGAGTGAGTGAGTGTTATGTGTTGTATAACAAAACAGGAGAAAATCTGTAAAATAAAATAAATTAGTCACAACTAATTTTTTCTTACCTTGTGGGATTTCAGTTTCTTAATCTCCAACTGCTTTGTCCAAACCTGTCGCATAACAATAGCAACTATATTTTGAACTACAAATGAACTAGTTTGAAACTCGACTTTGTTTCTATATCTCACTTTCTGTCTTGCACTTTCTCACTGTCCTTGCAGAAGCGTCAGATCTTGGTGACATTGGTGGAGATCACACTGCCCCTGCTGTTTTCCGCCATCCTGATTGCATTGCGGCAGAAGGTGTCTTTTACCAACTACCCTAATGCCACACATTACAGTAGCTTTTCATTGGAATGGCCTCCTGCTTACCTACCTTACGGCTTGCAACTTGCCTACGTGCCGGGAAACTCCAGCATAGTACGGCAGGTGGCTGAGGACGTGCAGCTCAGCCTGAAAGCGGGCTTCATCAGTGCTGGTGAGGCCATTATAGAGAGAGCAAAAGTTTAAATTATTTAATTATTCATTCTGTGTTCGTTTTCTTCTCTCCACACATCTGGAACAGGTAGTTAATGTCTGGTTACTTGTCTCAGGTGTATCATGTGGAGACTTTTCACAAAGGGGGAACTTTTTAATTGATTTATTTATTTCTTTTTATTGGTATGTGTTTACATTTTACATATTGGTATTTGTTTATATAGTACAGTATGCACCTCACATTACAGCAACCACTGTATTACATGTTCTCAAAGGACAATACTATAGAAATGAAAATTGTATATACTTTAGAATAGGCAATGTGCAACTTGTATAGCAGGACAGATTTACTGTCCTCTAACAATAACTCAACATGCAGACTTTTTGGTCTAAATACTGTAACTGGCAACGAAAATGAGTACACCCTAAGTGAACATGTCAAAACTGTGTCCAAAATGTGTCAATATTTTGTGTGAGCACCATCCATTGTTATCTAGCACGGCCTTAATCCTCCTGGGCCTTGAATTCACCCGAGCCATGTTCACCATGTTGTTGCTGGGATCCTCTTCCACTCCTCCATAATGATATCACGGAGCTGCTGGATGTTAGACGCATCACCTTCCGCTTGATGGTGCACCACAGGTGCTCAATAGGGTTCAGGTCTGGAGACATGTCCACTGACAAACACATGAACATGATGGATTGGACATGTGACTGCATGGGCAAAGATAAAGCTGCATGTACAGCTGTTATCACTTAGGGTGTACTCACTTTTGTTGCCAGCTGTTTTAACAATAATGGCTGTATAAGATATTTTCAGAGGACAGTACATCTGTAAATTAGAGGGGTGTACTCACTTTAGTGTTTGGGTATATATACTGTACATAAACGTATATAAGAAACTTGAATAAAGGTATATTTATATATATATATACTTATCTTATATATAATATGTAATAATGTATCACACATAGCCCAAAGCATGAACTGATCAATCATGAATTGATCAGTATTGTATTGATGCATTTATTACATAATTTATCATCACAACTGTTGCTCTCTATGACTTCCTGACTCGTATACAATATATATAGACTATAGTATATATAGCATGCTTAAAACCATTGAAGGGGACTTTCATTCATGGTGCTCTATAAGTAAGAGAATTCTGCAGAAGTATTCATTGTTTGGAATTCCTGCAAGAAAGCCTGAAAAGGTGAAAATAATGGAAACTGGATTTATGGTAAGTCATGTTGATTTATTACTCTGTGCTGTGTGCTGTAAGTGCACTGTACAGGGCATACCATCTGACCATATTCTCTATTTGTACTAACAGCTGACTTGCTCTTTACAAGTCACAAGGTCAATTTCAAGCCACTCGCAAACAAGCTGACTGCTCTTGTATATTTCTAGAAAAGAGGAATAAAAAGTGCTAATTTTCCTGATATTGCAGTTCAGTCCAGTTTGCTCAGAGTGGATCATATGAAGGAACTAATTGCTGGGGTAAAAACAAGCTCTGCTTCCTGGAGCCCATGGATATTATTTCTTTGCTTTGTCATTTAAGGCGTGGTGCCATGTTACAGCTCGCAGTTTATTGTGTCACTGAAATGTTTCCTGTACCACTGAGCATGTGCAGTAACTATTGTAAAGTAAACTGGTGATACTTGTTTCTCCAGATAACACAAAAATGAGAGGACGACAAAGGCTGTTCCTCAGGCAAGACACGTGAATAGAAAGTAGTCAAAGCGGACCAAAAAGGAATCATATTGTGGAACCTGTCTGTCCTCATTTCTTCCCCGGCTGAGGGCTGTACTGTAGTTCTTGTGGATGACAATTTTATTCTGCTTATCTTTTTAAAACGGAGACTAAGTATGGTGGACATTTACAACAACTTTAACATGAACTAAAGTCAACAACATATTTAACATGTTAACATTAAACTAAAAACCATCAAACAACTGTATATCCTAGGGATTTAAAGGTTCCATATTTTCCTATTTCTAAAAAAGTTAACAGGTGTCACTCAAATCGTGTGTGTTGATGCTCCAGCTAAAATCCCCCTCCGTTAGTGTATTTTATCTCAAACTTCCTCTGTTTCAGTCCTCATCCAAATGAGTTGAGAAATTTCAGTATCTATGCAGATGAACTGCTGTTGAGTCACATCCCTCAAGAGAACAGCAGACCTGAGCAACAACCTGGGGGAGGGTATCTTGTTATACAACCCCTGTCAAAAATTATGGAATCACCCCTCTTAGGAGATGTTCATTCAAATGTTTAATTGTGTAGAAAAAAAAACAAGCACATACATGCCACAAAACTATTTTCACTCAACAATCCAAACTTCTGGCTGTATAAAACACTTAAAAAAAAACAACAAAGAAAGATAACTATAGTCAATGACAACTGTTTTGACAACTCAAATCTGAGGAAAAAAATATGGAATCACCAAATAAAAACACTACTTGTACTTTGTTGCACCACCTCTGGCTTTTATAAGAGCTTGAATTCCCTGAGGCCTGGATTTAACTAATGTCCAACTGTATACTTCATCAGTCTGTCTCCAGCTTTGTCTTATTGCAGTTGCCAGATCAGCTTTGCAGGTTGGAGCCTTGTCGTGGACCATTTTCTTTCATTTCCACCACAGATTTTCAATTGGATTAAGGTCCGGACTATTTGCAGGCCATACCATTGACATTATATGTATTTCCTGTAGGAATGTTTTCACAGATTTTGCCCTATGGCACGATGCATTATCATCCTGAAAAATGATGCTACCATCACCAAACATCCTTTCAATTGATGGAATAAGAAAAGTGTCCAAAATCTCAACATAAACTTGTGCATTTATAGAAGATGTAATGACTGTCATGTCTCCCATACCTTTACCTGACATACAACCCCATATCAATAATGATTGTGGAAATTTGCATGTTTTATTCAGGCAGTTGTCTTGGCAGTTGAAACCTTTTTTTTTCTGTTTAGATGTTAATGATGGTTTTCTTTTGGCTTTTCTGTATGTAAATCCCATTTCTTTTAGGCGATTTCTTACTGTCCAGACATTGACTCCACTTTCTGCCCATTTGTTCCTCATTTGTTTTGTTGTGCATTTTCTGTTTTCAAGTCATATTGCTTTAAGTTTTCTGTCTTGGCGCTTTGATGTCTTTCTTGGTCTACCAGTACGCTTCCCTTTTACAACCTTTCCATTTGATTTGTACTTGGTCCAGATTTTAGACACAGCTGACTGGGAACAACCAACATCTTTTGCAACATTCCATGAAGATTTACCTTCTTCAAGAAGTTTGATAATTCTCTCCTTTGTTTCAACTGACATCTGTCGTGTTGGAGCTATGAGTTATGTCAATCATCTTGGTTCAACACATGCCTAATGTGTGCAAGCACTCTTTTTTAACTGTAGACTAATTAGCAGTTGTAATCAGATACAGGTATTTGTTTTAGAAATGCAAAGTGCATGGTGATTCCATAATTTTTTCCTCAGATTTGTGTGATTCCATATTTTTTTCCTCTGTTTGAGTTGTCAAAACAGTTGTCATTGACTATAGTTATCTTTCTTTGTTTTTTTTTTTTTTTTTAAGTGTTTTATACAGCCAAAAGTTTGGATTGCTGAGTGAAAATAGTTTTGTGGCATGTATGTGCTTGTTTTTTTTCTACACAAACATTTGAATGAACATCTTCTGAGAGGGGTGATTCCATAATTGTTGCCAGGGGTCATTAATAAGGGGACATTTAATTGCCTTTTTAAACCCTGGCCAATGGAAAATTGGGAAAAAAAGGAGAAAAAGTAGGGAATGTATTTTTCTCACTGGGAGATCCATTTGAATGTCTAAAAATGAATTTGTTCATATAAGATGCTCTTTAAATATAAACACAAAATATCGTAACCAAAAAGCACCTAAAACCAGACAAACATGGCATGCGAACAGAACACAAAATAGAAAATAAAAGCAACAAAAATATCAAAACAAGAGTCCAATAAACACAGCATCTAGGAAATCTTGGGGAAACCCTGACACTAAATTATGGAAACAAACCATTAAAGTAAAGTGAGTTAAAATGTCTATCTTGTCATAGAATCACTAGGTATTGCATAATAGTGTGTATATTGCTCTACCATTAGAAGCACCAACAAAAATGATGAAATTTATCAAATCCATCAAATGGTTGTAAGACATGGTGAAACATGCCTAAGCACTTTTCCATTCAGTGGGTAAGTAACCAAAATAAGCATTTTGTAAGACTGTAAATTATTTAAACTGTCCCAGAATATATGGTGAGAACTAATGTTTCAACACCAATACTGTAGATATTTTTTTTCAAAGATTAGAAACTTTGAAAAATGTTACCGAAAGCATAGATAGAAATGTTTTTGTTTAGTTGAAGCAATAGTACATAACTTATGGAACATCACAGGCACTTCACAGTGGGGAGTAGGGGTTCTCAAATAGAGCGTAAATAAAGAATTGAGACACTGGAGGAACTTGTTCACAACAATGACTCTATTTGCTCACCAGTTGTCTGGTGTTCTAGACCTCAGCTGAGATAATCGTTCCAGATCTACCTTTTATATTAATGGATTTAGTTTCACACTGGCTTTATAACACTGGCTATGATAGTCACCTGACCTTATTTATGGCATGACTATGCATGTGTGCATGAGGAATGCTACATTAGTTCTAAATCTGGCAAGATGGGTTATATTGGAAGCTAATTTGAATTTAAAGTAATATATTTGCTACTTGTGACTTTTATTAAAAGTGTTGTTTTTAATATAATACCTCGTATTTTATAATGCTTGAATGGAAGTAGCCTTTATATGCTTAGTATCTGAAAATAAAGGAAAGGTTGAGTATTTTTTTTACTGTGAAACTTCAAGTGTTCAAGTAATCACCATTTATGATTTTTTTTTCTCAAACACATTTCTTCCACATGGTTCAGGTTGCTTAGCTTGATGTGGGTCAATAATTTGACTTTTCTAAAATGGTGCCTTTTTTTGTTCAGGCAGTGTAGCATTGAATTGTTCTTCACATGAAAACATCTTTTGCATCTATCTTTTGCTTTCTTTTTGCAGTGCGTGGGTTTGAAACCGAGCATCAGTTTGAGGAGTTTGTGAAGACAGACCCTGAATCAGCAAAGATCTTGGCAGCAGTGGTGTTTGAGCATTCTTTTACTCACGATGATGAACCTCTCCCACTTCAGGTGCAAGATCAATGCTTAAAAAAACAAAAACAAAACACTGCTAAACCTGTTTAAAAAATGCTTAATAAAATGTTGACTGTTTCTGTGTTGTATAAGTAGTAATCATGTGGAACAGTCAAAACAGTGAACCAAAGAATGAGGAATTTGACCTTTAGAATCAGTGGGCTTGAATCATATAGAAACTACTGTAGGTTTGAATAATTGCACTGGGTTCATGCCCTGGTGTCTGTTCATCTCCTTGCTGGAGAGTCACATTACAGGATGGTTATAATGGGATTATTTATTTGTTTTTACATTTAATCTCTGTCAGTAAAAATCTCCAATTATTTCATGATATTTTTCTTTGCAGGTCAGCTATGACCTGCGCTTCACCTATAGCCCCCGGAATGCACCTTCCAGGGAAAAATCCGAGCTGAATCCGAACAATGACCTCGACTGGCACACTCTCAGCCTGTTCCCGCTTGTTCAGCTGCCTGGACCTCGAGAGCAGCACGACTTTTACGGAGGCACTCCAGGTCAGTAAATGAGTGCTTCACCATTTTGGTATTGCTGACTTCATAAGAGTCAATTTAGATTAGTCAGCTTTTATAAGGGTTTTCTTCAGTCCCCAAGCAGTCGATATCATATGATAAGTCATGGCTTCGTCATCAGTCAATTAGCCACCACATCAAGCGGTAAGGACTGTTTATGCTTTCTCTCCATGTATTTAACTGGTTCATTAACCTGAGCACACAAGCTACATGCAGTAATGTTAACAGCACTTGAGGTGATATGAGCTCACTTAAAAAATAGAGTTGTGTTTTTATTTGGGGAGTTAACTGGATCTTATTCAGACTCATTTTGTTTCGAATATAATAATGTCTTCAAGTGCTACTACACTGCTACTACTTCAAGTGCAGTTACAATCTGAGTTCTCAACTTAACATGAACATCCCTCCGAGTCGTAAGTGAGAGCTTTGGAAACATGTTTGTTACTTGTTTCCTTTTCAATGATGTTTCTGTTTTAGTGGTTAATGATGGTTAAAAATGGTAAAATACTTAATGAATGAATGCTGGAGAAGTGTAAGACTTAGAAGTCTAAGAAGTGTCAATCTCCAACCTGAGCTGAGAGAGTTGGTTTTATAAACTATGGTTTTATAATGTTCAATAGTCACACCTGCTCTCTTCAGAAGTTCAACTTGATGGATAATTTAATATGATGTCTTTCTTTTCAGCAAACAGAAGAAAGCGATCAGTGAATATAAGTAAAGATTTTGACTTCTGGATGATCCTTGAACATGTTATAGAAATAGTCAGTTTATGAGATGTTTCCATCCAGTTGGATCAATCAGTGAGAAAGTGCAGACATTGCTAATTGGGCTGTGGTTTCTAAAAACCTGCTTTCACCTGCATGAAAGTTAAAAAGTCTGCAAGTGTCCCTACGTCATTCACACGAATGTCATTATCCATAAAAGTCATGTAAAGGCATGCTATTAGTTGAGGTTCTGAATATACATTTTCAGTATTATGCTACGAATAAATGGATAAGTGCAATAAAAACGTAAGAAACTCTTTGAACACTGTGGATAATAATAAGGTCGATGTGGATAAGCATGGATTTTCTTTTCATGATTTTTCAAAATGTATGTTCATAAACGATGCTAGATCATAGTTGCAAAGGTATTGTCTAATTTTGGTGTAGTGATGGTGAAATTATATTGGTGACTCACAGCTCCAAGTGCAGGGTTCAGGGTTGTATTACTGTCTGTGTGGAATTTACATGAGCTCTCAGGTTTCTTTGGGTTCTCTGATTTCCTTCCGCTGGGTTCTCTGATTTCCTGTTAAAGTATATGGAAGTAGGTATATATTGCCTGTGCTAAACTGTCCATAGGCATGCATTTGTGTGTGTGTGTGTGTGTGTGTGGTGTGTGGTGTGTGTGCGCCTCTGCCATCGAAATTTGTATGAAATGTAAAAAAAAAAATGTGTATGAAGGAATCCTGAACTATTCACTATACATACACTACATAAAAAATACACATCTAGCTCTTTGGAAGCAAAAAAATTAAGAAATGAGGGATGGTTTAAGAATTTTGCCCAGTACTGTATGTATTTATTTACTCTATACTAATTGTTCAGAGACACACAATGGCTAAATATTTTACTGATTTACACTTGTACAGGCGTCACAGGCGGATATTTTTGGGGATGCAGCTGAGCATGTATAAACAAATCATAGGACAAGTATAAAAGCAGAAATTTATCATTGCTGTAGTAATAAATGAGTAAGAAATATATATTTTTTGCTATCATGTACAACAAGGTTATTACCGTGAAGGCTTTCTAATGATCCAGCATGCTGTGGACCGAGCCATCATGAAAGCGTACAACAGGACAGCGGCGAGTGCCCTCTTCATGCAGACATGGGTTGTGTTGTCACGATTTCCTTACCCAGCTTTCATCTATGATGTCTTCATCTTGGCTATCCAGAACCAGCTGCCCCTTCTGCTGGTACTCAGCTTCACTTACACCTCCCTCAACATTGTCCGAGCCATAGTGCAAGAAAAGGAAAGAAAACTCAAGGTATGTTTGTGTAACTGGTGGAGACGATGCATCTTGTGTAATTCCTGAATAAGACGTTGTAATGTTTCCCCCCCCCCAGGAATACATGAAAATGATGGGTCTGAGCAACTGGCTGCACTGGAGTGCCTGGTTCTTCATGTTCTTTCTTTTCCTCTCAATCTCCATCTTCTTTGTCACCTTGCTCATCTGTGTACAGGTGAGTTTTCCTCATCCTCCCTGGCTTCACTATTCTGTAATGTTGTTTACTAAGTCATGGGTTATCCTTTCAGTTAGATAACCATCAACAGGAAGATGTATTCATATCTCTGAATGAGCCTGTTTGTAAAGCATGTCTTATTGTGTTCTTGGTGTTATAGGTGAGTCCAAATGGAGCAGTGCTGACCTATAGTGACCCTACGCTAGTCTTTGTCTTCCTCCTTGTATTTGCCGTGGCTACCATCAGCTTCTGTTTCATGATCAGCTCCTTCTTTTCCAGAGGTAACATCTTTAGACTTTTTAATTTTTTTTAATTTTTATAAAGTATGTGGTACTATGTGTGAATCCCATCCATAATCTAAACACAGTAATCTAAATGCAAGAACCAGGACCTTGATCTTAATGAACAGATATTTGAGGTCAGCCCTTTTCCATCAGTATAAGTATTCTTCCCTAGTTGCAAGTTTATCAGCCATGCTGACTGTCTCGATTCCAAATTTGCTTTATTTGTATTTAGTTGAAGTGTTCACAAGACCAGGTCAAGATTATTGAGAATGTTTCCAGCTGACTAGACTACTATCCAGCATTAGTACTTAAAAAGCAAAAACAAAAAGCCTGAAAGGGAATTTAGTGAAAGTTTGCTTTTAATAAAAAAAGTACAGTATTTAGTGGCTTTAAATGCTTGATGAAATCTGAACAAACGTATATACAGTTGCGTTCAGACATTTACATACTGTATACTCCTCTAGAACATGAATGTCATGCCTATTGTGGGCTTTCAGTGATTTTTTTTCAGATCTTTTTTCTAGGGAACATGGATTGTAGAACACATAGAACACTTTCTTCTTCTTTCACAAACTGGGTTTCTTTTTGCAGAAAGTAGAAAACAAAAAGGGTACATAAGCAGGTCTCAGTGGACATTTCAGGCTCCATAGCTCTATAGTTGAAGTGCTGCTTGAGTGGTGGCTGAATGATTAAGGCTTTGAACTATTGATCAGAAGATTTCTGGTTGAAAGCTTAGTATTAACAAACAGGAATAAGGGCATTAACCTCCAATGTAAATGTAAGAGTTGGTAGGAAGCTACTGTACAAATTTGCCATTGTTGACCTCTAACCATGTTATTTTGTCCTTTCGTAGACCTCAAAATGGTTTTTACTGTCTAGTTTTGTTTAAGTTGGTGACTGGTCTTTCAGTAAGACCAGTGCAGGAAAACATCATATGGCCAAAAGTAAATAAAATCTTTGACAGCCAAATCCAGATGTGCTTGCTGACAAACCTTTTTTTAAAACCATGAATAGTAATTGGGGCCCCCTTTGGCTTTTAAAACCTTTGCTGGGAAGTTTTGTACTGTGGATGTGTACTGTGGATCTATTTTTCCATTCAACCACAGAAGCATGAGTGGGGTGGGGCACTGATTTTGGGGGCAAAAGCTCTTAGTTCAGGTAAAGGGAAATAACAACTGTATGTCTACAACATTGTGGA
Organism: Channallabes apus; assembly: GCA_030522415.1. NCBI lineage: Eukaryota > Metazoa > Chordata > Actinopteri > Siluriformes > Clariidae > Channallabes > Channallabes apus. The sequence continues at coordinate 10,784,124 of CM060121.1, read as the reverse complement.
GAATATAGTTTGTCTCTCACATCGTTCCCCATATCGATTTAATCGTCAGGTATTCACAAGAGGGATCTGAATGTGATAATGTTATATTTGGCTATTGCCAGTGTTTTCCAGCCTTATATTTTTATGCCCTTTATTTACTCTCCATTGTTCTCCCACTTATTGTTTGAATGTGTGTCTGATGAACTACAATGGGCATCCTGCCATCTTGTCCATTACACCTCTGGATAACTCTGGATACCTACAGTAGCAGCCCTGACCAGGTTAAAGCAGTACTGAAGATATATGAATGAATGAATGAATTTGTTTTCCATTGGTATAATCATTACAAAAGTGTTGTTTGCATAGCTGGCAAATCTGAAGCATTTTTAGGTCCCAAACCAATCAGAGCCACATGTTCCACATTTTTGTCTATCCTCATGTGATGTGTTGGCATAGAGCTGAAATGTGAACTAGACTGGTCTGAGCTTCACAGCTTTATCTCATGTATTTCTTACGGTTTCTTGATGCATGAATAATTCATTAGAAATGTATCAAGTTACAAGTGTTTCTCACTGGCTCATGTCTTAAGCTAACTCAAACTCAAACAAACGGGCGTTCTGGCGCCCTCTAGGGGGTAACCCTTACATCACCCTCCCTTCAAAAATGCTCCTCCGGAGTATCACCGGAGGTCCCGGACTCCCACCCCAACGTTCTACCTTCCTCCTCCCGACCTGGAGGCTGGGTGACGGAGCTGGAGACGGAGACGTGCTGGGCGGCTGCAGCGCCGGAGGCGTGCCCTCCTGCTCCTCCAGCAAGCTGTATTCTCAGCCGCGATACATGTCCTCCTCGCTCTCTTCCAGCCAGTCCGCCAGCTCGGGCGAGATCGTGGTAGCGCCCCCCCAAAAATTGTTTAGGGGGAAATCCTCCGCCATGCCACTTGGACGGTCTTTCTTTAGTTCAGTGAGAAGTTTGTGTTGGGATAGTCTTTATGTTCTTTTGTTATTTAAATAAAGACACTTATTTTGAACCGCCAGGTCGCTTCCTCTGCGTTCATGCCACGCACACACACCCGACAGAAACGTGACAATATAATTTTGAATCTGCATGTTTTGTGAACATAAACTTATTTCATTTATAATTTTTTATATAGGCAATATACTGTATGGTGTGTGAAGCACTCAACACTAAAATAAAATTACTTTGAATCATCAAGGAGGTTCATTCAAAACAGAAATATGTGTGTTTCTCTCAAGATATAATTTAAAAGTTATTAACATCATGGCATTTTTATTCCATGGTTAATAATCCAGTGACATTTAACATTGAATCCTTCTTTCTCCCTTTCTCCCCTTAGTGTTAATGTTTCTTTATGTTCAGCAAATAAATCACTTCTGTGTTTTATTAATCATGTTGATATTATGTAAAAATAGGACTTTTGGCAGGGAACAGCTCTTTCTTTTTCTCCAGTCTGTAAAGGGGTGAAGCACTCGCCTCCTGCAGAAATAAAACAAGTTGCAACTGGGCCTTAATAAATATCTGTGCTGTCTCTATTCTGTGTTACTTTCTATTTTAACACAGAATAGCACATTGTAATGTGTAAGAGGGCCCTGAGAACCTTTTGTGCTTGCCATTGCATGTGGATATAAAAATAACCAAGAGAACAATTTTCTTTTTCACTGGCACAAGGCCTTAAACATTTAGTTCTTTTTTCTCCACATTTTTTTCCTTTCTGTGACTCTGTCACATGTCTGTAGCCATGTGCATGCACATAATAGATTGCAGGATGTGAAGACATACAATATGTGGAATATCACATGTACTTGCCACGTGTGTGTGGACATGTTTTTTTTTTTTTTTTTTTTGTGCTCCTTTTTCAACTAGTTGATGAAACATGATGAAAACACAAAACAAATGTGGTGCATTTGTTTCTCAACTCGTGGCTCTTGAACCATAATGACCATGACCTTTTATGATTAAGTTGCGGAATGAAAAAAAAAAGGCAATAAACCAAATTACAGTTTTCGAAAAGTAAAATCATGTCACATGTATAGTAATGTATCTATAAACAAGTGGTTCTAACATGTATTGATGTAGAATTCCCTCTTCCTTAGAAGGAATGGAAGAAACTAAATGTAAAGGTTTTATCGCAAGGTCAATAAAATACAACCCAGTTTATATAAAATATGGCTTCATGTGTAAAGAAGTCAAGTATGGTTTGTGTTTTGTCTGGTTGAGTTACTGGATGTAAAAAGCATAAAACCTTCAAAATGGTGTCACGAGGGTGTTGAGAGACAAAATACTCAAGACATAAAGACAAACCTGATCAATTTTACAGAAGAATGTAATATAATCTGAATACATACAGGAGCAAGCAATAAGTGCATCAGTCAATTTTCGAAATCAATAAAAGCCCCCAGGGCTGCAGCGGATCTTGTTTTAACGGCTTGCAATCAACATACGGTCATCAATCTTATCATCAGCTTGGATTCTATAAAACCATAAATGTCGGAGATCTGTTGCACATCCCAGTATTCGTAAAAAGGTAAAAAGAAAAAAAAAAAAAACATTCAATTCTACAGAATCTTTGCTGAGTTTGAGCCAGACTTCAGGTCCGGGTGAAAATAGTTATGTTGGCCTGTTCAGTATATCTAACTTGAAGTTCTGCGGTTCACACTGCTCTATCTGCCATGTGCCTTCAATAGATTCATATTTTATGTTTGAGTCTCCTGAAGATTCAGTGCAGTAGAAAGATGTCAGACCTGTGACTAAATTGTAAAAAAATGCAGTAGTGAAGTTAAGGCTGGTGATCATTACTTTAAAACTGTGATAGTTTAATTGCAGAATCCTGGTGGGTGGACATATTATTGGTGTCCTAATTTACTCTCTCTCTCTCTCTCTCTCTCTCTCTCTCTCTCTCTCTCATGCACACTCTCATTAACAGCTAATGTTGCAGCAGCGGCAAGTGGTTTCCTCTACTTCTTTAGCTACCTGCCGTACTTGTTCCTGTGGCCACGTTATGACCTGCTTACTCACTCTCAGAAAGTGTCTGCCTGCCTCATCTCCAATGTGGCCATGGCTATGGGTGCCCAACTTATTGGCATGTTTGAAGGCAAAGGTATCACCAGCATGACTATATTTCTCCCCAACACTATATTTATTCTTAATAATTAAGTTCCTTATGTCTTGTTTTCCCATGTGATAATTGCATTAACCAAACTAGCTTTCTTATCTCATTCTAATTAGGCATCGGGATCCAGTGGAGTAATCTGTTTGAGCCTGTGACTGTGGATGATGACTTCTCACTGGCTCAGGTTCTTGGACTCTTGCTGCTGGATGCCATACTGTACAGCCTGGTGGCTTGGTACATCGAGGCAGTGTTCCCAGGAGAGTACGGAATGCCACGGCCATGGTACTTTTTCATTCTGGTAGGTGGTTTTTATGTTCTAATTCCTATGTTCTAAATTCTATTATTACATTTACGTACAGTATATCCATTTCCACTTCATCATATGAAATCCTAACATGAGGCTTTTGCTAAATTCAGTTAATCTGCAAACGTTCATTTCATCGATATTAATTATTCATGAATTTTTTTTTCTTTGCTATTATACTTTTGTATTATTAGTATTAAATAAATGTGGAGTGCATTTCATACAAACCTCTGTGAATTAGTTGTGACTAGAAGCGCTTTAAACATTAGTATAAATTTGATTAGTATATTTGACTTCCTTCCCTTACTTACCAGTCATTCAGGTAGGGCTGAAGACCGTCACGTGTTTCCTCCAAACCACGTCACGCCAGCCGACCGCATCTTTTCGAATTGCTCGCCAACCAGTCTTCTGACCAGTTAAATTTGATAAATCAGCAGTGCAGTGGTGTACATTAATTGTATATTTATTATTACATATTTTTCTACAGCCTTGTGTAGTTTGTACACCCTCTTTTCATCCTATGCATTTTTGTATAAAAGCATGATAAAAATATTTTGATTGTAGTGGGTCTTAGTATTAGGCAAATACAACCTCAGACGAACAACAACAACTTTTTCACTGTGCCAATATTAATTTAACAAAAATGAAACCAAAAGGGAAAATAACACATGGGCAATACAAAGTACCCCTTATGTTTCCACAGAATTTAAGAGGTTAAGTTGCTGCCAGGTGCTGATAATCATCAGCCCTTGATTAATTGATCATCAGCAGGTGTGCAGACTTATAAAAGCAAAAAATGTTCTGGTCTAGAACATGTGTACGTGTGTTAACACAATGCCACAAGCAATGGTCTTCACCTACAGACCTTACTGAGCATGTTAAATGTTAAAGTCTATGATAGCAGAATTACATTCGTAACCGCTGAATGTACCACTGAACCAGTCTGGTTTATTTGGAAATATTTCCATGAGAAAACTAACATGGAAGCATGACTGAGGTTTGCTCAAACTGCCTCTGAACAAAGGCCAAGACTTCTGGAACATAATGTTTTATAGACAAATAAGCACTGGGCACTTTTGCGGTCTGTAAGTCGACAATGAACTCCTCTGTGTACTAGAATATTCTAGAGGGAAATGTGAGGACATCTGTCCGACAGCTAAAGTGTGGTAAAAATTATTTCATGCAACAGGACAGTAATCCAAAGCACACCACTAAGCCTATATCAGAGAATGGCTGAAAAAGAAAAAAATTGGACTTCAATTGGACTTCAAAAATCAACTTGGAAAGTTGAGACCTCAACCCAACTGAAATGCTGTTACAGGATCTTAGGAGAGTTTTATTTCATTAGCGAACTTAAATGAAATGAAGCAATGTTGTAAAGAAGAATGGACCAAAATGATGTGAGAAACTGATAATTAGTGATGGGTCATTCATAAACGATTCGTTCTTTTTGAACGATTCTTTAACATGACTCAGAAGAACGAGTAGTCTCAGAGAGTGATTTGTTCATTTTCTATTGGGCGCGCTTGCTCAAAGCATTGCAAAACCTCCGTAGGTTATGTACCGGAAACAGAAATGAGTAGTTACCTTTGAGTCTTCTAGTCCAAATCGCTCGTTCTTTTGTCACGTGACTCCCATAGACGCTATGCGGTGCAATAGATTCAACAATTCAACGTCTCGAACTAGAAGTGTAATGTGTAAATTTCCTGTGTAATGCACTGCATAGCGTCTATGAGAGTCACGTGACAAAAGAAGGAACAATTCAGAGCAGAAGATATTATGGTGAGCTGCTCATTCTGTTTATCATAATATTTCCTTGTAATATTAGCTGTAATAATATTAGCCTGTAATAATAGCTGCATTGTAATATTTTCGTTACTGGAATAAAAAAAAAAATTTTTAACAAAATTTTTTTATGTAGATGTGTTGACAGTCTGTTTATTTTAAAAGTGTAACATTTTATTTTATTTTTGATCAAAAGAATGAAATTAACTAAATGTCATACAGGAAATGATTACGGATTACAATAGTTTAAGTTATTGCTGCCAAAGGTGGATCTACACGTTATTGATCTACGGGGGTAATTTTTTTTTGACTAAGACCTTCTATGATCAAATACTTTGTTATATTTTTACACAAAACCGCAAATAATTAAAAGAGGCGATACTACATTTTATAGCTATAACCTTGAAATTGCCTTCTTTGTTGCGTCTGTTGAGCCCTCCATGTACCCTCCATATCAGACATTATATTAGGTTTTAATTAAAAACAGTAATACAGAAATTCACCTAGTAACACAGTTAATAGCCCTGCACATGTTTAAGCAGGAAATATTCCTATGGATGCACAGGTCAAAGCTAAGGAGTATATCAGACTCAAATAACCATATAGCATTTTTTAAAATAAAAGAATATAAATATTTTATAATTTGTAACACTTGCTACGACAGCCTTCATACTGGTGCAACAGCCCTCGAGTTGCCCTGGTAAAGGAGAAGGAGGAAGAAGAGGATGCAGAGAAAGCACTAAAGGGCGAGTTCATTGAAGAGGAGCCAACTGGATTAGTCTCGGGGGTCAAAATCAAGCACCTGACCAAGGTACAAGGAGTGTGTGTATTATTTTGAGGGCAGGTGGTTATCTAGTGTGTAAACACAGTCATTATGATCTGCATGGGGGGTGTTTATATTAGGCCCTATCCATAAAGCTTGTATAAGGATTTAGCTGTAATTGATATTTTCTTGATTACAGGTTTTTAAAATGGGCAATAAGACCAAAGAAGCAGTGAAAGACCTTACATTAAATATGTTTGAAGGCCAGATCACGGTCCTGCTTGGACATAATGGTGCCGGAAAAACCACCACACTGTCTATGCTGACTGGTGAGCTACATAACTGATTTAATCAGTGGACACTATAATACCTCAGGTTCCTTCTCCTCATAGTCATTCTGCTCGTATTTGATCTTGCTTCCCACTCACTTAATGCGTTATTTCTTGTTTTTTCCAGGCTTGTTTCCTCCCAGCAGTGGCCGAGCTTACATCAATGGTTATGATATATGTCAGGATATGGTGCTGATCCGCCGTAGCCTAGGTCTGTGTCCACAACATGACGTGCTTTTCGACAACCTCACAGTCTGTGAGCATCTGCTTTTTTATGCCCAGGTAATTTAGTTTAGCTATAGAAATAAAAAATTATGTGATACAATGTAAAGATTTATAATAGAGAGTCTAAAATCTGTGAAAAATCATATGGACGTGTGTGTGTGTGTTACCTGGTATTCATTCATTTTCTATACCGCTTTATCCTGTGATCAGGGTCGCGGGGGCCTGGAGCCTATCCCAGGAGGCTTTCGGGCACAAGGCAGGGTACACCATGGACAGGGTGCCAATCCATCGCAGGGCACACACACATACACCCATCCATTCACACACACACTACGGGCAATTTAGGAACGCCAATTAGCCTAACCTGCATATCTTTGGATTGTGGGAAACCCGGAGGAAACCCACCAAGCACGGGGAGAACAGAACATGCAAACTCCATGCACACAGAGACGGGAATCGAGCCTGGCCGGGGAATCGAACCCAGACCCTGGAGGTGCAAGGTGACAGTGCTAACCACTACACCACTGCGCCGCCTGTGTTACTTGGTATTTTTTTTTATTATGCCACATTAACATCATGACTAACAGTTGTGCTGACTCTTCTTTGTGATGTATTTGTTTACATAGTAGTAGTTAATTACAAGGTTCAGGTCACATGATTAAGAACTAAGCAAACTCAGTGGATTATAACATATAGATTGCAAAAGTATTCATCTATAGAAGCGTGGCTGGTAAGGGACCGATCACATGAAGTAATTGATGACAGGAACAGGAACTAACTTATTAAACAGTATAATAGAAACTAACTGGTTTTGTCTGTATTATACTATAAAAAAGTATGTCATGTTAAAAATGTAATGGTAGACAAATTGCTGTGTTACAAATGGAATAAAACACAAAAATGGAAAAAATGTGCCAAAGTATTTACAGCCACCATTAAGAGAGTCCTTTATTACCATGACATTAAAGGCTGTTGTGCAATTCCTTTAAATCTGGCATAAAAGGCCAGACTGAAGATTGCTGGTGATCACCAGACTACTGAAAGTGCGTTCTTTCGTAAGAAAAAAAAAAAATGCTTTTTGTCCATAATGATCAGTATTGTATATGGAGGAATATGGATGAGGCTTTCAAGCATGGCTTGGGGCTCAGCAATGGATGAGGCTTTTATTCTGTGAAGCATGTGCACAAATAAATGGTTTTATAAGGGGGCTGTATTGTCTAGAAACACAGAAGAAAAACCTCAAGACATCAAGAGACCACTGGGTATTCCAGCAGGACACTGATCTTAAGCATACACATAGTTTTGCAGGAATTTGTTTTAAGTTGATTCATAATCTACATTACATTTTGACCCATTTCTAACTTTATATAGTAGAAATTGGTAATCATATTATTATAAAATCACCTCTTACTTAAATAAAATTTACTCCCATAATTGATCTAACACAGGAAATGTATGGTAATGTGTGTGGATGTGAAAAAGTAACTTTGATTGTATTTAGCCCAATGCATGTAAAGTGAGTGTATCTCTTCGGCTTCAGCAGGAACTCTCTCTTTCTGCTGCCTGCGTGTTTTAACTTCCACAATTTCTCCTTTGTATCTTTAGCTGAAGGGATACCCTCGTGAGAAGATTCCAGATGAAGTGGAACGCATTATGCATATCCTAAATCTGGAAGATAAGAAGAATGCACGGTCAAAGACCCTTTCAGGTGGAATGAAGCGCAAGCTTTCTATTGGAATTGCGCTTATAGGAGACTCAAAGGTCAGTCATGTTTTCTCAATGTATGTGACTATGATGAATAAATGTCATGTCTTTATCCATTATGTTTTTGGCTTAGTGAGATCAGGTGGCTGTTAATAATCATTATTTTGTTGGCTCACTGAACTGCAGAAGTGTGTTTTTTCATGTTCTCATTGATATCAGCAGTTTTTTTTAAAAAAATAGTCTTTCACATTAAAAGAATTTAGCATAAATACTGGATCCAGTTACTTATACCGTCACTTTGTGATGAAATGCACTGCATATGTCAGAGTGTTTATATCAACCCACCTGATGCAATGACCGCATAGTAAGCGTATGGTAAGCGCATGGTAAGAGCGTTGTACAATCCGATCGAACATAGTAATAACTCGGTTCGATCTCACTGGACCTGGTGAGCACATAATTATGTGCGTGGTGGAAGATCAATGACGACATGATAGCCGCATTGAGAAGCTGACAGAGAAGTGTCGAGAAAGTAGAATGGAACTTGGTAAATCCAAATCTTTTCCATTTTGATCATGTTCCCGCTGTATTCTTCGATATTCGCACGGAGATTGATGGAGAAAAAGTTACTCCATCGTTTGTCTTTGAAACGTTTGTCTTAATTTAATCCATGCTCAAATGTGAATCTGCTTACATACTAATACTGATCAGATTTAACGAGGCTGCACGTTACTGAAAATGTAGCAACAATTTTGTGTTTCACAAAAGAAATAGCAACGTCTATTTACAACCCATTGTGGAGTTATTGTTGAATGCATAGTCAGCTTTGCTGCCATTTTTTGTAGGTGGTAATGCTGGATGAGCCTACTTCTGGCATGGATCCATCAGCTAGACGAGCAACATGGGATCTTTTGCAGGGCGAGAAACGAGGTCGAACCATTCTTCTCACCACGCACTTCATGGATGAGGCTGACCTACTAGGAGACCGCATTGCTATTATGGCCGGTGGGGAACTCCAATGCTGTGGCTCACCTCTCTTTCTCAAGAACAAATATGGTAAATGGACCATACACTTGGGGAGGGGTTTACAGGATTTTCTTCAGTTTATATGTAAAATGTTGTAAAATGATGTAAAAAATTAATGTACACAAAGCAGAAATTGACAGAAAAACACAGAATTGTTGACATTTTTGCAGATTTATTATTTATAAAAAGAAAAACTGAAATATCACATGGGCCTAAGTATTCAGACCCTTTGCTGTAACACTCATATATTTAACTCAGGTGCTGTCCATTTCTTCTGATCATCATTGAAATGGTTCTACACCTTCATTTGAGTCCAGCTGTGTTTGATTGGACTTGATTAAGAAACCCACATACCTGTCTATATAAGACCTTACAGCTCACAATGCATGTCAGAGCAAATGAGAATCATGAGGTCTAAGGAACTGCTTGAAGAGCTCAGAGATGCACTGCTGCACTTAAGGTTCCTAAGAGCACAGTGGCCTCCATAATCCTTAAATGGAAGATGTTTGGGACAACCAGAACCCTTCCTAGAGCTGGCCGTCAGGCCAAACTGAGCTATCGGGAGAGAAGAGCCTTTGTGAGAAAGGTAAAGAAGAACCCAAAGATCACTGTGACTGAGCTCCAGAGATGCAGACGGGAGATGGGAGAAAGTTGTAGAAAGTCAACCACTGCAGCCCTCCACCAGTCTAGGCTTTATGGCAGAGTGGCCCAACAGAAGCCTCTCCTCAGTGCAAGACACATTAAAAAACACCTGAAGGACTCCAAAATGGTGAGAAATAAGATTCCCTGGACTGATGAGACCAAGATAGAACATTTTGGCCTTAATTCCAAGCGGTATGTGTGGAGAAAACCAGGCACTGCACATTACCTATCCAATACATTCCCAACAGTGAAGCATGGTGGTGGCAGCATCATGCTGTGGGGTGTTTTTCAGCTGCAGGGACAGGATGACCGCTTGCAATCATGGGAAAGAATGAATGCGGCCAAGTACCTGTGATACCCTGGACGAAAACCTTTTCCAGTGTGCTCAGAACCTCAGACTGGGGTGAAGGTTTACCTTCCAAAAAGACAATAACCCTAAGCACACAGCTAAAATAACGAAGGAGTGGCTTCACAACAACTATGTGACTGTTCTTGAATGGCCCAGCCAGAGCCCTGACTTACACCCAATTGAGCATCTTTGGAGAGACCTAAAAATTTAGCTGCCCTCAAAAATGGCTGTCCACCAACGTTTACCATTTAACCTGACCGAACTGGAGACGATCTGCAAGGAGGAATGGCAGAGGATCCCCAAATTCAGGTGTGAAAGGTTGCATCTTTCCCAAAAAGTCTCATGAAAAAGGGTGCTTCTACTAAATACTGAGCAAATGGTCTGAATACTTAGGCCCATGTGATATTTCAGTTTTTCTTTTTTAATAAATCTGCAAAAATATCAACAATTCTGTGTTTCTATCAATATGGGGTGCTGTGTGTACATTTAATGAGGGAAAAAAATGAACATCAATTATTTTAGCAAATGGCTGCAATATAACAGAGTGAAAAATTTAAGGGGGTCTGAATACTTTCCGTGCCCACTGTACTACTGATGACTAAAAGCGTCATACATGGGGGTATATGTAATAAACTGTTGCACCTTGTTCTGCCTATTTCTCCCAGGTGCTGGTTACCACATGGTGATAGTAAAAGATGCGATGTGTAATGTATCAGAAATCAGCCGTCTGGTCCACATGTACGTGCCGAATGCCACCCTGGAGAGCAGTGCTGGGGCTGAAATTTCATACATCCTGCCAAAAGAGAGCACTAGCCGGTAGGGCAGCACTCTAAATGTGTGTATTGTCTGAACAATAAACATATGTATATCCATTTAACTGCCAACATTTTTAATTTATGATATTATCAGTGCGTGAGACATAATTTGAAAACAGGACTATTAGCTAGTTTTGATATATGTCGTCATGAAGTGACAATAAGGAAGTTGTTCAATAAACATGGATAAACACATAACCATATTCTAACTGAATCTGTCGCTATATTGCAGAGGCACTAAAACAGTGAATTCTCGTGTGTTTTATTGTCATGGAGAAAGTATAGATTACTCAGCATCCATGATCAGCACCAAAATTGAAATTTTTTGCTTACTGGTGAGTTGCAGAATGTACACCCTTTTCTCTGGGTCCATAGCCTTCAGTAAACTTCAAATAATAAAATGTTGGGTTTAAAAGCCAAGCAGGTATGTGAAGTTTACTGATCTACTGCACTAGTGTTCGTGAAGAGTTAGTGTGTGAAATAGACCAGTTCAAATATTCAAATAAAACTTTTATAGACATTGTGAAGTGTCAAAAAAGTTAAAGACAAATCCACAACTTATTTTTGTAAATGCTTTAGAAAAGGAGTATAATTTTTTCATAAAATACAAAGTAAAAGATGTACAGTAAGTAAAAACTTTTGCTTTAATTTATCAATGTGAAATCTTCATATCACTGGTTATGGTGGCTTTTTGGGTTTCTTAATTGTCATGTTGCAGTATTTTGGTTACATGTAAACAATGTTTTAGTTGCTGTAATATTTTACTTCTGTTGGTTCCCCATCTTTTTCACACATTTTAGCAGGATTCAGCGAGATCTATATAACTCATTTATCATAATAGCTTTAAAATCACTGAGCTAAAACAAGTTCATTCAGAAGAAAAACAACTATTTTCATCCTTAATCTGTGTGAACTTGGACTGTCCTTTGACTGTTACTCCTTTTCGTTAACTTTAATTTTAAACGCTAACTTAGGGCCAGGAAAGGGAATTATAGCCATCGATTTGTCTGTTACAGAGTGTCTGTCTCCTTCTCACATACTAACTTCCATTTAATCTAAATCAATAATGCCATGGTCCTCCTTCTCCTTTTGCTACAGCAACCTGGGCTTTAAGCCTTTATATTAGCCAATTGTTTCCAATAATGCATGGATATTTAAATATCTTTGTAGTTAGTAGATTAATTATTTGTACACCAAAAATGTAAAACATGTCTGTACTTAATTTTTGAATGTTCACATTGCTTGCTTTTTATACCAGATCTGCCTACTCCTCATTTTCTGCTGCTGTAAATGGTCCCACATGAATAACCTAAAGATTTTTATTTCACTAAACCAGTTTGAAGCTAAACGCACACACCGTTTCAGTGGACAATCTGAATTGCATGTGGTAGATTTGCACCATAACAGATCTGCTGCCATCACTATAAAGACGTGCACTACACTGCTTTTCTAATGTATGCTTCTGCTAAATATCCTTTAAACACATTTAGTACTGTTTGTCTTTATTCTTCTGTATCTGTAAACTGTAACATGTAATTTGTAGTCACGTTATTCAGTGTTACCCAGAAGAGGATGGTTTCATGTTTATGTCTGGTTTCTGTGAAAGTTGAATTGAATGCACACTTGGAATTTTATGGTTTATGATTTATCAATACAGCGCTTGTGGACTTTTGCAGGTTTGAACTCCTGTTTGCTGAGTTGGAAATGAACAGAGAGGAGTTGGGCATTGCGAGCTATGGAGCATCTGTTACCACCATGGAGGAAGTTTTTCTTAGGTACTACTGTAGATTAGGACCAAATCAATATACATTATTTAGCTATAAGCTTCGGCCACCTGACCATCACACCCATGTGTGCTTGTTGAACATCCTATTATGAAGATTGTACTGCTACAGCATACAAAGACATACCGTGGTGTGAAAAACTATTTGCCCCCTTCCTGATTTCTTATTCTTTTGCATGTTTGTCACACTTAAATGTTTCTGCTCATCAAAAACCGTTAACTATTAGTCAAAGATAACATAATTGAACACAAAATGCAGTTTTTAAATGAAGGTTTACGTTATTAAGGGAGAAAAAAAAATCCAAATCTACATGGCACTGTGTGAAAAAGTGATTGCACCCCTTGTTAAAAAATAACTTAACTGTGGTTTATCACACCTGAGTTCAATTTCGGTAGTCACCCCCAGGCCTGATTACTGCCACACCTGTTTCAATCAAGTAATCACTTAAAGAAGTAGACCAAAAGCACCTCAAAAGCTAGACATCATGCCAAGATCCAAAGAAATTCAGGAACAAATGAGAACAAAAGTAATTGAGATCTATCAGTCTGGTAAAGGTTATAAAGCCATTTCTAAAGCTTTGGGACTCCAGCAAACCACAGTGAGAGCCATTATCCACAAATGGCAAAAACATGGAACAGTGGTGAACCTTCCCAGGAGTGGCCGGCCGACCAAAATTACCCCAAGAGCGCAGAGACAACTCATCCGAGAGGCCACAAAAGACCCCAGGACAACATCTAAAGAACTGCAGGCCTCACTTGCCTCAATTAAGGTTCACGACTCCACCATAAGAAAGAGACTGGGCAAAAATGGCCTGCATGGCAGATTTCCAAGGCGCAAACCACTTTTAAGCAAAAAGAACATTAAGGCTCGTCTCAATTTTGCTAAAAAAACATCTCAATGATTGCCAAGACTTTTGGGAAAATACCTTGTATTGTTACATCTGGCGTAAAAGTAACACAGCATTTCAGAAAAAGAACATCATACCAACAGTAAAATATGGTGGTGGTAGTGTGATGGTCTGGGGTTGTTTTGCTGCTTCAGGACCTGGAAGGCTTGCTGTGATAGATGGAACCATGAATTCTACTGTCTACCAAAAAATCCTGAAGGAGAATGTCCGGCCATCTATTCGTCAACTCAAGCTGAAGCGATCTTGGGTGCTGCAGCAGGACAATGACCCAAAACACACCAGCAAATCCACTTCTGAATGGCTGAAGAAAAACAAAATGAAGACTTTGGAGTGGCCTAGTCAAAGTCCTGACCTGAATCCTATTGAGATGTTGTGGCATGACCTTAAAAAGGCGGTTCATGCTAGAAAACCCTCAAATAAAGCTGAATTACAACAATTCTGCAAAGATCAGTGGGCCAAAAATTCCTCCAGAGCACTGTAAAAGACTCGTTGCAAGTTATCGCAAACGCTTGATTGCAGTTATTGCTGCTAAGGGTGGCCCAACCAGTTATTAGGTTCAGGGGGCAATTACTTTTTCACACAGGGCCATGTAGGTTTGGATTTTTTTTCTCCCTAAATAATAAAACCCCTCATTTAAAAACTGCATTTTGTGTTTACTTGTGTTATCTTTGACTAATAGTTAAATGTGTTTGATGATCAGAAACATTTTGTGTGACAAACATGCAAAAGAATAAGAAATCAGGAGGGGGGCAAATAGTTTTTCACACCACTGTATAATATTTTTTGCTTTCAACTTGATAGTCAAGTGGCTACCATTTTGGCCATATGGTACACAAGCTTCTTTTGTCTTACTACAGTCAAAATTTGATATCTAATGTTATTAAGGTGGTATGATGTTTGACCAAGTTCCTTTAGCAGGGTGCTAAAGTCTTCAAATCTAATTTATTTGCACATGTCTTATCCAGTCTTTTCCATTCCTTTTTCAACATATTTTGAAGCTTTGAATAGATCGTTATTATTGTCTCAGTACAAGGTGACCATGTTGCTCTTTAAGGATGAAGCAAAGACCAAGAATCAGAAATTTAATTAGTAAATTTTGCCAAAAGCACAATTAATAGAATGTCTTGGAGCAGTTTGCAAGGTGCCTTTCTGTCACTCAATTTTCCTCCTTTATTTGTAACCCTGCAAGGTTAGGTATAGCTAGGTTGTTTGTTGACCTGTTTGTTTTATATCTGTGTGTGTATATGTGCATGCACAGGGTCGGCAAGCTGGTGGACTCCAGTCTAGACATTCAGGCTATTCAGCTTCCTGCTCTACAGTATCAGCATGAGCGCAGGTCACATGACTGGACAGTTGATGACGCTAGCAGTATCAGTGGCATGACTGATGTCACTGACTTCACTGATAGTGGTACATTGATCTCTGAGGACTGCTCTAACATCAAACTCAACACAGGGGTCAGTGTCTAAGAGCATAAAATTATATAGTTTCTGTTTTGAATGACCTCTCTTTCCTTTTTGTTATTAACCAAAATTCTTATGTATTAGGCTAAGCTGTACATTCAGCAGTTCTATGCCATGTTCCTGAAGAGGGCACTGTATAGCTGGCGGAACTGGAAGGTGATGGTGGC
Source organism: Channallabes apus (assembly GCA_030522415.1). Classification (NCBI taxonomy): domain Eukaryota; kingdom Metazoa; phylum Chordata; class Actinopteri; order Siluriformes; family Clariidae; genus Channallabes; species Channallabes apus. Next base: position 10,768,755 of record CM060121.1, on the reverse strand, counting down.
ACAGTTTTTAGTGCCACTTATCTTCACAGTAGTAGCCCTTGTGGTGGCCCAAACACTCCCTGGACAACACAAAACGCCAGAACTTCCCCTAGCACTCAGCCGTTATGGCCAAACCACTGTGCCGATGGCCATGGATTCCGACGCTGGACCCCTGGCTTCAGCACTTGCTGAAGCCTATGCTGCCCAACTTGCTACCCAGACAGTCACACCAGTGACCAATCTAACTGGTAACAACTTTGAAATGAGATAAACATAGTGACCTTTTGTGAATAGAGTGCAGTAAGCAAAAACTAAAAGTGAATCAGAAGCGTTGAATCGGTGTGTTCTATCTTTCCAGACTTCTCTGAGTATGTATTGAACAATGCTATGAGAGAAGGCGGAGCTTTCAACGAGCACTGTGTGGTGGGTGCTGCATTTCAGGGTCGAACCAGCAGGTTTGCTGAAATCACTGGCTACTTCAACAACCAAGGCTACCACACACCGGCTACTGCGCTCATGCTGGTGGATAATGCGCTGTACAGGCTCCTCGCTGGCCCTAATGCTTCGATCCAGACCGGAAACAAACCCATGCCCCGCAACATGTCTGAGACAGCCCAGAGCCAGCTCTCACAGTGAGTCTGAGTGGATTCCAGGTTTCAGTGATAGAATAGGTCTTACTAGAAGACAAATTCATCTTAGCACAAACAAAGGTGCTACAAATGATGGAACTAAATCTATTTTATTTCTGCCCCATTTGTTAACCAAGTCTCAACTGAACTATATGTCATTGGCAAAAACAACCTGTGCTTGCAGTGTATTATGGGAATATAGTTTTTCACCCAGTAATAACACTAGCGACTATCAAGAAGGACAGAATTTCTGTTTTTTTTTTTTTTTTTTAAATAACTAATATTTCTGTTTGTAGCATGGCTGTAACAAAAGATGTGATACAGAGTTACATAACTTTCACTGTCCTCAGTTAACCAATCATTTCTTCAGCTCAAATAATCTGGCATTTTACTTTTTTGTCCTTTTCATAGTTGATTTTTTCTTTTGCTCAGGGGTCAGACTGGCTTTGCCATTGCTATTAACCTCATGTACGGAATGGCATCTTTGGCCAGCACCTTTGCACTACTCCTGGTTGTGGAACGCTCTGTGAAGTCCAAGCACGTACAGCGGGTCAGCGGTGTCTACATCTCCAACTTCTGGTTCTCTGCGTTGCTCTGGGACCTGATCAACTTTTTGCTGCCTTGTCTTTTAATGCTGGTCAGTGTCTCTCTATATCTTCTAAAAAAGGGAGAGCGCAGACAAAAACATCATTCACCTACTTTGTATGTGTAGGTTGAAATGAGTTCATATGCATGAATTAATATCATGTTACAAAGCTAAAATAACATTATCTTTGTCAATGTGCAAATATTTTTGTGGCAGGACATGGATCTTTAGGTAACTGCCGTGGTTGAGTTTTACTAACTTGGAATGTTATGGAATAGTTGGAGATAGATGCAAGTGTAGAGTATTTTATTTAAAGTTACTTAAAATAATCTACACTTGCAAAAGTCCTTTTGCGATATTTCTTGCCCTTTATACTGAATATCTATATTGTTTCACATGTCATAGGCATTATTAATACTATACTGTCTTCTCTAAATTTTATTTGAATGCTAACATATGTACACTACCGTTCAAAAGTTTTAGATCACTTGCAAATTTTTTTGTTTTTTTTGTTTAGTGATTTATTTTCTACATTCTACAACAATACTGGGGATTTCAAAACTATAAAATAATACATATGGAATTAGGTAATTATGTAACAACAAGAAAAACAACAGCTAGTTGTTAGTTTAAGACAGAGGTCAGCCTTTCTGTAATAGTTCTTGCAAGAACAGTATTGTCAAGTGCATTTGCAAAATCCGTCAAGCACCATAATGAAACTGGCTCTCATGAAGGCCGTCCCAGGAGGACGAGACCAAAACCCACCTCTGCTGCAGACCAGAAGTTCATTTAGAGTTATCAGCCTGAAAAATTACCAATTAACAGCACCTCAGATTAGAGGCGTTATGAAGTCTTTACAGAGCAGAAGTAGCAGAAACATCTCAATATTAACTGTTAAAAGGAGATTAATGCATTTTTTGGACGCCTTCAGCATTCCTTTACAATTTAGAAATAAATAAAAATCAGGAACCATCATGGAGGTAGAAAGTGACCCCAAACTTTTGAACGGTAGTGTATATAAATGAGGCAAAACATTATGACTGCTCACTGATGAAGCAAATAACACTGAACATCTTGTAACAACAAGGCGTGTCAGAATCTGGCATACATTAGATAATAAGCAAATAGTCAGGTCTTGTAGTTTACATGTTGGATGCAGGAAAAATGAGCAGGCTTGAAGACCTGAACGACCTCAGTTTAATGTGCTACCCATCTAAACATTGTGGTGGACCACTTACACCACTCCATTGAAGTGGTATCCCAACATGAGAGAGGCTTCTTTCAGCAAGATAATCTCTCCTTGTCAGCCTGAACACTGAAACTTTGATTATTGTAGATCTCATGTCTTGTAGAGCTCATGCCTCATCAGGTCAGTACTGCTCCGGCAACAGCAGAAGACCAACAGCATGTTAGGCAGGTGGTTGTGATGTTCTGGCTCATTATTAACTTTTCGCCCCCACTGTGGTTTAGGTGGTGTTCCGTGCATTTGGTGTGAAGGCCTTTGTTGAGGAAAATCACCTGGTGGATGTGCTGCTTATGTTCCTGCTTTATGGCTGGGCTGTGATTCCACTCATGTATATTCTCAGCTTCCTGTTCTCTAGTGCTGCTACTGCCTACACACGCCTCACCATCTTCAACATCATCAGTGGCACAGCGACATTTCTTGCTGTCACCATCATGACCATTCCTGGTAAGGGGTCTTATACAGATGTATCCAGCTACAGAGAACACTGGGACCTGGTTAAGAGAGACGTTTTTCAAACAGGCTAAGGGTATAAATAAAGAATAAAAGAGGGCTCAGTTAAGAATACTAATGAGTCTGTTGGCAAACTGACTCGAAAATAGTCTAGACAAAAAGTTTTAAGTATCTATAACCACCATTTTTTTTTTATTCTGATACTGTTTTTAGAGTTGCAGCTGCAGAAACTTTCTCGGCTTCTGGACAAATTATTTATGCTATTCCCCAACTACTGCCTTGGCATGTCCTTCTGCCAATTCTACCAAAACTACGAGACAATCAGCTTCTGCACCACCAACATCTTAACTAAAGAAATCTGCAGAATTTACAGTGAGTTTTATTTTTATATTGTTTAGTGCTAATGACTCAGCAGGAAGTGTTACTGTTTTTATTTTCTGTGTTCGTACATTATGGCAAAAGGCGTTTGATATACAGGTGGTTGAGAATGGTGTGAAAAGGGAAAAACATCCAGTATGCGGCAGTCCTGTGGGTGAAAATGTCCTGTTGATGCTAGAGGTCAGAGGAGAATGGGCCGACTGATTCAAGCTGATAGAAGAGCAACTTTGACTGAAATAACCACTCGTTACAACCGAGGTATGCAGCAAAGCATTTGTGAAGCCACAACACACACAACCATGAGGCGGATGGGCTACAACAGCAGAAGACCCCACCGGGTACCACTCATCTCCACTACAAATGGGAAAAAGAGGCTACAATTTGCATGAGCTCACCAAAATTGGATAGTTGAAAACTGGAAAAATGTTGCCTGGTCTGATGTGTCTCGATTTCTGTTGAGACATTCAAATGGTAGAGTCAGAATTTGGCGTAAACAGAATGAGAACATGGATCCATCATTGCCTTGTTACCACAGTGCAGGCTGGTGGTGGTGGTGTAATGGTGTGGGGGATGTTTTCTTGGCACACTTCAGGCCCCTTAGTGCCAATTGGGCATCGTTTAAATGCCACGGCCTACCTGAGCATTGTTTCTGACCATGTCCATCCCTTTATGACCACCATGTACCCATCCTCTGATGGCTACTTCCAGCAGGATAATGCACCATGTCACAAAGCTCGAATCATTTCAAATTGGTTTCTTAAACATTGACAATGAGTTCACTGTACTAAAATGACCTCCACAGTCACCAGATCTCAACCCAATAGAGCATCTTTGGGATGTGGTGGAACGGGAGCTTCGTGCCCTGGATGTGCATCCCACAAATCTCCATCAACTGCAAGATGCTCTCGTATCAATATGGGCCAACATTTCTAAAGAATGCTTTCAGCACCTTGTTGAATCAATGCCACGTAGAATTAAGGCAGTTCTGAAGGCGAAAGGGAGTCACCGTATTAGTATGGTGTTCCTACTAATCCTTTAGGTGAGTGTATTAGAAATAAAGGGGGACAATCAGATACTGTATGCCTACAGTACATCCTAAGCTACCTGTATATTTAATCATTCTTATATTCTATTAATATCATATGTTCATCTTTCGAATTCTCCTTCTTTTTGATCAGAACTAAGGTATGTCTTATCATGTGATGTTGGAATTTAAGTTTATTTTTTGAAATTAGTTCAATCAACAATCATTTATTAGGAACACCTGTACACCTGGACATGCAGATCTCCTGAGAATTTCACACACTACTGTACATTCTCAGAATGGTGAGAATAATGAAAAACATCTTGTTAGTGGACATGCAGACTGAAATGATGTTGATGAGAGAGATCAGAACAAGAATGACCAAACTAGGTTGAGCTGACAGTGTCACGAACTAACCGGATGATCAGAAGAGTTAGCACACTTAGCGGTTAGCCCTTTGTAGCGTGGATGGTAAACCCAAACGCGGAAGCAAGCGAGTAGGCAGGATAACCACGCGATTTGGTCTAAGGACTCTCACATAAGCGGAGCAAGGGAAAAACACAAATTTAACCCGCGTCCTATAAACACACACTCTATTTAGAAAGTAGACCCAAGAAAGTGAGTACTCACGAAATGGTAGACAGGTGATCTGAACCGACATGGGCCAAGAACTCAATGACTGAGCGCTGTACTGTGGCTTGTTTACTCCTCTTATACTTCCTGGTTGGCAACCGCATTACTTCCGGGTCCTAGTGCCGGTTGCAGATTGAGTGTGCATGACAGTACCCCCCTGTCCAGGACCGGCTCCTGACGGTCCTGGGGTGGAGGATACCCGACGACGGTAGTCTTGAATCAGCTCGGGGTCGAGAATAAACCGGGCCGGAATCCAAGATCGCTCCTCGGGGCCGTAGCCCTCCCAGTCAACCAGGTACTGAGTACCTCTGCCCCGAGGGCGCGAATCAAGGATCCGGCGTACAGTGTAGGCGAGACCACCGTCGATGACCCGGGGAGGAGGAGCAGGGGGGGAGGGTGGAATCATGGGAGATGTGATGAAGGGCTTCAGCTGAGAGGTGTGGAACACTGGGTGGATTCGGAGCGCCGCAGGCAGCTGGAGCCGGTAGGTGACAGGATTTATCCGGTGTGTGATACGGTATGGGCCGATGAATCTAGGTGAGAGTTTCCTTGATTCGGTGTGAAGGTGAAGATTTTTTGTTGAGAGCCATACCTTGTCACCTACGTGGAACAATCGTCCCGGGGGGTGTCGACGGCGATGTTGGATAGCGTAGCGGGCGTTAGCTTGTTGGATGGCTTGGTTGGCTTGACGCCACAACCGTCGACACCGGCGGACCAACTGTTGGGCCGACGGTACATCAACCTCCGGTTCCTGGTGTTGGAACATGGAGGGTTGGAAACCGTGGCATACCTCAAATGGGCTTAAGTTGGTGGCAGACGAAGTGTGGAGATTGAGTGATAGTTCTGCCCAGATGAGGTAGCGGGCCCAGGAGTGCTGGCGATCGGCGACGAAGCATCTCAGGTAGCGCTCCAGTTGTTGGTTGGTCCGCTCCGTCTGACCATTAGTCTGGGGATGGTATCCAGAGGATAGACTGCAGGTTGAATCGATCAGACGGCAGAAGGCCTTCCAGAACCGGGCAGTGAACTGGGGCCCTCTGTCCGAGACGATGTCCTTCGGGAACCCATGCAGGCGGACTACGTGTTCTAATATCAGCTCGGCTGTTTGTTTTGCTGACGGGAGTCCGGCAAGAGCCACCAGGTGCACAGCTTTGGAAAACCGGTCGACGATTGTCAGGACGGTGTTCTTTCCCTCGGAGGCCGGCAGGCCCGTGATGAAGTCAACGGCTATGTGTGTCCAGGGCCGACGCGGAACAGGTAGTGGTTGGAGTTCTCCTGGCGTCGGTTGGTTGTTATCTTTAGCCCTGGCACACACAGAGCACGCCTGGACGAACTCGTTGGCGTCCTTCCTCAACGATGGCCACCAGAAAGCGCGCTGAATGAACTGGATGGTACGGCGAGCGCCCTGATGTCCAGAGAGGGGAGATGAATGTCCCCACTGAAGAACCTCCACTCTCTTGGAACGTGGCACGTAGAGTCGTCCAGGTGGCACACCTGCCGGTTCGGTTTCCTCGGCCTGTGCCTGGCGGACTCTTGTTTCCAAATTCCAGTGAAGTGGTGCAATGATCTTCGATGTGGGTAGGACAGGCGCGGGGTCCGCCCGGGGAATGTCCTCCTCGTGTTGTCGTGAGAGGGCGTCAGCTTTGGTGTTCTTGGACCCCGGGCGGTAAGAAAGGTGGAAATTAAAGTGTTCAAAAAACAGTGCCCATCGCGCCTGTCTGGGGTTGAGCTGTTTTATGTTCCGGATAGTGATGAGGTTCTGGTGGTCGGTCCAGACGATGAACGGCTCCCTGGCGCCCTGGAGCCAGTGACGCCATTCCTCCAAAGCCCACTTTATGGCCAGCAGTTCGCGGTCCCCTACCCCGTATCGCTGCTGAGTGGAATCGAACTTTTTGGAGAAGAAACTACATGGGTGTAGTTTCTGGTCTGGACCTCGTTGGGAGAGGATGGCCCCGGCACCCACATCCGAGGCATCCACCTCCACAACGAATGGTTGACTTGCATCTGGATGGAGGAGAATGGGTGCTGTGGTGAATCGATTGCAAAGTTCATGAAAAGCGGCGATAGCATCTGGGTTCAGGGTGAAGTGAGATGAAGGTCGGGTCAGGGCGGTTAAAGGTGCTGCAACCGTACTGTAGTCCCGGATAAAGCGACGGTAGAAGTTCGCAAACCCGAGAAATCGTTGAAGCTGCTTGAGGGTCTTGGGTAGGGGCCAAAGACGCACAGCCTCAAGTTTCTGCGGGTCCATGGCCACACCCTGGGGCGAGATGACAAAACCCAGGAACGTGGTGGAGCGCTCGTGAAAAGCGCACTTCTCCAACTTACAATACAGCTGATGGGCGAGCAATCTCTTGAGAACCGCCCTGACATGTTGAGTGTGTTCATCGGTTGTGCGTGAATAAATCAATATGTCATCCAGGTAGACGAACACCCACCGCCCTAACATGTCTCGGAGGACGTCGTTGATGAATTGTTGGAAGGCGGCGGGTGCGTTGCAGAGGCCGAACGGGATGACTAAACTCTCATAGTGTCCTGTAGGGGTGATGAAAGCCGTCTTCCACTCATCACCCTCTCTGATGCGCACCAAGTTGTAGGCGCTCCGAAGGTCCAACTTAGTAAAAATGGTGGCACCAGAGAGGGCGTCCAGGGCTGAGTTAGTAAGAGGCAAAGGGTGTCGGTTCTTTATGGTGATGTTGTTGAGCCCCCGATAATCGACACAGGGGCGAAGGTCGCCGCCTTTTTTCTTAACGAAAAAGAACCCCGCGGCGGCGGGCGAGGAGGAGGGCCGGATGGTGCCTTGTCGAAGGGCGTTGGCTACGTAATCCTCCATCGCCTGTGTCTCTGTGGTGGATAATGAGTACAGGTGGCCGCGGGGGGGAACGGCACCCGGCTGCAGATCTATTGCCAGATCGTAGGAGCGGTGAGGAGGCAGGTGCGAGGCGCGCTTCTTACAGAAGACTTCAGCCAGGTCCCGATAGGCGGCGGGGATGGCGTTGGTGTCGACATCGGGAGCCTCGGACTCCCTAGAACACGTCCCAGCCGATGCCCGTAGGCAGAGTTCGTTGCAGGTCGGCCCCCACTGTAAGATCCGGTTCTGTGTCCAGGATATGAGAGGGTCATGCTGAAGTAACCAAGGGTGCCCGAGGATGATGGGAGGAGATGAAATGGAGGTGAGGTGAAACCGGACTTGTTCTTGGTGTTGGTTGATTATGAGAGTGATGGGTTGGGTTTGATTGGTGATGGGACTGGAGGAGAGGGGGCGGCCGTCGACAGATGTAATACGAACGGGCTGGGATAACGCCTCAATTTTTACCCCCAATTCTTTGGCATAGGTAGAGTCAATGAAGTTACCTGCGGCACCGGAATCGATGAACGCGGTACTTCGGACCCGTTTGTGGCCAAATTGGAGGATTACCTTAACCGTGAGACGAGGGATGTCGTTGGCGATCGTAGTGGAGAGTTGAAAGTGGCCCGGTGAGTCTCTCCTCCTCCTCACCGGACCTGGGCGTTTCCCGGACGAATGGGACAGATCGCTCGGTGGTGCGCTGCGGACCCACAGTATGCGCACAGTCTCTCACGGAAGCGGCGTTCACGCTCGGCTACGGTTAGGGAGGCGCGTCCTATTTGCATGGGTTCCCCGGCTCCGGTGTTAACCACGCCAGGAGGTGGAGATCCGACATGCCTTTGGGTGGTGGAGGTGAAGGTGGTCGATGGATGTGGGTTGGTGTGGCTGAAAACAGGTGTTGGTGGCAGGGTTCTCGGAGCTGGCTTCGGGCGAGAGAGGAGGCGCTGGTCGATGCGGAGGGCGAGTTGGATTAGGCCCTCCAGTGTGGCGGGGAGCTCTCGCCCGGCTAGTTCATCTTTGATCCGAGTAGCCAGCCCCTCGTAGTAGGAAGTCCGGAGCGCGGCGTCTCCCCAGGAGGTCTGAACTGCGAGGGTACGGAAGTTAGCAGTGTAGCGACTCACGGACAGTCCATCCTGCCGCAGGTGATACAATTTTGAGTCGGTCTCCACCTCGCCCGCTGGATGTTCAAAGGTGAGTCGTAATTGGCGGGTGAATTCGTGGTATGAGTGGGCGGTATCAGAATCGGAATGTAGGACTGCCGTGGCCCACTCAGCTGCCTGCCCTGATAGCAACGATACGAGGAGAGCAATGCGTAATCGATCGGTGGAGTATTTGATGGCATTAAACTCAAACACCAGACCTAAAGCCGTTAGAAAAACACTGCATCTCCCGTCCGTGCCGTCCCATTTATCTGGCAGAGCAAGGAAAACATCAGAGGAGGGAGGGGGAGGGGACGGAAGTGCGACCGCTGCGACGGGAGGCCGGTTAGCCGCGCTAGCAACGGCCTCGCGAAGATCCGCATTCTCCCGCCGAAGCTCCGCCACCTCACGGCGCAAGGCCGCGATGTCTTGGACGCTCCGGCGAAGAGTAGCGAGCTCTCCGTCTAGCCGGTTGATTAGCTCAGCGTGCCGATCTACCACGTCGCATAGATGCGCATAATCCGCTGGGTTTACCGCTTGAGGCTCAGTCATTCTGTCACGAACTAACCGGATGATCAGAAGAGTTAGCACACTTAGCGGTTAGCCCTTTGTAGCGTGGATGGTAAACCCAAACGCGGAAGCAAGCGAGTAGGCAGGATAACCACGCGATTTGGTCTAAGGACTCTCACATAAGCGGAGCAAGGGAAAAACACAAATTTAACCCGCGTCCTATAAACACACACTCTATTTAGAAAGTAGACCCAAGAAAGTGAGTACTCACGAAATGGTAGACAGGTGATCTGAACCGACATGGGCCAAGAACTCAATGACTGAGCGCTGTACTGTGGCTTGTTTACTCCTCTTATACTTCCTGGTTGGCAACCGCATTACTTCCGGGTCCTAGTGCCGGTTGCAGATTGAGTGTGCATGACAGACAGGAGTTCAGATATGCACTGTTTGCAACTATGCTGAGCATAAAAGCATTTCAGACTTTTACAACTTTTTTTTTTTTTTTTTTTTTTAAACAACACATCAGATATTGAGGTCTGGACTGGAACAGCAGAGAACCACATCAGGTTTCCCTATTGTCAGTTAATAACAAGAGATTTGAGACTAACATTAGTGGACTCACCAAAAATACTGTAACTACAGAAACGTAATGTTGTTAATCATCTGGTAACAACCATGCCATAGTCAAAGTCACAGGGATCACAGTTTTTATTTATTTTGATGTTTGGTGTTCTAAGTGACATTAGAATTTTATTGATGTATAATTTTTTTAATATATGATTAAGCATTTTTATCCCAGATGTTAAGGGAAAAGAGTAATTATTCATATTATTTACATTGTTGCTTTACATTTTACATCTTTACAAGTTGTAGCTTTAATTTTTGTGGTTTTCTACAGATATCACCTACCAACTAAACTACTTCTCCATGAATGAACCCGGAGTAGGATGCTACCTGGTGGCCATGTCCCTCCAAGGTGTGGTTTTCCTTGTCCTTCTTTTTGTCATCGAGCTCCAGTGCATCAGCACCGTCTTCAACATCTGCAGGAGATGCAAAAAGGTGAGGGAGCAGAGGAAAGAAAGCAGCAGTTATGCTGGCCATGTAATATTATATGGCCAATAGTTAGTTGGCCATGTAATATTTTGCTGTACAGAGGCTTAGACATGCATTTAGGATAATGTACTAATCTTTGATATGCTTAAATGCATGTCAAACGTAAGGTGTTCTAAGGCTGAATTTATACATGGAACGTGGATTCACATAAATTTATTTTTATGTCCAAGGGCAAGCTGGTCAAAGATGGGCTTCAACCTGAGGACAGAGACGTGGCCGATGAGAGAAAGAGGGTCCTGGAATGCCAGCCTGTGGTGGAGTCCATGGTGGGCAGTCCTCTCATTCTGCAAGAACTTACAAAGGTATCAGTTAACCTGCATTCTTCCTTTTGTGTTAATATGTAAATGAGCATCAACAATCCAGTAGGACTACAGTGGAACAATTTCAAGGCCTTCAGGTAAAGGAGGCTCTTGATGAGCATGGACGTACATGTTTGGAACAAAAACAGCACCTACACTATTTTTAACTTCATTTCCTAACATGATTTATAGAACAAGCCATTTGCTAAACAGAAAATGTACCCTTGGCTTTTGTTTTTCTCACCTTTTTGCATATTTAGCAAAAAATTTTATTTAAAGATTATGTGAACCAACTTAGGTTAGAAGATTACTTAAAAGCTTAGTTTTTATCACGGTGCTTTTGAAATGAAGGGAGATCATTTTATTCTGTCAAGATAGGTGACATTTAAACGGTAAATTTGTGGTTTGACATTGCCATGATCAGCTGGGCATGAGGGCTCACTGAATGTTTTGATAAGTGTGGAAATAATTTACCAGTTGGAACACTGGTAGGAAATTTTTAACTAACGTCCAGACACCACTACTATCAAAACAGCACCATGATACACATTTTTTTGGCCTTCCCACCCACTTCTATCACAGAGTGATTCTGTACAGGGTTCAAAGTTTGATGTATTATTTAATCTTTTAAAACACCAGCATATACAGTACATGTTTGAATTAAAATAAGTTTGGCCCCAAATTGCTTGCTGACTCTTCAAAATGCTTGAGAGAGATGTGTCGGAGTGATGTTAGCCTCTGTACATGTGCACATTTTCAACAGTTTAAATTTACATGGTCACTTATTTATATTGTCATACTTAGATCGGCTTTTAGTGTAAGGTGTGTTACTATGTGAATAGGTGTACCCAGGGAGTCAGTCTCTGCTGGCAGTGGACCGCTTGTCCCTGGCTGTGGGAAAGGGTGAATGCTTTGGCCTGCTAGGTTTTAATGGCGCTGGAAAGACGACTACGTTTAAAATGCTGACTGGGGATGAGACTGTGACTGCAGGAGACGCTTTCATCGATGGCTACAGTATTCTTCGTGATGTAAAAAAGGTCAGACATTGGTTCACAATTGAGTATATATAATACAATAAAAATATCGTCTCTAAAGAAAATTGTAATGCATTTTAGACAAATTTAATTGTTAAAAAATTTAATGTTTATGTACTAGTACTGTAGGTATGGTACTGTATGTTTGTCAGAAGGTTCTGCTTAATTGTTCTGCTTTTATTGTAACCATGACATACAGGTACAGCAGCGAATTGGCTACTGTCCTCAGTTTGATGCTGTGCTGGATCACATGACTGGCCGGGAGACTCTCAGCATGTATGCAAGGCTTAGAGGAATCCCAGAGAAATACGTGTTTGCGTGTGTGGAGAATGTGCTCCGCTCATTGCTACTGGAACCACATGCTGACAAACTGGTCCGCAGTTACAGGTATTAAGATAAAGCTGTAGCTTGCAAAGGAACATTCTACCAAATATTATGCATGCTGTATGTATAGTTTTGATTCTGATGTTAGGTGAAAAAAATGGATTATTATTCCCTGACCGAAATAGAATTGTTGTTGTCAGAAGTTCATGTACAATTATCATGACAATATTAGGTTTGCTATAATTTGCTGAATAAGTTATATCATAAGTTAAGCAAATTATAGCAAGCCTAATATTGCCATGATAATTGTATATGAACTTCTGACAACAACGATTCTATTTCGGTCAGGAAATAGTTAGAAAGTGTGTTATCAAAAATGTTTATTGATTGGATACAATACAAAAAAACATTGGTCTGCTTTACAAAAGAGCTCATCGTATTTAATGTTCGTTGTGAATGTTTTTCTGCATGGTTTCTGTCATACAGTGGGGGCAACAAGAGGAAGCTGAGTGCAGGTATGGCTCTGATCGGTGGGCCACCTGTCATCTTCCTGGATGAGCCATCCACTGGCATGGACCCTGTGGCCAGACGCTTGCTCTGGGATGCGGTCACACGCACCAGAGAATCTGGCAAAGCCATTATTATCACTTCACACAGGTGATTTCGTCACTGTACAAGGAATGGAAACAAAGACAAAATATAATTAATTGTATTCCTATAACAAGATGATAAGGGGAAAAAAACCCTCTTGTACTTAATCCTAAATGTATAACAAAATGCTATGACATCTTTTCTCTGAAATGTTTCTCTGAAATGTTTCTCTGAAATGTTTTTTCCCCTAAAGCTTCTTTTCTTTTCTTTTCGTTCACCTTCATTTAATTACTCTGAAAATTTATTACGTAGGGGATGCTCCATTGAATATAATGATACACACCATGCCCAGAAAAAAGTTAGAAATAGCATACTTATATTCCTTCACTTAAGCCACTATTAAACTTATTTGTGGTATTAAATGCACCAAATAAGATAATTGTTTAGATCAACAATTGTTTAGATAAAGCATAAAGCAGAAGATGGCCATTTGGAGTCCAGTTAAAACATTCATATTAAAGTTATTTAGTGTCAAGTTTGTGATGGATATTTAATCATGCAAGATGAATACATTTGGACACTTAAAATAACCAATTGGGGACATTTGAGAACTATATAAACACATATTTTAAAATTGTACAGTTGTCATTGATTAGAATTAGTTTTCCCTGGGTTCTGTAGTTTCTTCCGACCATCCAAAAAATGTGCTGACGGGTCAGTTGGCTACTCAAAATTTCCCTGCACAGTATTATAATGCCCTATGATAGATTGGCATCTGTAAAGGTTAAATTTCTGGGTTGGTTTTCACATCCACTGTGATCCTGACCACAATAAAAATAACCATAACAAACAAAGAACTAGACCACTAGACCACTTTACCAGTTTACACAATAGGACATTTGCTAGGTCCAGAGCTTGAATTTTTGCAACTTGTAAAAATGACAGGATCACCATTCCTGAAAATAATCTAATAGAGTACTTAAAATTGACTAAACAACAATTGACAATTGAGCTGTGTCTCTAAACTAACAATTGACCTGTGTCTCATTCATTTATTATGAGAATGTGTGGGGTTGAAAATTGTGATGGCCTCAGAGATATTTTGGAGTCACATGTAATGACGTTATTACATGCATCTATATACATATACTGTACGGTACAATCATTAGTCAGTACTAAGTGAGCTGTAATAAATCTGATTTGGCAAGTGGATCAGGTGAAAAAGAATACTTAGAAGAGGCATTTAACTAATTAGATTTAGTAAATACATTGACCAGTTCATATCCAGCAGATTCAAAGGGCTATAATTATTATTACTGTTCATTATTAGGTTATTATGGTATTGTTACTTCCTACAATTGCAGAGTAAGTAAATATTTTGTATGATATTTAAAATAAAATATTTCTTTTAATTAGGATAGAGATGAAATAGAAATAATAAATACTAGATAATAAATGAAAGCTCTTTTTCCTGTTTGCTGAGCACCTGGCATACCATACAACGATACAGTATGTTAGCATGCTCTCAATGGCGCAACGGTACTAGGACCACAGTTTTTCCTGAGGATCATCAGAAAGTAGTGTCACTGTTTTGCCTTCTTTGCCAATATTGTGGTGTTTGTGGTCTGGGAGAGATCATCAGTGATGTGTTTATCCAAGAACCTGAAAGTTTGGGCCCTTTTTATATAGTCTCCATTGTTGTATATTGGATTACAGGCTGCACTAAACTATAGTACTAAAAGTATTACCTTGTTGGGATGAGTATTGGAAGGAGTTGTTCTGTCACCTTTTTTTAAACTAACATTTGTAACCATATCCGTATAAGAGGAAATAACAATCAATTTTAAATACTTTTTCCTCTAAAATATACTGTAGATGTGGAATAGTCTGCTGACTGTGTGTGTGTGTGTGTGTGTGTGTGTGTGTGTGTGTGTGTGTGTGTGTGTGTGTGTGTGTGTGTGCTCGCTTGAAGTATGGAGGAGTGTGAGGCTTTGTGCACTAGACTGGCTGTGATGGTCAATGGGCAATTCAAGTGTCTGGGCAGTCCACAGCATCTAAAGAGCAAATTTGGCAGTGGATACACATTGTTGGCAAAAATCCACATGGAGGCTGATTTAGAGGAGATGGACCTTCAGCTCTTTAAAGACTTCATAGAGAGCACCTTCCCTGGTAGGTGTCCAAGATATACACTATATAATGCACACTATATTGAACTAACTAGTCTGGTAAACATTAACAACTGTGTATTACTCCACTTATATCTTTACAGCAAGTTTATTGAAGGATGAACACCAGGGAATGGTACATTATCACTTAACGGACAAAACATTAACCTGGGCTCAGGTACTTTACCCAAACATGCCGTTCTTATTCTACACATGTACATCATATTTCCTTCACGAAATAATGTTCCTATGTTGGCTGTAATTTCGCATCATGTTTAATGAAAATGTTTCATATTTGTACCACTTTTTAATCCTGTCAGGTCTTTGGGACCCTTGAGGCAGCTAAGGAGAAATATGGCATTGAGGACTACTGTGTGAGTCAGATCTCACTGGAGCAAGTTTTCCTGAGCTTTGCTCAATTTCAGCACTGTTCAGAAGGCTTGAGAAAATCAGACTGAAGAAAAGAGTAATGAACACTTATAATTTTCCTTACCTTACTTTAAGCCTTTATGGTGCAAAATGGGCTTGAGAGAAGTTACCTCACAAGTTCAAGTCAATTTTTTTTCTCCTCCCCATTCACAACACCTAGGTTTCAACCACTGTATTGCACGGGTACTGTACTTCAGTAATCGCAGATCTTGGACAGTACTTTGGAGGTCTGGACTAAGCATGTTTTTGTTTAAACATTTTTTTTGTTTGAACTGTGTTTTTGTGTGCGTCTGTGTGTGTGTGTGTGTGGGGGGGGGGGGGGGGAGTCATAGCAAGCAATGTGACATGATTGGAGAGGTTTTTGTTTGCCATCACCAAGGACCTGTTGAGATTTAAAATCTTTGCACTAGTTGTTGTGGATAGAAACTCCACCCGAATTATGATTATCTATGATGGTCTAGATGAAGTGTAAACATCCTACATACTGTAGTATGAAGCTGCTTGAGATGCGTATGAATTTGTGGTGGGTTTTTTTTTTTTTTTTTTTTTTTTTTGCTACGGTCATACATTGACCTTATGTGTATTTAGGCTGTACTGGAAAAGAATTCCCCTTAAAGAATTTAAGAAATCTATTAACAATGCCATACCATCCCCATCTATAAAAGCAATCTTATACATTGCAATACATAAATGTTTCTTTATTATATATTTTTACCTTGTATTTTTTTTTTATATAAAAGATGAATAATTTGAACTGTTTGCAAAACTTTTTGCAAACATATTACCTTATAATTATATAGTACCATGTTATACCTTATACCATGTTACATAAACTATATTTGCACTCGAAACCGTCATCCAAAGAACTAGATAAGATAAGATAAAACCTTTATTAGTCCCATAAGTGGGAAATTTGTTTGGCCATGGCAGCAAGTGGACAGTACAAAAGTTAAAAATTAAGCAACAACAGAATAGAGTAAAAATAAAATTAGTTCTATTTTACTTTAGTTACTAGTTACTTTAACCTGGTTGAAATACTTTTGCCCCTTGGCTTACGTATGAAAAAACAAATGGTATACATATTGTATATTGTAAAGCACTTAGCAGGGCAGGCCAGAACACAGGAAACACCAGATTAGGAAAATCTTTTATTTACAACACATAGGAAAATTGCAAAGGTTAGGGAAGTTGCTTCCTGAGGAGCAATTGAGAGGGTCGCTTGGAGACCTCCTAGAATGGCTGCAGCCAGTCTTGAGATGCAGTCCCCTTCTCGGTGAGCCCGCCGTTACACTATAGTGATGTCTTATTTTTGAAAATCTACAGTAGAGCATAAACTACATGGCATAAACTAGCATAAACTACTATATTCCAAAGTAGTTTAGCTCTTTGCTGTTATGTTACAATAACCTCCATCCTCTCAGGAAAGCTTTCCAATAATTTATTTAATGTGGCTGTAAAGACTTCACATTCAACCACTAGAGCATTAATGGCAAATTAATGGCATTCAACCTTGGCAAACCAAGTCATTCTAGACAAATGTGTGCTTTCACCTTTGTGGCAACATTTTAGGTTAAGGCATGATGGTCAGATGTCCAACCCCCCCCCCCCCCCCCAAAAAAAAAAAAACCTTGTAAAATATTTTAATAACTTAAATAATGGAATTAAGCATTTTCAAGTGTTAAGGCACTGTGTATTACATTGTGATCAAATTACTAGTAAAACACCATCTATGTTGTAACTAAACATAACAAACATCAAACATGCAAAATTTTTCAATTCCAGTTGAAACATCAAACACACTCAAATGGCATAGTATATGTAAGCTTTTTATATGTTATGTAAAGAGTAGTACCTAGTAGTCCTATTCACTATCGATTCCAAAGGAACACTACAATACTGTGTTGTTTGCAAGTACACAATTTGTAAATGTTTTTTTATGTTTACAACTATGCTTTATTTTACAGTCCTGGACAAATAACTGCATTACTGACCTGGGCCAATCATTTGTTTTTAAAAACTGATGTCAGTCTTCAGGAAAAAAGGACAATTTAAATATTAAGTATAGATGACTAGTAGTCATACTAGTGTACACTATGTTTTGGTTGGTACATTCCAAATATCCTGGAATATCCATTCCAAATAGCATTACATGTCATATTCACTTTGTTTTTATTGAGTTAATTGATTTCTCACTACTGCATCCTCTACTGGTGCTGTTTAAAGGTCTAATTGTGGACAGGGCTTCTGTTTTTTAGTTGTTATAGTTTTTTTTAACAATGATGAATAGAGTACTTATTATCTTAAATGGGTAAAAGGGAATTTAAATATGTACTGTACCATTGAATTAATATTGACTAAAATGTTTTCAATGCCATTTATTTGTCTTTATTTATTTTTATTAAATTTGCCTTAAGAAAAAATGGACTGAATCTGTTTCATCATCAAGATATTTTGTCACCCAAGGAGGTCACCCTGATCACACACTGTTTATGGTTTTATATTTAAAATACATTGTGCATAAATAAATTGTCATTGCTAGAATATGTAAAGGCTATTAGCAAAGGCTGGACCCCTTAGTTCCAGTGTTTCCCAATCACTAGCTGGATGTCACTAACACAAAACTAAATTTTTAGTGTGTTAATGCAACATTCGCAATGCATTTTTATATAATTTGTAACACCAGGACTTCTTGGCCTGAAACTTGTTTGCTTTTTGCAGTAGGTTACATGGACACTAAAAGTAAAATTCAACAAGATAAAATCACACAAATGACCTGGGAAAAGAAATGTTTCTTTTGCAATGGCCATGTCAGTCTTGCTGAAAAATGTTGGTTTAAATTGAAAAGGATAGATTAGCACAAAGAAGTTTATGAAGGACCATAAAAGTATGTAGTCAACCTGTCACTAATTATGTACATTGTTCAGTATATTTAACCTTCCTCTTGTGTTAGGGTCAGCACCGACCCGTTTCACTTTTTAAATGCATAAAACTACTACCTAATTTTGTTTATTACATCAAGGCTTTTTGACTTTGTCAGGAATCTGTATTTAATTTAAAAAAAAAAAAAAAGTTTAGTGTTGGTGACTTGCAGAGTACACATCTGTTTGCAGTAGTCAAAAATGAGAAGAAGATTTACAGTAAGCCAAACTCTGGATCATTACTTTTCTGAAAATGAGGCAGAGGACACAGAGCAGCATAGTGATGCAGATAAGCAGGTTTCCGAGGAGGGAGACATTGTAGAGTATCTACAGAAGGCACAGACACATCTGATGAGGAGGTCACCGATGCTGAAGCTGCACTCACTCCTGCGGAAACGTTCAAAACCAAAAGTGGTAACCTCTGTTGGAGCTCAGTACCTTCTGACTTACATGGCAGGGCAGCTGCTGCACATGTCATCAAAATGACCCCTGGAATCACAAGGTTTTCTGTGACGAGAGTAAGTGACATCAAGACATGTTTTGATCTGTTTATGCCATTGTCAGTAAATAATAATAATTCATAATTCAGTTTTATTTGTATAGCGCTTTTAACAATTGACATTGTCTCAAAACAGCTTTACACTATCAAAAGAATTACGTACTAAACTAAAGAAAGTCATGATTGCTATGACAAACCTTGAAGGAAAAAAGGTTCACGGCGACATGTGGAATAACATTGATGAGGAATACCTGGATGCTTATATTGGTGTTCTTTTTGCTGGTGTTTACAAATCCAGCAATAAGGGCCACTGATAGTCTCTGAGATGCATCGACAGGCAGAAATATTTTCCGGGCAACAATGTCACTTCAGTCATTTCGAATGATATCAAGAGTCCTTAGATATGACAACAGAGAAACTTGAGGATAATCTGGGAAGCTTGCTCCCATCAGGGATGTCTGGGAAAGGTGGGTGCAGCTCCTTCCACTGATGTTCAACCCAGGGCCAGAGGTAACAGTAGATGAACGTTTTGTCCCTTTTCGTGGAATGCCCTTTCCGGCAGTACATGCCTAGTAAGCCAGGGAAATACGACATAAACATTTGGGCAGCCTGTGATGCAAAAACCAGCTATGCATGGAATCTGCAGATTTACACAGGCAAACATGCAAGCGCCATTCCTGAGAAAAATCAAGGAAAATGTATAGTCCTTGATATGACTACTGGACTGCGGGTTCACAATATCACATGTGACAATTTCTTTACCAGCTATGACCTTCAAGAACTTCTCAGGTGGAAACTTACCATGGTGAGCACAGTAAAAAAAATAATAAACCTGAGCTGTCTGCTGAAATTTTGCAGATGAAGGACAGGGCTCCACTTTCTTCAAAATTTGCTTTTACAGACATCACCACAGTTGTTTCATATTGTACAAAAAAACACAGAAGTGTGATACTTATGTCCACTTTTCATCAGCAAGTGACAAAAAGTCCATAATTATCTTGGACTATAATAAAAACAAAGGTGGAGTGGACAACCTGGACAAGCTGACTGCCACCTACACTTGCCAGAGAATGACCAGGAGATGGCCAATGGTTGTATTTTACAACATTCTAGATGTGTCTGCATACAATGCATTTGTGTTGTGGACCCACATTCACCTAGGGTGGAACTCAACCAGAAAAAACAAGCGGAGAATGTTTCGTGAGGAGTTAGGAAGTTCCCTTGTCAAGGCCATCACCATCAGCAACACAAAGAACATCAGTGTCAGCATCCTCTTCGGCCAGCACTGCCTCAACATCAACCTACACAGCCACAACCCCACTGAGGCCATGATTCTAAAAGAAAGAGGTGTCAGGTCTGTCCTAGCAATAAAGACAGAAAGACAAAAACTACTCTGCTTCTACTGCAAAAAATATATTTGCAAAGAACCCACTAAAAGTGTCACTTTTTGCCACACATGCATCTAAATCCATACAGTATGCATGTTCTTGCACATAAAGATGTTTTTTGGAACTAGTGCCTCATTTCTATTGGTTTGACTTGCTTGATTGTTCGTTGTTTGTTTGACCTTGCAAATCCACATTTTGAGATTGACTTGTTTAACTTTCCATTTATATTTGAGTTATTTTTGAAAATACTTTTTTGCCTTTTTCTTTTAAATAAATATATACAAATTGACCCATAACACCATAGATGCTACTATAGTAATTCATATTATAATAAAAAATATATATAACAAATTTATTTAAGAGATGTGTTCTAATACCCCTTAGTAATAGTCAGGTAACATAACAACCTTTTATTTATTTAAATAATTCTCTTGAGGCTCATTTAATAATTTTTTTTTATTGAAAACGAGAGATATGCTGTTAAAGTAAAAGCTCATGAGGTCAGAGTAAAAATATAAAAAATCATTCTTTTAATGGACAAGGAAGCGTAAAAAAGTAACCAAGAGGTAAGGAAAACAATTTTATGATAAATAATTGTTTTGAGGGTAATATGGCTGATTAAAGACTGGGGTCAAAACCGACCCGTTAACATAAGAGATAGGTTAAATGTTCTTAGTCATTTGTGCAATGTAATGTGTGCCAATGCATTCAAGTCAAAATGTCAATCAATAAAATACTATTCATAAGTTCTTCAACCACACAAAATAGGTATTGACTGAAAAAATATGAATACCCGCTTTCCCCAATTTTGTTCTCTATTATTTACTTACAGGTTTATAATATACATATGCCCCTTTATAGGTAAATTCTTGAGGAGCAGAAACATTTTAAATAAATGCTGGTTTAAATTAATAATAATAAAAATAAAAAGGATGCTGGTTCATGACCTGCTTTTTTTTATTAAAAAAAAATTTTTTTAGATGAAATGCTTTAATATCATTAGGCAAAATTGTGGTGTGCTTCTTTTATCCTTGTTCCTAAATAAGACCTTTTACTTTTGGTGATTGGTGCATTTTGGTTAGTGGAAAAGGTCAAAATAAGTTTTTCTGAAATACAAATTTCTTCTTCCTTGTGGTCCAAGGAAGGTCAACTAGTTAACTGCCCTGTCTGATCTTGTCCCACATGAAGTACTGTAGTATGATTGGAGCCTATCCCAGGAGACTTAGGGCACAAGACGGGGTACACTCTGGACAGGATGCCAATTCATTACATGGCCCACACACACTACAAGTAATTTGGGAATGTTGAACTGTTGGAGAAAACTGGAGTACACAGAGAAAACCCACCAAGCCGGGGAAAACATGCAAACTCCACGCACACAGCCCCAAGGTGGGGATCGAACCCTTGAACCTGGAGGTGCGTCCACAGTGCCAACCACTATGCCACCATTACAAAATAAACTCACTCCTTCACTCAACTATATCGACTATATACTCTATACAGTATATATATACTATATACTCTATATATAGTCTATATCGTTTAATTCTGTATTCAGGGTCGCAGGGGGCCTGGAGCCTATGGTACACCCTAGACAGGGTGTCAATGCATCACAGCATTACAACATTAACACTAAAGTAGTGAGAAAAGTATCAAGAAAGTTATAAAGAAGAGTTTTATGAACTTGAATTTTGTGTCTGTACACTCGTTTCTATGCAAATGACACTAAAAAGTTCAATACATAATTTAACCAAACTGTTATTGAATATACTGTATGTAACTTCATTAAACATTATGTAACCACTATTTAAAAGATTGTGTAACCACTACTTAACCTATTTTCTCATCGAGTTCTTGTGGCCTTGTCCTTCCCAGGTATGTACAGTATTAGTGATGGGAAGTTTGAATCACTTTAGTGACTCGGTTCTTTGAATCTCGTTCATCAAAATGAGTCATTTAGTTCATTTCGTTCTTTTGATAAGAAATAAAACAAAATGTTGCATTTTCAATAAACATACATATATACATACACATATGTTGGCTATAGTTCCAGTAATGAAAATATTATAGTGCAACTAAGGACGTATTATAATAAACAGAATGAGTAGCTCACCTCTTATCTTCTAGTCTGAATCGTTCGTTCTTTTGAATCTATTGCACCGCATAGCGTCTATGGGGGTCACGTGACAAAGGAAGGACCGACTCGGGAACGACCATCATTCAGTATATCTGTTTACCTCTGGACTACTAGAGAATTAGAAACACTGGTCAGAGAGCTAGATTTTTAGGATGGCTGTGCTAGAAGGTCTTTTTCTGCAGGCTACTGGTACTACTATATTACTTGGGTTTGTGGTTCTCCTGGTGGTTATTTATTTTTATTCATCAGGCTCTAGTTTTAAGGAAGAATCTAATGAACCTCCAGGACCGAAACCCCTGCCTCTTTTGGGAAACCTGCTTCAGATAGACTTGGCCAGACCCCATGAATCACTTTCTGAGGTAAGTTAGTGGCATCACATTTACATTTAGAAGCTTTTATCCACAGCGACTTAGAGAAGTGCTCTGTAGTTTCCATCATTGGATAGATCCTTACACTGAGTTACTAGGTTACTAACTAAGCACTATCAGTCAAACACTGCAACACGGAAGTTGTTGCTTTTTCTTTAGCGCAAATACTGAAGAAACAGATGTCCATGTCTGCACAAACTGCGGCCAGCTGTTGTGGTAAGTTGGCGCAAAAATCTCTGAGTGTATGAGGTGTACAGACTCGAATCGGCAAGCATGAACGCACTCGCGGTGGAGAGGGAAAAAAGTACCTACAGTATAAAGCAGAGTCGCGCGCGCAGAAACGGTGCCCAGATGCGCATTTTAAAACTGTGACACAATTGTTCTACACATTCATTCACCGGAAACTTCAACACCTGACTTGACTTCAATGCCACTCGTATACTTTCTAAATCTAGTTCCTGAGCAGAGCTTGTTGCTCTAGTATTCCAGAGGAAAGCATATAAAATCCTGGGAAGGGAAGGACTACAAGTACATTTTTTACATATTGCACTTTTTACAGTGTCATTTGCTTGGAAGTTTGTGTAAATTTCTTGATACTGACTTCAATTACTTGCCTATTACTTCAGGGTTTTTTTTTTCATTGCACTTTGTAGTGGTAGCATGGTCGCGTCATACTTTTTGTATGAAAATGTGTTCATACAAAAAGTACTCTACTGGGTTTTTGGCAGAGGTGTCAAGTAACGAAGTACATATACTTCGTTACCTTACTTAAGTAGAAATTTTGGGCATCTATACTTTACTGGAGTAATTATTTTTCAGCCTTTTTACTTCTACTCCTTACATTTTTAAGCAATTATCTGTACTTTCTACTCCTTACATTTTAAAAATAGCCTCGTTACTCTATTGTTATGATCAGAACGCGCACCCCCCCCCCTGAGGTCGCATGATAAGAACGCGAGACCTTAATGCTTTTGTCGCCCCTCACGGTACTTTTACTTTTTTAATTAAAGTAGTTTTGAAACCAGTACTTTTAAACTTTTACTTAAGTAAAAAGCTTGGGTTGATACTTCAACTTCTAAAGAAGTATTTTTGAACCCTAGTATCTATACTTCTACTCAAGTAATGAATGTGAATACTTTTGACACCACTGTTTTTTGGGTTCTTTCACATGCCACATCCCACGTTAAACCATGGCTATAATATAGGCTATCCCTGTTTTGTTCTTGACAGTGAAACATTTTTTTGACAGTCTATTACTACTAGTGCAAAACAACATGCGAAAAGGTCACTAGCAATTTTGGCCATAAAGGTTTCACATAAAACAACATTTTAACCTTTCATTGATTCCTGCCATGCATAACAAGATGTACAGTAGTTGCAGTGATAATGGCACTGGGATTTAACTTTTACAGCTTACTTAAGATTTGAGGGAGCTGTACCCTGAATAGGCAATACTGCTTAAAAATGTTAGGAAGTTGTTGGTGAGGACAGAGTTAACTATGTACAGTAATGTACTCTAATGTTGAAGGTTCTCACAAATGTAAATTTTTTTCTCTAAATATTCAATTAAATTATTTCTTTCAGCTCGCCAAGACGTACGGATCTGTGTTCAAAGTATATTTTGGTCCAAAGAAAGTCATTGTCTTAGCTGGGTACAAAGCAGTCAAACAAGCACTTGTTAATTACGCAGAGGAATTTGGTGAAAGGGAACTCAATCAAACATTTAAGTTGGCTGAAGACCATGGTAAGCAATGCCTACAACATATTTACATTATATTTAGACAGATAACGCTTCATGTCATGTCTCACTTGGTTCCTGTCGATCTTAAATTACAGATTAAATATATTTCACATCTAAATATTATTTGGTAGTCATTTGTTTATTATCCAGCAAAACTTAAAAATCTATCCTTATAGCCAAGTATGAAACATTAAACTAAAGTGAAAAGAAATACCAGATGACAGAATGAGGATTGAACACATTCTTTGTTGTCTTTAGGAATCCTGTTTTCTAATGGAGAGAACTGGAAAGAGATGAGACGTTTTGCTTTAACAAACCTTCGAGACTTTGGAATGGGCAAGAGAGGCAGTGAAGAGAAAATTATTGAGGAAATCCAATATCTTAAAGAAGTATTTGAAAGCTTTGGAGGTACCCAGATATTGATTTTCTGATTTCAGCTTCCATAAAGTTCTTTGTAAACATTGTTTGTAATATTTTGTAATGAGACAAATTATTACAATATTTTTCTTCTCCTTAGGAAAGCCATTTGACACAACGCAACCAGTAAACTATGCAGTCTCCAACATCATCTCGTCCATTGTGTATGGAAGCAGATTTGAATACACTGATCCTCAATTTAAAGAAATGGTCAACAGGGCAAATGAGAATGTCAGGATTGGTGGATCGGCTTCCATACAAGTAAGTATTGACTATATATTGATATCCCTGCTCATCTATAAGAAATTCTAAGAAAGTCAGATTGGTAAAATTAAACTCTCAAAATATACAGAATATATGGAAGTCTCATTAGAGAGGTTAAAAATCCATACTGTACATATTCTATCTATCTATCTATCTATCTATCTATCTATCTATCTATCTATCTATCTATCTATCGTTATTAGTTATGCTCCGATTGATCGGCCACCGATCATGATCGGCCGATATTGGCTAAAAACAGCTTGATCGGCGAACCCCAAAAGCGCCGATCAAAAAAGCCGATCACTTGACGGAAATTACTCGCGCGGCTTTTTCACACGAGCATGATTATGGCGTTATATTCCTGCCACAATTCTGAGCGCGTGGTTTGACATTTTGAGAGCAGACAAAGCACTCTATGCGCGTGCAATGTCTCCACTGCGCGCTCAACAGCTTGATTCTGCGCATGCAGTTTATCCCCTGCTTGCTCAACGTGTTCTCCGTGCAACATTTCTTTTCTGTGCAACATTTCTTTTATACGATGTGTCTTCGGAGAGTATTTAATTACTTATTTATGTATTTTATTTATTTATTAGAAATACTTAATTGGAAAGTTTAATGGAAACGAACCTAATTCAATAAAATACAGGCTTATATTATTAGATTTTTTGGATCTGATGTAGTTGGTTCCTCAACTACATCAGACGTTCATAATAATAACAGAAAAAAACATTTGCCATAGTTTTGTCCTTTGTGGCAGTAGCCAGTTTTGGTGTAACAAGTTTTATATTTTGCTGCCAATTATAAAATGTAATCAGTGTATTAAGAGGCTACATCCCATTAAGCTGAGCTGATGTGTGTTGGTCTGCCTGACCCCTCTTTTTTTGGAATAATTTTAAGTTACTCTGCCTTTTTTGAGAAAGATGGTCTACAGTAGCCTTAAGTTCTCATTTTCTAAAATAAACAATTGGTGGTTCTTCAAGATCTTGACTGTAGCCTATTTCAATATAGTTAATTTAGACTTAGTTTCATTTCTACAAATGGTGCAAACTCTGCTAAGTTATAGATAAAAGATTCCCATTCCCCTGCCATTCTGTGATCGGCAGTGATCGGCAATCGGCAGATCATGATCTTGGTGATTGGTAATTGGTGATTGGCCCCAAAAATGCTGATCGCAGCATCTCTAATCGTTATATACTATATATATTAGGGATGTAACTGTATTGTAAATACCGTCGTACCACAATAACACTTTATTTCGATAATACCGTGGTCGCATGACGATAAAATGATGGGTCTTCTGAGAAAAGTTTGCTCAGGCGAATGGGAGCGAACGGGAGGTAGCGGGAACTACAATTCCCATCAGCCCAGGCATCACGCCTGGGCTGATGGGAATTTGTCTGAGCAAACAGTGTTCATGTATACTGTTTATTAAACACTTCTGGCACTTTTTTCGAGTCTCTTCATTAGTTTTGTTTTTCCTGTAAATGATTCAATAAAAACCGTACCGTGCCATTCATACCGAGGTATTACCATACCGTGAAGTTTTGATACCGTTACATCCCTAATATATATATAAGACGAGCAAAGATTTTAATCAAGTCTTGGTTTATTATGTATCACGCAATCGTTTCTTGTTTTGTGGCTGTGCGTCATGTGATCATAACTGAGCCAACGTTTTTCTCTCTCTTGTGCTGCAGAATTTTGGGTAATCATCTCCCCTGCTGGGTCTTAGAGCGCATCTCTTACTGGTATAATCAACATCTGTGAGCGTGTACTGTTTACTATAACCAGAGGTGGAAAGTAACGAATTACAAACCGGATTCCAAAAAAGTTGGGACACTAAACAAATTGTGAATAAAAACTGAATGCAATGATGTGGAGATGGCAAATGTCAATATTTTATTCAGAATAGAACATAAATCACGGAACAAAAGTTTAAACTGAGAAAATGTATCATTTTAAGGGAAAAATATGGTGAATCAAAATGTCATGGTGTCAACAAATCCCAAAAAAGTTGGGACAAGGCCATTTTCACCACTGTGTGGCATCTCCCCTTCTTCTTACAACACTTAACAGACGTCTGGGGTCCGAGGAGACCAGTTTCTCAAGTTTAGAAATAGGAATGCTCTCCCATTCTTGTCTAATACAGGCCTCTAACTGTTCAATCGTCTTGGGCCTTCTTTGTCGCACCTTCCTCTTTATGATGCGCCAAATGTTCTCTATAGGGGAAAGATCTGGACTGCAGACTGGCCATTTCAGTACCCGGATCCTTCTCCTACGCAGCCATGATGTTGGGATCGATGCAGAATGTGGTCTGGCATTATCTTGTTGAAAAATGCAGGGTCTTGACGTCTGGATGGGAGCATATGTTGTTCTAGAACCTGAATATATTGTTCTGCATTGATGGTGCCTTTCCAGACATGCAAGCTGCCCATGCCACACGCACTCATGCAACCCCATACCATCAGAGATGCAGGCTTCTGAACTGAGCGTCGATAACAACTTGGGTTGTCCTTGTCCTCTTTGGTCCGGATGACATGGCGTCCCACATTTCCAACAAGAACTTCGAATCGTGACTCGTCTGACCACAGAACAGTCTTCCATTTTGCCACACTCCATTTTAAATGATCCCTTGCCCAATGAAAACGCCTGTGCTTGTGGATCTTGCTTAGAAATGGCTTCTTCTTTGCACTGTAGAGTTTCAGCTGGCAACGGCGGATGGCACGGTGGATTGTGTTCCCTGACAATGGTTTCTGGAAGTATTCCTGAGCCCATTCTGTGATTTCCTTTACAGTAGCATTCCTGTTTGTGGTGCAGTGTCGTTTAAGGGCCCGGAGATCACGGGCATCCAGTATGGTTTTACGCCCTTGACCCTTACGCACAGAGATTGTTCCAGATTCTCTGAATCTTCAGATGATATTATGCACAGTTGATGATGATAACTGCAAAGTCTTTGCAATTGTTCGCTGGGTAACACCTTTCTGATATTGCTCCACTATCTTTCTGCGCAACATTGTGGGAATTGGTGATCCTCTACCCATCTTGGCTTCTGAGAGACACTGCCACTCTGAGAAGCTCTTTTTATACCCAATCATGTTGCCAATTAACCTAATTACTGTTAATTGGTCTTCCAGCTCTTCATTATGCTCAAATTTAGTTTTTCCAGCCTCTTATTGCTACTTGTCCCAACTTCTTTGGGATTTGTTGACACCGTGAAATTTGGAATCAACATATTTTTCCTTTAAAATTATACATTTTCTCGGATTAAACTTTTGTTCCGTGATTTATGTTCTATTCTGAATAAAATATTGACATTTGCCATCTCCACATCATTGCATTCCGTTTTTATTCACAATTTGTTTAGTGTCCCAACTTTTTTGGAATCCGGTTTGTACATTTACTCGCGTTACTGTAATTTTTTGTGTATTTCTACTTTTTAAAGTAGTTTTAAAAATCTGTAATTTTACTTTTACTTAAGTATGTTTTGTTTGAAGTATTGTAATTCGCTACATTTTAAATCATATTCGCTACTGAGTAAAAAAATAAATGAATGAAAATGCTAAAATAATAAAAAATATTATGCTGTATAAATGCTCCGTTGCGCCGCGTGTGTGTATCATGTCCTGGTCGCGCGCCGCTCCAGACTCCACTCCAGGTTTTATTTATTTATTTATTTTTTTTTTTTTAGTTTTACACTTGATTATTTGCCAATTATATTTATTAGCATTTAACAAAAGATACAACATAGTAAATATACAAAAATGTGCCTTTCAAATTTTTACTTTTCAACCCACCCCAAACCCTCCCTCCTACCACCCCAAACCCTCCCTCCTCCCACCCTAACAACAAAACTATACAAATAAACAACCAAACCACACACATTTAAAATAATAATAATAATAATAATAAAAAAATAAATAAATTAAAAAAAAAATCAATCCTCTACTGCACCTTCATGTAATAGATCAATAGTATCAATATAATTTAACACTGGTTCCCATGTTTTATAAAAAGTTCTTAAGGACCCTTTTAAAGAAAATCTGATTTTTTCCAGCTTTAAACATAAAAGAATTTCTTTTATCCATCTCCCATACGAAGGAGGGGACGCATGTTTCCACTTGAGGAGAATAAGCCTCCTGGCCAATAGTGTGGTGAAAGCAACAACGGCTTGAGTTGTCGAAGATAAATTTGGTTCGAGTGGAATTCCGAATAGAGCTGTTAAAGGATTTGGAGAAATTGACAATCCAAAGGATTTTTCGAAAGTATAAAATATTTTAGACCAGAGCTCTGTCAGTCTTGGACAGGACCAGAACATATGCGTGTGATTTGCCGGAGACTGTCCGCACCTATTGCAAGTGTCATTTCTGTCCTGGTATATTTTGGCTAATCTGGCGTTAGTATAGTGTGCTCTGTGAAGAATCTTGCACTGCATCAGTCTATGTCGTGCACATATTGAGGAAGAGTTATACTCCAGGTTTTCTGACTGTCCCCACATCGGCAGCTACCTGACCTTCCAGACGGTCGCTTCCGCCTTGAGAGTGACGTCATCGACTAGCGCGACCATATAAACCGGAGAGAGACGCGGGAAAGAGGAAAGAGGTTGTGATTTTGGTGTTTTGATATTTCGTTGTGTATTCTGGTTTTGACTTTTTGCCTCCAATTGACTTTGATTATTGCTTTGTCCCTTGGTTTGGTTGGTCTTTGTATATACTGTATTTGTAGATAATTTCACTGTTTTTGGTTTAGGGAGGCCCGGAAGGTACCTGCATTTTTGTTTGTGTGTTTTTTGTTTGTTTGCAGGTAATCTAGCTACTAAATATAAATACCATTTTGTTTATTATTTTGGCCTGGGTCCATCCTGAATCTGATCCTCCTCCTGGTGTGTGTGTGTGTGTGTATACAAACCTCATTATTTCATTGGATCTAGTTCTTTCTGCCATATACCACCATTTCCATACAGTTTAAAATAGAACCCTGAACCATTCTTTTGCTCTATGGCCCTAGACTGGGACGTAACACCATATTTAAGTGACCACTTTGATTTTCAAGCACAACAAAGACAACAGCTTTATTATGCAAAGGTGTTCCTTCAGTTAAAAACAACTAGTTTGAGATTTATATCTGCTCATCTTTTTTTTAACTACGCTAGAATGCCTCATCCCACCCCCGCTGTTAAAAAAATTAAAAAGTAACTCGGTAACTTTTACTCTCAGTAAATTTTTTAATGAGCTACTTTTTACTTTTACTTGAGTAGATTTTTATAATGGTAACTTTACTTGTACTTAAGTAAAATTTCACTGAAGTAACAGTACTTGTACTTGAGTACAAAATTTTATTACTCTTTCCACCTCTGACTATAACATTGTGACCACGTGTGTAAAATATATTACATTTTGTGTCCGCATGCGTGTGTGTACAGTGTGCGTGTAAAGCAAAAGCAAGTCTCATTAATGAGGTTAAAAATCAATTTTCTCTCTCTGCTCAAGGCTCAGCCTGCTCTTTGGGTTGTGTGTGTGTGTGTGTTTGTACACACACACAAACACACACACAGACCCTTCCTTCTTTCGCCTTCACAGACACACTCTCCTTCTCTCTGCTCTACACAGGAACACTGCTATGTAAAGTGCAGGTTAATTTGTTTTATTTTTACATTACAGCAGTGAGTCGTTAGTGTGTCTCTCAATCGAGTGTCATTAGAAACATTTTTTGTTTATTTTTTCCGATAAAACAGCGTTTCCGTTGTGTGCGTGTGTGTGAAAAGAGTGGAGGAAGGGTAACTGTGTAAGACGAGAAGGGGGAGAGATACACACACACACACACACACACACACAGCGCCTGCACGCACAATCGAAAAAACTTATCTGAATTAATTTTACCTTTTTATATGGAGCGATATCGCGGACAATATTCAAATGCAATTGCAAATTGCATTTGCAATTGCGTTTCCCATATGTGGACGCACAAACTGTGCCATAATTCAAATGCAATTGCAAACTTTGCATTACCGTTTGCTGATTCGCCTTTGCGAGCGCACACTGACTGCCAAATTTCAAAAGAAAAAACAAAGTCCATTTGCATTTGTATTTCCCAGGTCTTGCACGTCATGAACCTGTCATATTTAAATATCAAAATCAATCACCACATTTGCTTTTTCACTTTCTCTGCGCCGCGCGTCAAGCCGGCCAAAATTCAAACGCAATCGCTAATCCATTTGCAATTGCATTTCCAACACGTTACACAGAAATCTGTCAATCAGCGTCAGGGGCGGGTCTATACTGTGGGGCGGGATTGTATGGGGAGTGACGTCACTCGCACTCGCCGACCAAGAGAGGGATATTTGAGCACTGGAGGTGAACCGAGATTATCTCATTTGTTTATCAAGAAATAAACACACAAAAATGACAAATCGCATATTTTCTTGCTCCGGAGTGGACAGAGAAGTTTTTACAAATAAAAATATTTTTAGATCTTCTCCTGTTACAGCCTGCTGGAGCTAAATCTTTCAGAAACGCTGCGTACCGGTGTTATGCGCTAAAAAGCCTCCCTGCCACGGATTGCCCCCCCCCCCCCCAACATAACCTCTATCAAATATTATATTACAACATAAATTAATAGGTTTATGATTTACAAATTGCACCAAACGAATTTGATTATAAAATAATCTATATAAAAAAACACATGTAGTATAGGGGGGAAATATATTAATTATATATTATTTTCATATACAACCCCTGGCAAAAATTCTGGAATCACCCCTCTCAGAAGATGTTCATTCAAATGTTTAATTGTGTAGAAAAAAAACCAAGCACATACATGCCACAAAACAATTTTCACTCAACAATCCAAACTTCTGGCTGTATAAAACACTTAAAAAAAAAAAAGAAAGAAAGATAACTATAGTCAACGACAACTGTTTTAACAGCTCAAATAGAGGAAAAAAATATGGAATCACACAAATCTGAGGAAAAAAATATGGAATCACCATGCACTTTGCATTTCTACAACTGCTAATTAGTCTACAGTTAAAAAAGAGTGCTTGCACACATTAGGGATGTGTTGAACCAAGATGATTGACATAACTCATAGCTCCAACACAAGAGATGTCAGTTGAAACAAAGGAGAGAATTATCAAACTTCTTGAAGAAGGTAAATCTTCATGGAATGTTGCAAAAGATGTTGGTTGTTCCCAGTCAGCTGTGTCTAAAATCTGGACCAAGTACAAATCAAATGGAAAGGTTGTAAAAGAAACAAAGAAAGATAACTATAGTCAACGACAACTGTTTTAACAACTCAAACAGAGGAAAAAAATATGGAATCACCAAATAAAAACACTACTTGTACTTTGTTGCAGCACCTCTGGCTTTTATAACAGCTTGAATTCTCTGAGGCATGGATTTAACTAATGTCCAACAGTATACTTCATCAGTCTGTCTCCAGCTTTGTCTTACAGTATTGCAGTTGCCAGATCAGCTTTGCAGGTTGGAGCCTTGTCGTGGACCATTTTCTTTCATTTCCACCACAGATTTTCAATTGGATTAAGGTCCGGACTATTTGCAGGCCATGCCATTGACATTATATGTATTTCCTGTAGGAATGTTTTCACAGATTTTGCCCTATGGCACGATGCATTATCATCCTGAAAAATGATGCTACCGTCACCAAACATCCTTTCAATTGATGGAATAAGAAAAGTGTCCAAAATCTCAACATAAACTTGTGCATTTATAGAAGATGTAATGACTGTCATGTCTCCCGTACCTTTACCTGACATACAACCCCATATCAGTAATGATTGTGGAAATTTGCATGTTTTCTTCAGGCAATTGTCTTTATAAATTTCATTGGAACGGCACCAAACAAAAGTTCCAGCATCATCACCCTGCCCAATGCAGATTCGTGATTCATCACTGAATCTAACTCTCATCCAGTCATCCGCAGTCCAAGATTGTCTTTCTTTAGCCCACTGAAACCTTGTTTTTTTCTGTTTAGATGTTAATGATGGTTTTCTTTTGGCTTTTCTGTATGTAAATCCCATTTCTTTTAGGCGATTTCTTACTGTCCGTTCACAGACATTGACTCCACTTTCTGCCCATTTGTTCCTCATTTGTTTTGTTGTGCATTTTCTGTTTTCAAGTCATATTGCTTTAAGTTTTCTGTCTTGGCGCTTTGATGTCTTTCTTGGTCTACCAGTACGCTTCCCTTTTACAACCTTTCCATTTGATTTGTACTTGGTCCAGATTTTAGACACAGCTGACTGGGAACAACCAACATCTTTTGCAACATTCCATGAAGATTTACCTTCTTCAAGAAGTTTGATAATTCTCTCCTTTGTTTCAACTGACATCTCTCGTGTTGGAGCTATGAGTTATGTCAATCATCTTGGTTCAACACATCCCTAATGTGTGCAAGCACTCTTTTTTAACTGTAGACTAATTAGCAGTTGTAGAAATGCAAAGTGCATGGTGATTCCATATTTTTTTCCTCAGATTTGTGTGATTCCATATTTTTTTCCTCTGTTTGAGCTGTTAAAACAGTTGTCGTTGACTATAGTTATCTTTCTTTGTTTTTTTTAAAAAGTGTTTTATACAGCCAGAAGTTTGGATTGTTGAGTGAAAATAGTTTTGTGGCATGTATGTGCTTGTTTTTTTTTCTACACAATTAAACATTTGAATGAACATCTTCTGAGAGGGGTGATTCCAGAATTTTTGCCAGGGGTTGTACATGTATATTTTTATATTTCTTATTTATAATAAAAATCGCTTCGTGATAATACTCATATATTATATTTGATGATGATAATAATATGAATATTTGATTGTGATGTCCTCATATATTTGACAGAGATTTTGTGGGGGTGCAATCCGTGGCAGGGAGGCTTTTTAGCGCATAACACCGGTACGCAGCGTTTCTGAAAGATTTAGCTCCAGCAGGCTGTAACAGGAGAAGATCTAAAAATATTTTTATTTGTAAAAACTGCGATTTGTCATTTTTGTGTGTTTATTTCTTGATAAACAAATGAGATAATCTCGGTTCACCTCCAGTGCTCAAATATCCCCCTCTTGGTCGGCGAGTGCGAGTGACGTCACTCCCCATACAATCCCGCCCCACAGTATAGACCCGCCCCTGACGCTGATTGACAGGTTTCTGTGTAACGTGTTGGAAATGCAATTGCAAATGGATTAGCGACTGCGTTTGAATTTTGGCCAGCTTGACGCGCGGCGCAGAGAAAGTGAAAAAGCAAACGTGGTGATTGATTTTGATATTTAAATATGACAGGTTCATGACGTCATATTTTATATACAGAATTGCATACAGAATTGCATTTGAATATTGTCCGCGATATCGTTCCATATTTTTAAGTTAAAGTGCAGGTTAAAACAAAACAAATAGTTTTGTTTTTACTTAATATTTTGTGTTAATTAATTTTATATATTTATTTTTTTGGACTGTGGAATGAATAATTTCCATGAAGAGTTTCCATTATTTCTTACTGGAAAATTAAATTTGGTTTACGAGTGTTTTGGAATACGAGCTCGCTTTCGGAATCCAATTATGCTCGTAATCCAAGGTTCCACTGTATATACAGTAGATTCATTTCACACAGACTTATATAGCGAAGTGTTTATTTCTTTTAATTTTGATGATTATGGCTTACAGCTAATGAAAACCCAATATTCAGTATCTCAGAAAATGAAATTAATTATGACCAATAATAAAAAAAAAGAAATGTTAGACTACTGAAAAGTATGAACATGTACAGCACTCAATACTTAGTCGACTTAGTTTGTACCACATTTCCCCCTCCATTCAACGTTCCATGATTGTAGCCTACTGAGAGACCATTAAAAGGCTCAGGAAACTTTGCAGGTGTTTTGAGTTAATTAGCTGATTTGTGGGTGACATCATGAGTCTCCAATATTGAACTTTTTCACAATATTACAATTTTTTAAGATATTGAATTTTGGGTTTTCATTAGCTGTAAACTGAAATATGTCAGCCTGTGTAAATCTATACAATATATGAGAATGCAGAATACCATATCACTGGCCAGTCAATTAAACAAATGCTGTTGATCTCAATCTTTAGATAAATTTCTGTTATGTGTTACCCTGATTCATGCTGTATTAATGGCAGTATAGTTTTGAAGCCAGAATGAACTACATATTAACAAAATACATACTGTGGAAAATGAGTATCTGATTGTTTGTGTTTGTGCTAATGTGTTTGTGCTAACATGACTTGTAGAATTAGTGAACAGATTTGCATATAAATATGCCACAAAGTGCAAAGTAATAACAAATTACTTTCCATTTTTTCTCTAACCCTACTATTTTAAGATCTTTAACATACTTCCCTGGGTTGGTCCATTTTTGAGAAGTTTAAGAAAACTCAGTGCCAATGTTCAGAAAAACATCAGCCAGGTTCGTGAGCTGGTGAGTGGTCTTCAGGAGACATTAAATTCAGATGAACGAAGAGGATTTGTTGACTCCTTCCTCCTCCGTAAACAAAGTGATGAGGTACATTCATTATTTAGCTTGAACAGACTAAAAATTGCCTTTGCTTGCATATGAAAGGGTTTCAAGAGTTTGCAATAATTGCTGCACTATCCCATTTTGCAACTCAAACAACTTAAAATGCATTTGAAACTGTATACAAAAGCAAAATAATCTATTAATCTAAAAATTAATTCAGTGAATTCTTAATATCAGCTATGTGTTTTCTGGTCTCCTAGCAATCAGGACAGAAAAACTCTCGTTTCAATGAGAGGAATCTTATCACCACTGTGATTAATCTTTTTGTTGCTGGTACTGACACCACTAGTACAACACTGCGCTGGGGGATGTTGCTTATGGCCAAGTACCCCCACATACAAGGTAGGTGCACTTACATGGGAATAATGTTTCTGTTTCTTGGTCTCTGTGGATTTATAGCCTGCTAATCATGAATGTAAAACCATATTTACACATAAAGATCAGGTCCAGGAGGAGATTGACAAGGTGATTGGAGGCTGTCAGCCAGTGGTGGAGGACAGAAAGAACCTTCCTTACACAGATGCAGTAGTCCATGAAATCCAGAGACTGGCTAATATACTACCCATGAGCCTACCCCACACTACTAGCTGTGATGTAAACTTTAATGACTTCTTTATCAAGAAGGTAATGTTAATATCGCATGAGCTTAAAATGTTCCTTGAATATATTGTCTAACTATTGCTTTACTACTCATGAAATTATGATTATATCCTTAATTGTCTATTCAAGGGCACAACTGTTTACCCTTTATTGATGTCCGTGTTAAGAGATGAGAGTCAATGGAAGAACCCATACACCTTCGACCCAGCAAACTTCCTTGATGAAGAGGGACACTTTGTTAAAAATGATGCCTTCATGCCTTTTTCTGCAGGTGATTGATTTTAACTTAAAATAAAATATAACAAAAAATATCCCAAGATTCATTTACAATGTTCAAAGATAAGCAAGTAGGCAAAAACAGGCCTATATACAGTAGTTATAGTACAGTATGTAGGAGTTTAAAAGTGCCGATGTATGAGCTGTGTTGGGAACTTTTTCTTCCCTTGTTGAATCAGAGTCCAGGAGACATTGGGATATCATTCAAGCAGAAGTTACTCTTTATTGAGAACTCGCATAACGTTGATGTAGTCATCCAAGTCTGACTAAAAAACTCAGCTCTGGAGAGTTTATACTTTTCAAGGGGGAGGGATACAAAGAGGTGGAGACAATCTAAACAAAGCATAGTGCACTGGTAACGGAAGTTCCCTAGCCCTGATCTCATCAGCATAATAGTGGCTTTCAAATATATAGGAGCTAATCTAATCAGCCTGACAGTATCGCCCAGAACTTCACATTATCATAGAGAGAAAAAGGCCCAGCCTGGCCTTGAGATTAGCATTCACATTTACTTTGGGACTCTACCCAGTGGTCATAAAGACAAAAGGTTAATGTCTCAGACACCTGGGCTACCAGACTTGATCTTCTTAGAATGTCACCATCTTTACTTCAAAATGTAAAACCCAATGTACATAATAACTCTTTCAGTTTATATACTGGTAAGTTGGAAGCTAGATTTAACATTTTATAAATTTGTAATCCTTACAGCTGTAATAGATAAAATGGAGGCCACAAAAAAACAAAACAAAAGCATTTGAAAATGTGGATTTCTCATAGATATGTGCATGCATAAATTATACTTAAATAAGTTCTTCAACTTTTTGGTAAGACCATAACTTTGTTCCTCTGCTGAGATCTTTAGGGTTTTACATGTTAAAAAAACAAAAACAAAAACTGGAGTTCCCTTTCAGAAATGGGTCTGAAGGGGACCAATTAAAATCTGTAGGAACAGATTTTAACATATTTGTAAGAGTGTAATGCCTGGTCTAAACTCAAGTACACAGAGTAGGAAAAAAACACTTAAAACAGAAAAGACTGTAAAGGCTGCCTTTCCTTCCAGGGCGCAGGGCATGCCTAGGAGAAAGCCTGGCCAAGATGGAGCTCTTCGTCTTCTTCAGCTCTCTCTTGCAGCACTTCCGCTTTACTCCTCCACCAGGGATATCTGAGGATCAGCTAGACCTCACAGGTGTGGTTGGGGTTATAGTGAACCCATCTCCTCACAAGATTTGTGCAGTGAACCGGAACTAATAAAAGAAAAAGGAAATAATATTTCAGAAATATTTCACAAATCAGTTTTTCTGTAAGTTTTTTGTTTCCCTTTAATGACAAAGTTTTCTGACAACCACATGACAGCACGTATACACTGCAAATGTTCAAACGTACTTCAGGTTGCACAGGCTCTTGAGCTGAAAATTAAAACTAATATATTCTGGGTTAAATAATTTTAAAACTTTTAACACAAACAGGATATATTGTATGCTGTAAGAACAACTCTAATGTACACAATGATTTCTTTTATCAAAGTTATTCCTGATGATTCAATCTGCCCCGAAGCATGGGTCAGTGGACTCTCACTGTCAGTCTCATGCCTGTATAAAATATTGAGGGTTACCTAAGGAAGGATATCTGGTGTGAAACCTACATAGACTCACTATTACGAATCTCAAAACAATATAGACAGAGGCATTGCAGTGAGGTTTTTATTTTATTTTACTTAAAAACATTTTGCCTAATGTTAATTGTTATATAGCTCCTTAATCAGTATGTGTGAAAACCTGCGCTGTAGTTGATTGATTTTTGTGTTTATTCGGAGCAATCTTGGATATTTGTTACTTCTGTTGCTGAACAAAATTTAAAATCAATATGCATTATAACTTTTTATATTACACATAAACTATGGCTGTCATATTAAAGTACTCAATTGTTTAGCTTTTGTTTTGTGAACAGTTTTGTGTTCTAGTCACTAAACTATACTACCTGACCAAAAAAGTTGCAGAATAATAATATTTTTTTGAACCACCTTTGATTGCAGCATGCATTTGCCATGCATTTATTTCTACAACCTCCTGATATTTCACAGCACTCATTTCGATCCAAAGTCGCGTTCATTTCATTCTCCAGTACATCCCAAAGACATTAAAAGGCGATAAAGCTGGTGTGACATGGAATAAAAAGAAATCACTCTCAAATGTCAAAAAAAAAAAAAACATGTTTAAAATTTGAGCCTGACTCTTTTCCTTGCTGTCCTCATACATTCTTTTTGTTCTATAGCTCCTGAACTACATTCCATTTCACATAATACTGTGTTGTTTTTTATATATGCTCTTAATTAAGTTAGTTTGACCCAAAGTGTTCTTATGAATATAAATAGTGATAAGTTTCTCTGTCCTGAATGTAAATAATTTTACTGCCTTCACAGGCATCATAGTCGGAGTGGGGGTGAGGGCTTGGTGGAAGGTGGGGTAACTACCCCATGCATGTGTTGTGTCACTTTAACACTTCAAGGCTGAAATATACAGAATCTGTGGAATGCAGGGAAAGGTGTATGGTTAGTGTTAGACAAAATGGCCAGACATAAGCAGTGGGTATGTTGTGCGACTACCGCCCACATTTTCAGAATCTCACTGCAAACTTTTCGGAGAAGCTGAGAGCTCTGCTTATACCATTATTTATCTACAACAAATCATGGTTTATTCATGGTATTCAAGTATATTCATGGTATAATATGTAGAAAAAAAGTTACTTTACTGTAGCACCTTTAATAAATGGAGAGGGTTAATCACATGAAATAATTATTTTAGTAATTTAATAAAGCTTTAAATGTGTAAATCTATACATTTCTTTATGTATTTTTTATTTATATCATGAATTTGTATTGTTGCAAAACTGCTTTGTGACAATGTCTATTGTTAAATACACTATATAAATGAATTTGAATTGAATAAGTTCATTCAATGCAAAATACTTTAAAAGTAATTCTGAATGCTTACTGCACTGTAAAAAATCTTGTGTGCTATCTACTTAAAAAAATATGGTAACAAAATTGCACGTAATATTTTTAAGCAGTTTTTAAGGCTTGATTTTTTTTTTGTGGAATTTACTTGAAAAAATCATGTAAAAAATCCTAAATTATTTAGCCAGATGCATATTATTTTTAAGTATTCACGGCTTGATTTTATCCCCTAGCAGAATCTAGTTAAATAAATCATGTAAAATATCCTAAATTATTTAGCCAGACACATGATGATTTTCAAAAGGTACTCATATGTATTAAGGAAAATTACTTAATAATATAAAAAAATATTTTATAATGAAATGAATACATAATGCATTTTGTTGTTAAACATGCTTTTATTTCATGTTTCACTGGTATTAAAATATTAAACACTGTGTAAAATAGTGTATATAACATTTACAGCAGTTTTAAGATCTGTAAAACAATTTGTAAAACAGTTTCTAACTGACAATTTCTATGCCATTGAAATCAACTGTTTAGCATTATATGCTAACATCTTTTCTTGTGGGAATAGACACATTCTGTACTAAAACCTGAGAGAACTTGTACAGTAAACCATTTCTACCATTATCTAAACCATTATCTTTGTAACATTGTAAAACACAAACTCCCCAAAACGTGTTTCAATGAACTGTGGAGACACAACAACAAACTCAAGTCTGCTACTGGCGGACAGGATGTTTTAAGAAATGTTCACAATGTTTAATTTATTTCATTTATATTGCTGACACTAGCACAACAAAAGGAGCTTATTTAAGAAATAAAAATAAAATAAAAAAATTAGTAAGGGGCTTAACTTACTTCTTAACATTGTACACTGTTCGTCTGTTCCTTCAAAATGGCGTCTGATCTCTGCTGCTGTTGTTGTTGAGATTCAAATGAAGGTGACTTAATAAAACCCGGATAATTGAGCCAATTCTCTTAAAATAAATAGGAAGCCTTTTTTCCTCAAAATTTTTGACCAAATGGTTCCTCAAATTAAGTCTAAAAATTGCACTAATTTCCTTAAAAAAATAGGTAAAATTTATTCTTAATTTTATTAGTGAAATGTTTTCAATATATTATAAAAAACACAGAAAACCATTTTTTAAAATGAAATATGCATATTATTTTTAATGATTACATCAATTTTTTTAATGAAAATTACAAGCCTCATGATTCATTTTTTACAGTGTGGGTTATCAATTAAATTAAACCATAATTCACTTTTTCAATGCTATAATAAAACAGCAAATCCGTAAGATGAAAGTTGAAAGAGGAAAAAATGATGAAGAGTACAAACTCTCCCCCTCTATGCTCAGTTCTACAGCAGACGAATACATTTGAATACTAGTTGCTCAAAAATGTAGGAAAAAGCAACTCTTCATTCAGATTCATATAGCAGGTAGGATGTTTGATGTTTGAGCTACTGCTGAGCATTGGCCCTCCAGAGAATATCACCACTGAAGCAACAATCCAAAGGAGGGTTTCCCTTATACTATATGAGGTTTCTCTCTCTGTCTCTCTCTCTCATTTCGTCTCAGTGTCTAAAAGTGATTAAAAAGTGGACTTTACATTGTTGTCTTTGAAGGGATGGCAAAGTTTATTATTGGCAAAAGAAATAATGCCTGTGTTCGATAATTTGGTTTAAACAACAACTGACAAATTCATCCAGGCCTTTTCCCCACAACTTTTCCTAAAGTTAAACTATAACGTAAAGTCAGCTTCTCATATTGGCTAACTTACAAAAAGCGACTTTTTGTGTATTTCTAAATTTTTGTTTAGCTCAGGGAATAGACACAGTCTCAATGAGAGTTTTTCACTGTTTGTCTGCTCCATGTCCTGGCCTTTGGATTTCTGATTAACTAGATCATTTCTGTTAATGTGTGATATATGAAAGCAGCACCTTCTCAAGTGAGATGGAATTTTTTTCCTTGCTTCATGGAATACTACCTACATAATAAAAGCCTACTTTACCCATGAAATGAGCAGCTTTCTATAGGAGAGTTTGTGTTCCATAATTTACAAATTAATAATGTTCTTTAAAAAATAAGAT
The DNA here is from genome assembly GCA_030522415.1 of Channallabes apus. Classification (NCBI taxonomy): domain Eukaryota; kingdom Metazoa; phylum Chordata; class Actinopteri; order Siluriformes; family Clariidae; genus Channallabes; species Channallabes apus. The sequence continues at coordinate 10,727,193 of CM060121.1, read as the reverse complement.
CCACAAAAAATTCTTGAATCCTTGAAAATAGTCAGTGATTGACAAAAACTGATATTTGATTTCCTAATAAATAATTAATTAAAATGAAGTAAGTAAGCCTGCAGATCGGCCACATGGTTTCTCATTGGTTGGTCAAAGTAAATTAATGAAATGGATTGAAGTCGATAAACAGGAAATGCCGTTGGAAACAATACTTATGAATTATACATTTTATACAAACGCTGAATCCTTTGCTTATTTATTCAGCTTTCAGATGCGTACAAATCTCAGTTAAGTTAATTTTTAAAAAATGTTCGCATATGACTGATTTGTGGTTCAAGGTTACATACACTTACAAGCAAGACTTCCGGTTTAGTTCTCCCATTTCTGGCAATCTGTGACTATAAATTAAAATTTTAACCAAACGAGTTTATTTACAGCTTTTAAAAAAATATATATTGTTAATAACATACATAAATGTGGAATATCCTCAGCAAAGTATACACTATCCTTAAGTTATTAAATAGAAATGAGTTTTTAAACATCAGAATTGTTTATAAATACAAACATTTATGACACATGAATGAATGAATGAATGAATGAACTATGATGACACAATGATTTTCACTATTATTTATTTATTTATTTATTTATACAGTTCACATTTATTGCTGATAGAGGAGAAAGCAGGTATTTATAGAGTATATATCTCTGTGGTCAAGCATTAATTCTCCCTCCCAATCTAATAATGGCACGTGAAACAGCAGTCTGGATCCTCTGTGCCATCATAAAATCCTCTGAGCCAACCCATTTCCCATTTAAGTAATAACCGAAGCAGGTAATGAATAACATTTGACACATTTTGCATTCTTTAATTTCAAAAGGCACTCGTAATTCAGCCCTTGATGTTTCACTCCATTTTTCCCAGTTCACAACACCTGTAGTAAAAACACACACACAAAGCAGAAGTCATCTAGGATTGTTAGCCATGATACAGCTTTAAAAATACAATAAGCAAAATTACATTAAAAAAGAAATAAGCCATGCATAGTGTGCCTTCTGTCTGAACTGGGTCCTGTTCACAATTGCACTAAAGCAACTGCAAATAAGCGAAAGATTCTTGTAGGCAGCATCTCCATCCTGTAGCACTACTTCCAAGAGTATCATCTCCAAGATCTCCATGGGTAACTGGAAAGTATATGGAAAAGTTTAACCCTTCATTTGCTTAAACGAAACAGGACAGTATTACTGCACTTAAGAGACTTACATCCAAAAGTTGCAATTCAGGAGTCATGATTGCCTTTTGTACCTAAAAAGGATAGCAGAGAAGACATGTAATTCTTAACATATGTTAACAAAATACGACAAAAAAGTCATATTAAGTGTAATTAAATTACTACTTATTCAGACCTGTAATGAAATGTAGTAGAGGAGAGGTATGTTTATATTATGTAAATAAAAATGTAAAAAATAATAAGTGCTACGTCATTAAAATAAAAAATTGACTGATTCACTTATTAAATGTACAAAAGTTACTCTCTTTGTGCTTTTGTTCATGACCCTAAATAGATTAAATACTGAAGCGATTGTGCATATCGCAATATGTACATTTACAATACTTTAATCATTTTTATCATATTGCACAGGCCTAGTATATATAATGTAAAGGTGACACCTCAGCAAAAAGTTTAGTGCTAGCTCATAAAATGTAGAGAAATAAAGGAAAGACAATAAACCTCAAGGTGAAATTCTCCAAAAGAAGCAAACACCACCATCTCCTAATACCAGGCATGTCTGTCTGAGGAAAAAAAATTATACTTTACAATTACTTTCTATTTATATATATACTGTAGTTTTTACTCACCTCTGTAAAATCAAAGTCCCCTGAGGTTATATACAATGTTCTATACTGGATCAAAATCTAGTAAAAAAATAACAAAAAAAACATCAGCTCTATAAACTTAACATCGGGGTAAAGATTCAAGATTCAAAGAACTTCCCAGAGGGAAATTGCTAATAAACAACAGAGAATCGACGAAGGTGAGATGCCACAGTTGTTGCTGAAATGTTGTCGTGGAAGGCCCAGTTGATGTTTGAGCAAAATCAATCTACCTTGAAAAATTCATTATTTTACATGCTTTTACATTTATTGGTGCCATATCATTGACACAGTATTCATACTTTAAAATCAGACATACTTAAAAATCAGACATACATAGACATACTTAAAAATCATGCACAGAGCATTACTGGCTGGTTTGGTACCATAGTAAACAACCTACAGTGACAAAAGCAAAAATGTTAACCTCACCATCATGGTGCACTGCCAACTGGAACAGTTTTTTTATGTGATAGACATAATAATGTAATTGTTTATGTGGGTGCACAAAATTGAGTGAGAATTGGCGTGAAAGGGATAGAAGTAAATTTTGCTGATTCACTGTAAAATGCAGTTCATTTTCTATCCAGAGAATTTGGAGCAAGTTACAGTAGGTGTCATACTTGAAGGAGTTAATTTTTTTTTCATTTATTTATTTATTTTTCCACAGTAGAAGAGGTTTTTGAACTCTTTGATATGACATGTCTTGTTTTCCTGCTGATCCTCTATCCTCTTCTACCACAGCAGGGGTAAATGTTAATGCAGGGTCATCAATGGCCTCTGAACAAGGTAACAAAAAAGAAAGGGAAAAAAACCTTTAACAGTTATTTTGCAGCTAGGGTTATTATTGCATTGTAGTTGCAAAATATTTGATAATAGATTTTGATAAATTTCTTTCTTCCAGAGTTTTTTGTACCTAATCACTTCTCATTTCTTTTGTTTACAACTGTGACTGCACAAATAATTCACAACCCAGTCCTCCTGATGTCACCCTAGACCATACTACAGCACCCTCAGCTTCTGCATGCGGTGGATGAGATGTGCTGAATCTTTTCTGCTGTGTATTCCACTGTATTCCACTACCTCAATGCCGATCCGAGCTAAACCAAACTCTTAGGTAATTAGCACTACACACTGCTGCTGTTTGCTTGTCATCACGATAGCCTTCTTCATTCTTCTCTCTTCTTCTTTGTCTTTCGGCTGTTCCATTTCAGGGGTTGCCACTAGGGTTGTTCCGATTCCGATACTGGTATCGGAAATGCTGCCGATACCACAAAAAAAGCTGGCATCGGAATCGGCGAGTACAATTCAGTACTCATACCGTGAGTCCACATACCGATCCGATACCATTTTCCTAACCATAACCTATTTATGCCCGCTAGCTTTGCTAGCTTAGCTTACATACAGAGTGTCACGGCGTGTGCCTGTGATGGGCGTGCGCCCAAATTGATATCGCTCCTTGCTCACTAGTTAGGCGGCCTCCCTCCCCTATAGGTATGTGAAGGAACAGGGCCGCAGAATCAGGCAACGGCCCATGAGCTATCGCCGCTAATGATCCCGGCGCTATAAAACACAGCGGGGAGTGTAGCTCGGGGTCTGACTGTTGGGAAGCTGGACTTTGCGACGCGGTGAATTTTATGAGAGACAGTGGCACAAGAGTGGGGCGATGTGATGCGCCCCAGAGACTTTAAAAAGGGGGAGCGCCCTTGATCTCCGCGAGAGGAGCGCGTGAACGAGCTGCGCGAGCTCCCGCGGCACCTTCACTTCCGCGTCGAGCCCGCCTTTGCATCCCTCCTGCAGAAGTGGAAAAGGCTGCAGAGAGCCTTTAACCCTTTCCTTCCCCATTTTTCTAAATAAATGACCCTTTTTCCTGTAAGACCTCGCCTCGTGTTCGTGTTTCATGGTGTCGCCCGTGCACTTAGAGTCGAACCCGTTACACAGGCCTAGTAGTATTTTACTTAAAAAAAGAAATGCTATATACAGTACAGTATATATACAGTGTGTATATATATATATATATATATATATATATATATATAAATATATACAGTGTATATATATATATATATATATATATATATATATATATATACAGTATATAAACACTGTACAGATACACACCCAGGTATCGGATCGGTACTCGGTATCGGCTGATACCCTGAGCCCAAGTATCGGAATCGGTATCGGGAGGGGAAAAATGGTATCGGAACATCTCTAGTTGCCACAGCGAATCATCTGCCTCCATTTAACCCTATCCTCTGCATCCTCTTCTCTCACACCATCCAACTTCATGTCCTCGCTCATTACATCCGTAAATCTCCTCTTTGGTCTTCCTCTAGACCTCCTGCCTGACAGTTCCAACCTCAGCATCCTTCTACCGATATATTCACCATCTCTCCTCTGAACATGTCCAAACCACCTCAATCTGGCCTCTCTGACTTTATCTCCAAAACATCTCACATGGGTTGTCCCTCTGATTAACTCATTCTTAATCCTATCTATCCATGTCACTCCCAAGGAGAACCTCAACATCTTCAGCTCTGCTACATCTAGCTCTGCCTCCTGTCTTTTCTTCAGTGCCACAGTCTCTAATCCGTAGAGCATCACTGGTCTCACCACTGTCCTGTACACCTTTCCTTTCGTTCTCGCTGATACTCTTACCGCACTACACACCTGAAACTTTTCTCCACCCATTCCAACCTGCCTGTACCCGCCTCTTCACCTCCTTTCCACACTGTCCATTGGTCTGAACCGCTGAACCTAAGTACAGAGCACCTTCTTTACGTCTGCTCCCTGTAGCCTCACCGTTCCACTTGGGTCCCTCTCATTCACACATATGTATTCCGTCCTGCTGCGGCTAACCTTCACTTAGGTTCTCTGCTTTCCAGAGCGTACCTCCACCTCTCTAGATTTTCCTCCATCTGTTCCCTGCTCTCGATACAAGGCACAATTTCATCTGCAAACATCATAGTCCATCCTGTCCTCCTATCAAACTTCATCTGTCATCCTGTCCATCACCAGAACAAACCAAAAGCGGTTTAGAGCCGATTCTTGATGCAGACCCACCTCCACCTTGAACTCTGTCACAGCTACAGCACATCTCACCACTGTCTCACAGCTTTCATACATGTCCTGCACCACTCTAACATACTTCTCTGCCACTCCAGACTTCCTCATCTTTTTTTTACCTTCCCTGTACTTCCTCAAAGCAAATACTCCATCTGATGTACTCTTTCTAGGAATGAAACCATATTGCTGCTCACAAATGCTCACCTCTGCCCTTAACCTAAGCTTCCACTACTCTTTCCCACAGCTTCATTGTATGGCTTTATATCTTTGTAATTGCCACAGCTCTGCACATTTTCTGCACATTCACTTTTTCTTAAAAATCGGCACCAATACACTTCCCCTTGATTCTTCTGGAATCCTCTCACTCTCCAAGATCTTGTTAAACAAACTAGTTAGAAACTCTACTGCCACTCTAAGCACTTCCATACCCTCAAAAGGTATATCATCAGGACCAACAGCCTTTCCACTCTTCATCCTCTTCAACGCCCTTCTCACCTCACCTTCATCCTTCTCTCTTGCTCAGCAAATTATGACAAGCTGATAAATACTGACTGTGTCAATGAAATTTTATGGAAAGGTCATTCTCAAAAATATCAACCCACAATAAATCTACTCACAAGTTTGCTAGTATTAAAACAGCTCCAGTGTGGGTGACTGACCAGGGCTAATTAAATTAACCAGTGATCACCTCAGAGCTTTAAGTAGTCCTACACATTTTCATTTTTTGTTTTGCACCAACCTGTAGGTGGCTCAAAGTAGGCCTCCTGCTCCTCCTCAATGGGTTCAGTATCATTGTGTGCAGTGCGTTCGAGCATGGCTAATGTGGAGATTTGCTTGTAGGTCTTCCCACAGTGTTTACAGTTGTAGGGCTTGCAGGGTGTATGGACCACATGATGCTTGTAAAGACTGGAGTACTCAGTAAGGCGCTTATCACAGCCAAGCACAGTGCACACATATGGATTCTCACCTATAAATGCAAACAAAATGGCAATTTTTTATTAGATTTGGTTTTCCAAAAATGTTGCTGGTTCAAAAACCCCTATCTTTCCACGGATGTAATAGAAAAATGTAAGTACCTGTGTGGATCCTCATGTGATTTTTATAGTTGGTGGCACTGGCGAACGCTCTTCCACAGTTGGGTTCAGAGCAGTAGTAGGACCGCTCACTAGTGTGTGTTCGGATGTGAACCTTTCGAATATTTGAGGTTGTGAAAGATCTCCCACACCCTTCAAATGGGCACTTGAAAGGCTTCTCACCTTTAAAAACAACCATAAGGATTTATAAACCATCACATAACAAAAGAAGTCTTTATTAAATAACACTAAATGCTAGTCATTGAGCAGAATATACAGATAATGTACCGGTGTGTGTTCGCGTGTGTTTTTGTAGGTCTCCGGATGTCTTGAAAGACTTAAGTTGAGTTCCTGGCAACGATATGGTTTTTCACCAGTGTGTGTTCGAACGTGAGTTTTTAGGCCATATCCTGTTAGACAACATAAAATCAGTAGGAATAATTGTACAGAAGAAAAGCTAAACACATTAAGAAACACCCACGTGATACAGTACCTGTTGCAAACTTTTTTCCACATCCCAGGTGATCGCATATATAAGGCTTATCCCCAGTGTGTGATCGTTCATGCACCTTTTCAAAAGAAGAAAATTACATTACCTTTACCACACAATAATGGTCAAATAATTAGGGCAGTACCTGAAAAATAAAAGTTAACTAAAACAACTATTCTTGCTTTAATTTAGCTAACAGTCATAAAACATTACTTTTAAATGATGTGCTGTAGAGTTTGCCACAGCCTTCATGTTCACAGCGAAAGGCTTCCCCCCACAATATGTTGCACTCTTGGAGACCTACCCCCCCTGACCTTAAAGTACAATCTGAAGACAAAAGACATACAGTACCAGTAACACAAAACACCCATGTTATTCACGAGGTTCTAACAACCCTGTAAGAACAAAGACTGTTCAGAAATAATACAGAAGACCTAACGTTACCTGTATATGCACACTGCCATCAGTGTCGCCTCTACTGAGCAGACCTGTGCTACATTCTGTTGCTTCCATCTGCAAGGGCAGTTCAAGTACATTAGAACTGCATCAAAATTTTGGCAGTGACTTCACTTTAATACCAAAATAGACATTTTTATTTTTTAAATGTGGGTGATGGGTGTAAATTTAACCTTGGCAGAATACTGTTCTAGCACACTGATGGTGTCAGGGTCAATAGTGCACTCTGCTTGCAGGTCTGCCACTGTGCCATCAGCCTGAATAGCCAGAATGGTGCTCGACTGGGGCATGTGCTGGATGTAGGCAGTTGTACCATCCTCCAACTGGACAGCCTGTAATCCACCCTGATCATATGTTTCTGAAAATTATATATGTATTTGTTATGTTTAATCAAAGGACAGCTTCACCTATGCTGTAGGATTCTTTGGGCAGATTGGTCCATATTTGTAATTCAATTAAAGTGAGAACATAATTTGACCCAAGCTTATTACAAGTTTGCATAACAAACACTGAATACTAGAAGACAGATTAAAAATGATACAAACACAATGAATTCTGTATATCTGAGTCAAGGAAAAAAATACAGAATGTTGAATGTATTAATGTTTCCAAGTTGCTGTAACATTGTTTTGTAAGTTCTAAGACTAGCTCCAAGTTCAGCATTCTTTGCTTGAGTTTTGTGATTTTTGCACATGCTTACAAAAGGTTTGTTTGTTTTAGATTTCGGACTAGTAAGTGATTATTGTTTTAGAACCATCCCTCGCCCGAAACACCTCTTCCCTAAAAGCAACTTTTAAATAATTACAAATTATTTCATTAATCTTTTACACAAAACAGTAACTGCTGGGAAATATGTAACTTTGGGTGCATGAATGTATGCTGTTGCGCCATCCTCCAGTTGCACAGTTTTAAATGGCGCGACTAAGAGAGCGGTTCATCTTTTTCCCAAGAAGGCGAGAGTTCCTGGAACGGGACTGGATTGTAGAACGTGTCAGGACTCTGTCTGTGGATAAAACTCTCTCCTCTGCTGCAGCTTTTGCAAGCTGGGCTTTTTTCTGCTCCCTGTGACAAAAAAAAAATAGATAGATGTGCAAAGTTTTTTTTTAAGCATTACAAATAAGTTAATAACCGTAATAGCCAAAATTAAATAAGGAGTAGTGGTTAACTATCATACAGATTTTAAGAACAATTGAATTAAAAGTGAGATTTCAAATGACCTTTACTTATTTGCCCTTGTGATCTACCAGTATATCAAACTAATCCTGCTTGATCTAAACAATTTATAATGCTGCTTTGCAGGAAATGACATACTTTTGGAGCAGGGCATTCTTGAATCTCTCTGCATTACGTTCCACACGCAACTGATCAGCATTCATCCTGGAGGCAGTCAGCAGAACAGGGTGCCTTATGAGGTCAGAGGTCGATGGCCGCCGTGTGGGGTCAGGATGAATCCTAAGCTGTGTAAGACATTTTAAACATGTATTTACTAAAGTAAGCACAATACATAAATAATAATAAAAATAATAATAAAAAAAAGAGATTAAAAAATGTATGTCTACAGTTACAAAATAGTGCACTGTAATTAAGATATACATTTGTATTTACCTTTAATAGGCTTATAAATTCTTGAGAGACTTGTGGGATATGGGGTAAAAATACTTCTTGTCTGACATAAGTACCTGACCTCACTAATGCTTGTCAATGATTAAGGCTGTTGAAAACCAAAAAAATGGGAGTTGGGGGGACCAAAAAAAAAAAAAAAGAAACACCATTTCTCCAAACTTTTGGCCATAGAAGATACTTGAACAATTAGTTCCTCAAATACAGGAAAATGTCATGAGGAGGTGCTACACCTGTGCATGAAAGAAAAGCACCATTACCTCCTGAGGAACTTCATTAGCCAGGTATCTGCTGTCACCCTCATCAACCTGAGGATTGGTCACCCTGGTCACGTGCCCCAGGTCACCTAATAAAGAGATTCAGTTAATCTGCAATTCAGCAAAATTGTACATTGCATATAAAGGGTGTAGTCAGTATGTGCATCCTTATTTTGCATATCACATTTGTGCTGGGCCCATCTTCCTCATCTTCAAACTCCTCAACACTCACTGCAGACTTTCTTGAAATAAATATGTTACCTGAAACAAGCATACAAAATACAATTTTAAATACACAGACATATTAATGGACACACATAACACTGAGCCTACACTTAATACTTCCAGTGTTCTTTTACAAAATAATTACAAAAATTGCAAGAACAAAGAGAAAAAGAACAAACTGCATAAAGACATAATAGTGAGAGGCATTTTCCCAAAATATGATGGCAAACATTTTTAAACCCAATAAAATAAATTGGAAAAACTGAGTAGCCAAATATAACACAATGGAATGTTTTGCATATCAGTAAACAGCAAAAGAGGAAAAGCAATCAACTGCAAATTTCCCTGTTCCCTCAAAGTACAACATCCCCCCCCAAAAAAAACCCTCACTTGGCTTAATGTCCATGTGCACAAGCGCTGTCGAGTGGATGTACTTAAGCCCACGGGAGACCTGCAGCAATAGGTCCTTAAGTTCAGACAGAAAGTGCATACGTCTGTAGTTCTCAGCGATAACATCAGACAAGGTGCCACCATTGCAGTACTCATTCTGGATCAGCATGTGGTCATCCTCGGCCCAGGCAGAATAATATCTCACCACATGTGGGTGCTGTCCAAGAACTGCATGTGCATAGACCTCACGAAGTGCATTTTGCCTGTGGTTGGTTGCACAAATCAAAAAGGCACAGTAAGCATCTGATTCTAATAACCTGCGTAAATGGTGTACTAATTATGAATTACATTTCATGTGTTTAATTGATTTAACAATGGACATCGTAACAAAGCAAACATTATTAAAAAATTATATAGTGGTAAAATTTATAAACTAAAGTATGCATCTGCATTAAGCATGCATCAGTAATCAATCACGTACCCATCTACAGAGCTTGCCAAAGGCTTCTTGGAACGCTTGATTGTATATATGCAGCCATCTAGTCTTTTCACACATTTGTACACAGAGCCAAACTGTCCAGAACGAATTTTCTCTAGTTCGTGGAACTCTGATGTATATCTTGACATCATATTACTCTCCATCATTGTAATTCTCTGTAAACAATGAGTGTTCATTACAAGTTTAATCAGAAGGTTATCACAACTTGTACTTAAAATACTATGTATTGCATGTGGTGGGCAGTATGTATAGCTTTCTAATGAGAACAGACGACCAATTAAAGAAATATATACCTTTGAAGGTGGAATAATCACTTGCCTCCATATCTTCTCCACAGGAGCTGTAAAAGAACAGGGACACGTGTTATTTCATATTAGACACTAGGGGCAATGGAGAGCCCTAGGGGAAGCACATGGCGTGGTGGAGGAGTGTTTGGGTCCCGAGGATTTGGGTTCTTGCCAAGTTGTATGGCAACCTGGGCAATAAACGGATTTAACAAACTTATTATTACAACCTGAACGCGTAAAGGAATAATGTCAAAGCGACAAAAGCTAAACTAACGCATAAATTAAACAAGCAAAGCTGTTAGAACCAAGTGAAAGAGCTTACTCATTCCAGTGAGAACGCTTTCTGTTGTTTCTTTGTTGAGTTGGTGACTGGACGACCACGGAGTCAGGGGTGAAGGGGTTAATGTTGACCAGAGGTGTTGAGTTCAATGAGATTATCCACTGCATACATTTTTTTTCACAACCGTAACAGTCTGATAATAACTGGGTCTCTGAACACTGAATATCACCTGGAGGCAGAAACTTTTTTACTTGCTGAGACAGCAGAAAAAAAAGTACTGAACAAATCACGTTAAAGTTACATATTTGCCTTGATGTATTTTGCTCTTTCTAAAGTTAATACAAGTCACTTGAATACAATCAAACAGGGGTGGGTGATATACCGGTATACACGGTTAACCGGTAGAAAGTTGTCAACCGATAGAGATTTTGGTCTATCGTCTTAATCGCGGTTGAGATCATGTGACGTTGCACGTTACGTAACCACGCAATACACATTCACTTCTATGGGAAGCCAAACACATCTAAAGCGGGACGAAACCGTGGCACCCGAATGAGCCGGCGTGGGCAGACCAAATATCCAGACCCGGTGGATCGCGCAGCGCGGACCAACTTGAGCAGCGCTGCTCGAATCACAAACCTGCACGACGCTGATAGAAATAGACCGCGCCGACCATCAAATTACATTTTACCCCGCTGGGATGTGCACGTACAAACCAGGTATGGCAAGGCGGAAACAATATTAAACAGTCCTGACATTTTAAATAAATTGTTTTTAAATAAAAAACAGTGGGTTGCGCAGGTTTGTGATTCGAGCAGTGCTGCTCAAGTTGGTCTATAGTCACGCTGCGCTGTCCACTGGGGCGCGCGGATATTTGGTTCAATCGGGTGCCATGGTTTCGTCCCACTTTTGATGTGTTTGGCTTCACATACACTTCGACAATGGAAGTAGACGGTGCAGCAGCAGTGAGTTTGCTTACATGTGACAAAACCAACAACGAGGAGATTGTAAAGAAAAAATCTGCATCGTCTGTGGTGTGGAATTGGTTTGGGTATAAGAAAAGCGATACGAATGAGATGAACGTGATTTGCAAGTTGCACTTGAAGTGCAAGTGCACTGTTTTAACAAGTGGTGGAAACACGTCAAACCTTTTCTATCATCTGAAATCCAAGCTTCCAAACGAATATGGCCAAAGTAAAAAAATGCGACAAACCTCAGCTTATCACAGTTTAAATAAAATTACATTATGTAGAACAGTTTCTTTGTGTTAGAATTTTTATTTATGCATTTTCAGATACAAATGGCTATATTGTGATATATATCATTATCGAGGTAGAAAATTGCTTCTACCGTGATAGAAGATTTTGGTTATATCGCCCACCCCTACAATCATACTTTAATAAAAAGTTAATTAGGCTCTGTATTTAGCTGCTGATGACTAAGCTATATGTTTACAGACTGGGATAACTCCAATACCAACTTTTTCGGAAGGTTTTCTAAGGTTTTATTGGGTGGTGTATCAGGACAATCAGTAATGGGAGAGCTCGAGACCTCGACATCGTCCTGAACACACGTCCTCTCCGGGTGAACTGTCGTATGCGCGAGGGCTTTTCTTTGGAGATTTTGCCACAAAAGCTCATTTTGAGGGATCCGAACCCGTTCTCGTCCCAAGACTCTGCGTCGTCGTCCTCTCTGATGCGTCTCAGCGGGCTGCTGTTCAGCTCGTCGGGTCTCTTATCCGTGCTACTTCACCGCAGGGACACCAGGGAATCCAGCTCGGTAAAGCCAGACTTAGCCCCGGTACTGCTGTTGGCCTCCTCGATACTGCCCTCTTCACCATCGCTATTTGAAAACTGCAATTTCTGGCGAATCGGTCGAAGACTTGGAGAAAAGTCCGCGTGCCGTCTGCTAGCCAGCACAAACTCTTCGTTGAGAGTTACACAAACACAACAAAGGTGCAGACGCTGTCGTAAAATGAGTCTATACAAAATTACTTATGATGTATAGGCTACTGTGATCTTAGTTGTATTACTTTGACATGTTTTTTCCTGCATTATTGTTTTTTTCTTTGATAATATTGAGAATTCTATGGGTTGTATTTTCTTATAGATACTAATAGTGATTGTATTATTGGACGCTACAGAAAGAACACAGTCTGTCACAGTCGTAAGTGTTTTGTTGTACTTTAGTTGCTTTTTTTTCATATATGTATATTTTTGCCAGACAACGTATACTTGCATATTTTCACTGTAGAATGAAGAGACCACATCTGCTGTGACAGAAGTGGACAATGCTGGTAGATCCACTGAGGTAGGATGCATACTATTATAATGCATGCCCCCTTTTTACAGTAATAAACTGTCATAGTTCTTTCACAGTACATACCTGGGGATTTCTCCACGAATGAAGGTCCTTCAACCTCAATGCACAATCTAATCAATGTAAGAATATTTGTGCAGATATTTTAATTTTATTGTCTGACAGAATCTTATTTATTTTATTATTTTTAATAATAAATCCTAGTTTCCTTCCTAGGTGCCAGCAAAGGAGCTGTATCTTCAAAAACAAATAAGAAAAAGTGACATGGAGATGGACCTTAAATGGAAGAGAAAAGGCTATCCATTAAAAAAGCAACACTATAAATTTAATTACTGGAGCGTCACCTTAAGGTGAGTATTTGTGCGTATATTGATCTGTTGCATGTTAAAAGTGTTGTGTGTATATAAAGAAATGTCATAAAAAAAAAACACATTTTATTTAATTTTACTTTCATTGTTTGTCAGGAAATAAAGAAATGAACTGTGCAGCAGACCAGTGCAAACTATTTCATAAAAGTAATTTTGACAAATACTGTCTTCCATCTCTGTTATGTGAAAAAATCTGTAGAGGTTCCTCTCGGCCATCGTCTTCAATACAAGGAAGGTGGCTCTCTCCTCTTATATTGGCAATGATGTTGTGAAGCACAATACAAGCCACTATGGTGTTGCATGCCCTCTCTGGACTGGCCCAGACACTGAAACCTAGACGTGAGTCCCCTAGAAAGTAACCATTGTACTGTCCTGTAAAGATTCAAGTGTACAATACAAATTTATATATATATATATATATATATATATATATATATATATATATATATATATATATATATATATATAAGGGCTGCACGATATTAGGAAAATATGCGATATGCAATATTGTTGTTGAATATTGTGATAACGATATTTCTTGCAGAGGCACAGTGGTGTAGTGGTTAGCACTTGCACCTCCAGGGTCCGGGTTTGATTCCCGGCCAGGCTCGATTCCCATCTCTGTGTGCATGGAGTTTGCATGTTCTCCCCGTGCTTGGTGAGTTTCCTCCGGGTACTCCGGTTTCCTCCCACAGTCCAAAGACATGCAGATTAGGCTAATTGGCGTTTCCAAATTAACCATAGTGTGTGAATGAGTGTGTGTGTGTGTGTGTGCTCTGCGATGGATTGGCACGCTTGTCCAGGGTGTACCCTGCCTCCTGCCCGGAGTCTCCTGGGATAGGCTCCAGGTCCCCACGACCCTAAATACAGGATAAAGCGGTATAGAATATGAATGAATGAATGATATTTCTTGCAATATAACATTTCCCTAGTGAAATGCATTTTTTATTATTATTGCCTTTTTTTTTAATGCAATGATCATACTAAAATAAACAGGTAATAGATATTCGTCTGATGTAATTAAATCTAATTCAGGCTAAAAAGAAACTATGTCAAGGAAGTTGCAAATATTTAGACTTCAAAACACTAGGAATGACTTAAAACCCTCAGCACATATTCTGACTTCTGGTTTGCTGTTACTATAAACCTGCCAACACAATATGAAACATTATTCTTATATAACTTTCAAACATTACTTTTTATTTATGTGTAACCATACACTCATCAATAGTGTCTTAAAACAAGAGCATCTTTTAAACAAAATATTCTCTTTGGCTTGCCTGTTTTTTTGTTTAGTTTTTTTTTTTTTTTTATAAAAATAAATATTATTAAACAAAAATTTAATAAAAAAATACTATTTGTCTCACACACACACACACACACACACTCACTCACTCTGCGACCGGCACTAGGACACGGAAGTAATGCGGGCGCGAACCCGGAGGTATAAGAGGAGTAAACAAACCACCACATGCTTAGTCACTGAGTTCGTGCATGTCGGTTCAGATTGTTTACTTTCTGATTCGAGTGTGTGTTTATAGGATGCGGGTTAAATTTGTGTTTTTCCCTTGCTCCCCTTCTGTGAGAGTCCTTAAACTAATTCGCGTGGCTATCTTGCCTACTCGCTTGCTTCCGCGTTTGGGTTTACCGTCCACGCTACAAAAGGCTAACGGCTAATCGCTAAGTCTTCTGATCATCCGGGGGTTAGTTCGCAACAGAATGAAGTATAAAGATATAAATAAAAATATATATAAATAAAGATATAAGCGGGTATAAACGTAGTAAGGGCCCATCTGATTGGTCAAATTTGGACACACAAATGCTTGGCACATAAAGTATTTATCGCAACTCTTTGCGATATGCCATTATCGCGATAACGATATTTTTGATATATCGTGCAGCCCTTAGTATTAGTAATGATGTGAGTTGCCTCACATATTTAAAAAAAGTAATGAGTTTAACAAGGCAAAGAATTAAGCACACAAAATTAAGTTGTTACCTGAACATTGATACTATGAATAGATTTCCTATTAACAGTCTCCCTCATTTATTGAAGGAGCTTTAATAGGAATGTGGGTGCCATCAATGCACCCAATTACATTAGGAAACCCTGAAATAGAAAGTCATATATGGAAGGATCAAGTGTGTGTGTGTATGCAGGATTAATACATGTATACAGTAGATCTAAATAGTATGACTACATATTACATATGCGTCATCGATTTTACTACAAAGGACAAACCTGCCACTTTGTGGAATTCCTCTTTAATACCACGCAGAGGTTTATGTCTTGGGAACTGTACACATGTGTGTAAGAAGTGTTTAAGTGCCAGACATACAGTTGTCTTTCCCACATGCTCTGCATCGGCCACGTTGTACAAAAAATGTACAAGTGCTATGTACAGAATGATTTCTAAGCGCAGACCCGCCGTTTGTGACATTTGCAATATGCAGTTTCAAGAGATGTGTTATGTAAATTGACGATTCCATTGAAAACCAATAATGCTCTTTCAAATAATCATTAGGGAATGAAAAAAACATCAATACGTAGTCGTATAACTCTCTCCCAGCGAAAAAAACCTTGTATAATTTGTGCCTCCACGTCCTCATTAAAAGGGCGCGCCATGCTCAATAACCTTCTGAATCAAACTTACCCTGGAACATAACCTGCTACCGAGCAGGTTATCTTCAGAGAGCAAGTTGCTATGGTCACGTACATACCCAGAAAGTTACCTCCGCTTTTGGAACCGAAAGTTGAGGTTATCCACTAACTTACCCTCAAACCTATACGGGTTTGTCACATAACCTGCTTTCTGGAATACCCCCCTGGTTTCCTTCTACCCGTCACTACACCAAACAAACAAAACTTCTGTGATGGTATGTCGATAGAATGTCAGGAAACATCTAATAACGGTCTATTGGCGCCCCCTACTGGACTGACCTACACTTTCCTTTACAACAGGAATAGTTGGTGATATTAACTTCCTGTTTGTGGCACCTTAGTATATGTGAGGGGGAAAACTTTTCAAGATGGGTGGTCACCATGGTGGCCATTTTGGATCCAACTTTTGTTTTTTTCAATAGGAAGAGGGTCATGTAACATCAAACTTATTGGGACTTTCACAAGAAAAACAATGGTGTGCTTGGTTTTAAAGTATAGGTACCAGGATAGAAAGGCACCAGAATGTGCCCAGTGTACCACACACCACCCTGTTAGGACCCAGCAGGCAAAGAGCTCCAAGCTCCCCAGATCCATACCTGTTCAGGCACCCACTGGATGCGCTGGACAAACAAGTCCAATCCACAAAGGCCTGCGCCACCAAGCAAACTACAGAACTCAAAGGATTTTTTTTGTCAATAGCCTGGTGCAAGGATAACAGCACAAACATTTTTAAATTTGAGAGAAACATGAATCAAAGGTTTGAGTGGATGCAGGAATGGTTGGAGATGAGGCTGGCCAATTTGAAGGAGACTAATGGATTTGTGTGCTCATCATTCTGCAGAGCTCACAGAAGCTGTGCTAAGCAGCCTGGAGGAATTACAGCAGTTGTGTTTTAAAATAAAACAGTGCATCAAAAGAAAAAATTAAAAATGACAAATAATAAAAAAATGACAAAAAAATTTAAAATAATATGGACAGTGTATCCTGTATAGTTTCACAACTCTGTTATACATTAGAGTGTAGTATAAAATGGATATAGTACAGTATATATTGAAATTTGTGAAAGATGCAAAAATAACATTTCTATCTTGAATAGTGTGAAAAGTGATTTGAGGGATTTTAGTGTAGTTCAAAAAGGAAATGCAGATATAAATCTCAAACTAGTTGTTTTCAATTGAAGAAACACCTTTGCATAATAAAGCTGTTGCTTTCCTGTGCTTGAAATCCAAGTAGTTGCTTAAATATGGTGTAACTCTTTGCACCGGATAGCCGAGAGAAAAAAAAGAGCTCAGAGTCGACAAGGTTCAGCACAAAATCTTTATTGGCCTCTTTCAGCGTCACAAAATTATAATACAAAACATGAAGTAAAAGTAAAGAAAAGGGTAAAAGACTGAGCAGTAAGTAAAAGACTGAGCAGCACACCTAAGCTCTTACTCTGTTCACTCCTTCTCAAATTGGCCACACACACAACTCCGCAGCGCACACACTGGGGGAGGGGCGACAACTCTTAGAAGGGCAAAATACATACATAATGTGGTATACAACATAGTAGTGGCCATTAGTGGCTGGGGGTGTACTTCATAAGAATTTGATGGGATTTTGCTTTCAGCTGGGTCTGCATCACTGGCATCTGTTTTGTTCGTCTCCATCGTTCTTCAATCAATTAGTGCAGTGGTTTCCAGGGTGAAATTTATTTATTTTTTTTTACTCAGTAGTGAATATGATTTCTAATGTAGTGAAGTACAATACTTCAAACAACAGTTTAAGTAAAAGTAAAATTACAGATTTTAAAAGCTACTTTAAAAAGTAGAAGTACGCAATTACTAAAAAAAAACTCAATTACAGTAATGCGAGTAAATGTAATTTGTTATTTTCCACCTCTGTACATGGCAAATACTCTAGATAAAAGTTATCTGGTTACTTTTAGGTTGGAGGCTGGACCTCACCAGGGGAAAATATCAGGAGAACAATAAAAAAGTTTTTTTTTAAAAGGGTTCAACGGAGCTGTGGGGCAATATAGCTCGTATTTAGTCACTAACTGCTAACCTAGGCTTATGTCTAACATGCCTATTGTGTTACTATCCTTGCTACAGGATGGGTGTAGAAAAGAATCACCAACCTTTAAAATAATCACATTTTGTTGCCTTGCACCCCTTAATTATTGCAAAATAAATTTATGTGTTTATGTTAACTTTAATATTTCTATGTTGATCATAATAATGATCTCTTTTTAAAAAAGAAAAATGACTTAATGAATGTTATGGAAACTTTTCTGGATACGGGCTGTAGGAGGTGTTAGAACATAAGGAGTCAGGAAGTGCAATGAGGCGCATGGGAACCTTCCCTTCATATTATAAAACCTTACAGCAGGGTGAGGGCCTCCCTCTGGAGCCAGGCCTGGAGGTGGGGCCCGATGGTGAGCGCCTGGTGGTCGGGCCTGCACCCATGGGGCCCGGCCAGGCACAGCCCGAAGAGGCAACGTGGGTCCCCCTTCCCATGGGCTCACCACCTGTAGGAGGGGCCAAAGAGGTCGGGTGCAGTGTGAGCTGGGCGGTGGCCGAGGACAGGGGCCTTGGCGGTCTGATCCTCGGCTGCAGAAGCTGGCTCTAGGGACGTGGAATGTCACCTCTCTGGCGGGGAAGGAGCCTGAGCTAGTGCGTGAGGTTGAGAAGTTCCGGCTAGATATAGTTGGACTCACCTCGACGCACAGCTTGGACTCTGGAACCAGTCTCCTTGAGAGGGGCTGGACTCTCTTCTACTCTGGAGTTGCCACCGGTGAGTGGCGACGAGCAGGTGTGGGCATACTTATTGCCCCTCGGCTTGGAGCCTGTACATTGGGGTTCACCGCAGTGGACGAGAGGGTGGCCTTCCTCCGCCTTCAGGTGGGGGGACGGATCCTTACTGTTGTTTGCGCTTATGCGCCGAACAGCAGTTTGGAGTTCCCGCCCTTTTTGGGGTCTCTGGAGGGGGCGCTAGAGAACGTCCCTCCTGGGGACTCCATCGTTCTGTTGGGGGACTTCAATGCTCACGTGGGCAATGACAGTGAGACCTGGAAGGGCATGATTGGGATGAACGGCCCCCCCGATCTGAACCAGAGCGGTGTTTTGTTATTGGACTTCTGTGCTCGTCACAGATTGTCCATAACTAACACCATGTTCAGGCATAAGGGTGTCCATATGTGCACCTGGCACCAGGACACCCTAGGCCACAGTTCGATGATCGAATTTGTGGTCACATCGTCGGACTTGCGGCCACATGTCTTGGACACTCGGGTGAAGAGAGGGGCGGAGCTGTCAACTGATCACGACCTGGTGGTGAGTTGGCTTCGTTGGCGGGGTAGGATGTCGGTCAGGCCTGTTAGACTCAAACGTATTGTGAGGGTCTGCTGGGAACGTCCCCTGTCAGGACGAGCTTCAACTCCCACCTCCGGCAAAGCTTCAACCACGTCATGGGGGAGGTGGGGGACAATGAGTCCGAATGGACTATGTTCCACGCCTCCATTGTCGAGGTGGCCAACCGGAGCTGTGGCCGTAAGGTGGTCGGTGCCTGTCGCGGTGGCAACCTGAGAACCCGTTGGTGGACACCGGCGGTGAGGGATGCCATCAAGCTGAAGAAGGAGTCTTACCGGGCCTTTTTGGCTGGTGGCACTCCGGAGGCAGCTGATAGGTACCGGCAGGCCAAGCGGAATGCAGCTTCGGTGGTTGCTGAGGCAAAAACCCGGGCGTGGGAGTAGTTTGGGGAGGCCATGAAGAATGACTTCCAGACGGCTTCGAAGAGATTCTGGTCCACCATCCGGCGTCTCAGGAGGGGAAAGCAGTGGACGGTCAACACAGTGTATAGTGGGGATGGTGCACTGCTGACCTCGACTCGGGACGTTGTGGGTCGGTGGGGGGAGTACTTCGAAGACCTCCTTAATTCCACCAACATGCCTTCCGATGAGGGAGTCTGGGGACATAGAGGTGGACTCTTCCATCTCTGGGGCCGAGGTCGCCGAGGTGATCAAAAAGCTCCATGGTGGCAGGGCCCCTGGGGTGGATGAGATCCGTCCGGAGTTCCTCAAGGCTCTGGATGTTGTAGGGCTGTCATGGTTGACACGTTACTGCAACATTGCATGGACATCGGGGACAGTGCCTCTGGACTGGCAAACCGGGGTGGTGGTCCCCCTCTTCAAGAAAGTTAGTTCCAACTACAGAGGGATCACACTCCTCAGCCTCCCCGGGAAAGTCTATTCAGGGGTCCTGGAAAGGAGGGTCTGTCGGATAGTCGAACCGCGGATTCAGGAGGAGCAGTGTGGCTTTCGTCCAGGTCGCGGAACAGTGGACCAGCTCTACACCCTTAGCAGGGTCCTGGAGGGGGCATGGGAGTTTGCCCAACCAGTCTACATGTGCTTTGTGGACTTCCCTGTTAAGGGCTGTCCGGTCCCTGTACAATCGGTGTCGGAGCTTGGTCCGCATTGCCGGTAGTAAGTCGGACCTGTTTCTGGTGAGAGTAGGACTCCGATAGGGCTGCCCTTTGTCACCGATCCTGTTCATAATTTTTATGGACAGGATTTCTAGGCGCAGCCAGGGCGTTGAGGGGGTACAGTTTGGTGGGCTCAGGATTGGGTCACTGCTTTTTGCAGATGACGTTGTTCTGTTGGCCTTATCATCCTGCGACCTACAGCTCTCACTGGATCGGTTCGCAGCCGAGTGTGAAGCGGCTGGGATGAGAATCAGCACCTCCAAATCTGAGGCCATGGTCCTCAGCCGGAAAATGGTGGAGTGCCCTCTCAGGGTTGGGAGTGAGATCCTGCCCCAAGCGGAGGAGTTTAAGTATCTCGGGGTCTTGTTCACGAGTGAGGGTAAAATGGAACGGGAGATCGACAGGCGGATCGGGGCAGCGTCTGCAGTGATGCGGGCTCTGTATTGGTCCGTCATGGTGAAGAAGGAGCTGAGCCAAAAGGCAAAGCTCTCAATTTACTGGTTGATCTACGTTCCTACCCTCACCTATGGTCATGAGCTGTGGGTAGTGACCGAAAGAACAAGATCGCGAATACAAGCGGCCGAAATGAGTTTCCTCCGCAGGATGTCTGGGCTCTCCCTTAGAGATAGGGTGAGAAGCTCAGTCATCCGGGAGGGGCTCAGATTAGAGCCGCTGCTCCTCCGCATCGAGAGGAGCCAGATGAGGTGGCTTGGGCATCTATTTAGGATGCCCCCTGGACGCCTCCCTTGTGAGGTGTTCCAGACACGCCCCACCAGAAAGAAACCCCAGGGAAGACCCAGGACACGCTTGAGGGACTATGCCTCTCGGCTGGCCTGGGAACGCCTTGGGATCCCCCCGGAAGAGCTGGAAGAAGTGGCCTGGGAGAGGGAAGTCTGGGCATCCCTGCTGAAGCTGCTGCCCCTGCTACCCGACCTCGGATAAGAGGAAGAAAATGGATGGATGGATGGACAGCAGAGTGAGTTGTCTGCAATAGGGATGCACCGATACCACTTTTTTGGAAAACGAGTACTTGCATTTCAGTACTCGCTGATACCGAGTACTTAATAAAACATGATTTAAATTTACAGCTTTAGTCATATAATTTAGCACAAATAAAAAACAAGGGACTAGTTTGGAATTTAGAACATTTATTAAACTGTTTGTACTGGTTGTTGTGTTGGGATTTTAGGTGCTTGATTAAATTACTGGTGTTAAATGCGCTTTACCTTTTGAACCTCCTCTGGACAATTTCGCTGAGCACAATTTGCAGTCCGCTTTTGTTTTGTCGTCTTCATTCACTTTGAAATAGTTCCACATGGCTGACATGTCTCGCCTCGCCTTCTCCCCGCTCTGAGCTGCAGCCGGGGCCTGGGGGCGGGCACTCGGCGCCTGTGATTAACCCCTTACACGCCGCTCAAACATAGACATTTCTCAGATACTGGGATCGGTTAATCCCTAGTCTGCAATATTATTATTTTGCTTTTATATTGTAACATATGCTAAATTTCACGTTGATTGTTCAGTACAATAGGTTACAATAATGTTTACCGTGAAGCATAAAATGTTTTGTCAGAGGTTTTACTGCTCTTGTTTGGAAAGTAGTTTAGTTTTTTTTTTTTTTTTGCATATACAAACTACTTTTTGAAAGCACAATTAGTTTGGGCACAAGTAGTCTGTGTGTAATACACATTTTAATTAAGCCACTCTTGAGAAGTGCACCTTGAAATGTTATTTCCCTCAGCGCCTGTCAAGCATTCTTCATTCTTTTCCACTAGAGCCGTGGTTCTCAAACTTTTTCTGTCATTCCCCACTTAATTGTTTCCCTCTTGGCTCTTGACGAAGGCGGTCGCATCTGCTTTCCCTCCCTTATCTCTCCCCGCTTGCTTCTCTTGTCTGTCTTGTGAAATACTATTCAGAGACTCTCCTCGTCTTGCTCTTGAAATAAAAGGAATGGATTTGATCAAGTGGTCTCTGAATGCAATTGACACGATCTTCTCGACGAGAAGTGTGGGTTCTGGGGAACCTACTTGTCCTGCTGGGACGTTTGCTGCTGGATACACGATGGACGGTTGGGAGAAGTGGCGCATTGTGTGCCTGGCCGCACTGTCTCTGGAGGACGTTGAAGATATTTACCTATTCGGAACTCTGATAACTGGGATTCTGCTGATTGGATTAGGTGGATTACTTGGATATCGGAAAATCTTAAAAGCAGTCAGTCTCAACCCCAAGAGACTGGCTGGCTGGGAAATAATGGTGACGAGAGCTGTCAGTAATCAGACTGTGGTTATGGACCGCAAATTGGATATCATCTTGGGGAGACTGGCAGCTATACAACGGAATTTGGACGG
This sequence comes from Channallabes apus, assembly GCA_030522415.1. Taxonomy (NCBI): domain Eukaryota; kingdom Metazoa; phylum Chordata; class Actinopteri; order Siluriformes; family Clariidae; genus Channallabes; species Channallabes apus. Next base: position 10,704,531 of record CM060121.1, on the reverse strand, counting down.
ACCTGGAGACCAGTGATGGACATTAAATATCTGTGAAATTGGCAGGTATTGATCGAAATTTGGACATTTTTTTTTTTTTTTTTTTTTCTGCCCTTCTTTCCAGCTACTGCATTTCAAGGCAGTGGCTGGAGACATAACAATTCCCCGAAGACCAAGATAACGAGACGCTCTGGAATCTACCCCCCTCCCCCTTCAAGGTCACCTGGCGCAGACTATTACGGGATGTTACAGGCTTACAAACTGACATGCACGCACACACTCACAGAACAGCTACAGATAGACACTCTACCTTCCCCATTTCCAACGCCTTCGTGTGCTTATTCCCCTCGGTGTGGGCAGACGGAATCGGGACCAGCGCTCTTTAGCTGCAGGGACTGGAGCTGTTTGCCTACATTGGACATTCTTATCCCTGTACCCTTAATGTTGCAATGTTGATGTCTTGTTACATGTTTTTCTGTGCTTGCTGCTGAGGTAGTTTTTTGTACCCCTGATCCCACACTGCCCTCTCCGAAGGACAGTCTGGGAGGGGATTTTTTTACCCTCGTTATCCTAATGTATCTGATTCCTTGTTTTCTATGATGGCGCCTGGGAAATGGCTGCCGTCGCGACCCTGTGGTCGCAAAAAGCATTTCACTGCATTTCATACTGTATGACTGTGTATGTGACAAATAAATTTGATTTGATTTGATTTGAGGGGGTGAGCGAATTTTCAAGCCCTCTTGTCAACAAAATAATAATGAAATCAGCCAAGTTTACTGTTTATTGAAATATCAATTTCTAAACCAATAAGATCAAACAACACCAAGTTCAAAATAGATAAAATACACGTGCAGTTGTTACAAGGCTTACGTTGTCACATATCTTTGCATAATTGACCCCATGTTTATTAGCTGCTCAGCAATTGTTTGTAGTTTTTTTGCACTGGCCAATTCTGTATGGAACTTTGAATGAAGCCGTTTGTGCTTTGCTATCCACTGATTCAGATGTTACCATGCGATTATCCTGCTGTCTGTATTCTGCCAGCTTTCTTTGAAATAAGTTGAGTGGCTTATTAAGTGACTAGGGTGTGTTGTCTCTAATGGCGCTTTTCCACTGCATAGTACGGCACGACATGGTTCAGTTCAACTCACTTTTTATTCATATTTATTTCTTATTAATAATCTTTTATTTGATAAATGCGAAAGACTGATTGGTTGCCTGAGTTAAATGAGTCCTCCCCCGTGTCGTTATGACATTGGGATCCACATTCAGTTCCAGGTTCCTATGGAACTTATGGCGCTTTTCCACTGCATAGTACGTTCAGTTCTACTCACTTTTGGGGGGTTTTCCACTGGGAACAGTACCTGGTACCTGGTCCTTTTTTTAGTACCACCTCAGCCGAGGTTCCAAGCGCGCCGAACCGTTACCAAAAACATGACGTGTAAACTCTGCTGGTCACTGATTGGCCGGAGAAAATCGTCATTACTGTGACACGAGACACAACAGAACCGCTATATTTAGAACAGCCAGAGAAGGATCGGACCTTTTTGTATTAACCAAAAATTTTCTTTGGCTGCCATCAGCCTCTTTTGAAACAAACTCCTTCGTCTCGCTGTTAAAAACATCCACATGCCGAGAATGAAGAACACCATGCCGTCGATATGCTCCATTGTTGTGTGTTTGTTTGTGGCGCGTTTACGATGACGTCATGGCAGTAGCGGCGCCGCAACTAAAACGACACGTGAGTAATCCCGCCCACTCTAAAGCGTTACTTAACTGCAGTGGAAGCGCAAACCAAGCCAAACTGCGCCGAACCGAAGTGAGTACTATGCAGTGGAAAAGAGGCATAAGTGTCTTCCTAATTTGTTGGGTCTCATGCGGTTTGCTGCCAGCGGTTTAAGACACAAAACACACACAGGTATATATAGCTTCTATACTGTATAACAAGGAAAAGGGATGGCGCATCTTGGAAAGTAGTTTTTCCATTGTATTCCAACTAAAACATCATTTAAAAACAAGTATTTAAATCACATAACATTTTCAATTGTTTAAATGTTTTTTTATTATTATTGGTATTGTTAATTTGGCTGTTAGTTATGTTGCTATGTTGCTAGCTTACTGAGCATTGGATAGAATTTTAGATTCACATATGATAATGTGTGTAGCTTTCAGTAGAACAATTACAACCTAATCTAACGCTTTTCTATTTAACAGTTTATATTTTTGCCAGGGCACTGAAGAGTGCTATACAGTACATGCGAGAACCTCCACTGAACTCAAGTATTCGTAGCAGTTTATATACAGAGCCACTGTTTCCACTGAGACCATAGGGGAAATAGATTTGCCTTAAGGCATGGACAAATGATTTTCAATGTACATCACATTATTTTAATTGATAAAGCACTGCAGTAATCCTGATTATATTTTCTGTATAATAGAGAACGTTCAAGGCAGTTCAATTTCATTAGTAGAGAACTTTTAATAATGGACATTGTCACAAAGCAGCTTTACAAATAAAAGGAAAATAGTTTTACTCATGTTTTATTTATTGATTTTTTTTTTTTTAGAAAACAGCACATTCAAAATCACAAATCACATCCTGATCAGTGGTACTGTAGTTTCACTAACAGTAAGGAAGATATCTAATATTCAACAGTCAGTCCTAACTTTAAATCAGAAATTCAGGCCATGCCTTCGGAATGGTGCAATCTTGATATATTACTAAAAGAGACTTTCTGAGTATTTCTACATTTTTGTTTATCTTAGGAAATCGACAGTCTTATTGAGATTGCTATACATCCCATAAGTTTAATATTGAGAAAAGATTTGACGGATTCTAGCACAGAACGAGAATTTCGTAGAAAGATTAAATTTACCACATTTGAAGGGGCTTGCAAGCTGTGTACAAGTATATTAGTTTTACCCCTGGTGAACTATAGGTGCCCAAATTTGCCCCATTTATAATAGGCAATTTGGTGCATGACTAGTCCCGTTCCATTTGTCATATGGCGCTTTTCCACTGCATAGTACGACACGACACAGCTCAGTTCTACTCACTTTTGGGGGGTTATCCACTGGGAACAGTACATAGTACCTGTTCCTTTTTTCAGTACCACCTCGGCCGAGGTTCCAAGCGCGAACCGAACCGTTACCAAAACGTGACGTGTAAACACGCTGGTCACCGATTAGCCGGAGAAAATCGTCATTACTGCGTCACCGAACTTGCGACACGAGACACAACAGAACCGATATATTTAGAACAGCCAGAGAAGGATCGCACGCACCTTTTTGTATTAACCGTCGGCCTCTTTTGAAACAAACTCCTTCGTCTCGCTGTTAAAAACATCCACATGCCGAGAATGAAGAACACCATGCCGTCGATATGCTCCATTGTTGTGTGTTTGTTTGTGGCGCGTTTACGATGACGTCACGGCAGTAGCGCTGATGGCAGCCAAAGAAAAATTTTGGTTAATACAAAAAGGTGCGTCCGATCCTTCTCTGGCTGTACTATGCAGTGGAAAAGCGCCTGGAACTAGGAATGTGGATCCCAATGTCCACATAGGAACATAGGAACCTGGGGTCTCATTTATCAAGCGTGCGTACGCACGGTTTTATGTGTAAATCATGCGTACGCACAATTCTACTAATAGAATGCGATTCATTAATTTGTACGTGTGCGTGAAAATGTGCGCACATTTAGAAGAACTCCTGACTGTGCGTAAGCAGAATCCCCTAGTGGTAGAGAACTGTAATCACATATAAACCCAGTGCCCTTAAACTTCACCATTAAAATGTCAGTGTTAATAAATTGATGCGTTGAATAATTGAATACAACAGGTGATTCTTAGTTATCTGGAACTGTGAATAATATAAAATCCATTTTAATCCATAAAATTTTGGAAATACATTGCTTACAATGGCAGACCTTGCGCTTCTTGAAGATTTGCAACAAGCACTTTTGCGCAGAGATCGCGTTTTCAGGGACCGCACAGACTTACTCGCTGAGAGTGATGTGCAGTCCCCGTGCACACTCATGTTCTTTCTACTATTGGCTTTTTAGCCACAGGCACATTTCAAAGGGAAATTGGTGACAAGTCTGGCATTTCTCAACCCACCGTGAGCCGAATTATGCCACACATTTTACATGCAATTATATCACTTACATCACAGTACATTACGTTTCCAAACACCGCAGCGCAAAGGACAAAAATTATGACCGACTTCTATAACATCACAGGATTTCCAAGTGTAATAGGGGCAGTTGACTGCACACATGTTGCCCTGAAAGCTCCTACTGCTGATGAATATGCATTTGTACAGTAAATAGAAAAGGCTATCGTGCAGGTAATCTGTGATGCACACTTGAACCTGCTAAATGTCGTTGCGAACAGCCCGGGAGATACACATGATTCCTTCATTGGGACTTCGTCTTCAGCAAAGCGCTGCTGGAGAAGGCTGGCTTATTGGTAAGTGTGTAACGATTAATCAGGATTTAAAAATAATTGTAAAATTAGATGACTTCTCAACACCATATAATGTACTGTATTTTAATCTACATCATTGCAGGGGATCGAGGATATGCCCTTAAATCCTGGCTGATGACCCCAGTGGTAAACCTTTTATGCCAAAAGGAGCTGAATTACAACCGAGCACATGAGCGCACAAGAAGCACAGTAGAACGTGCAATAGGCTTGCTGAAGGCTCGATGGCTGTGTCTGTCAGGCAGAGGAGGCACATTGCAATACAATCCCAACAAGGTTTTGAATGTTTAAATATTTAAATTAAGTTTTAATTATATTTTATAACTACAATATTTATAATATACTGTATACATAATTATTTGATTCATTATACAATATAAATTTGCTTTAGGTGTGCTATATAGTTAAAGCATGCAGTGTGCTGCATAATATTGCCATTAAAAACGGTATACCACTGGATGAGATGCCGATACAAGAAGATCGCCACATGGCAGAAGATTTCGACCCGATGCCAAATGCTGTGGCCGTGCAGCTAAGAGCAGGGATAATCGAACGGTTCTAAATCTGTTTCACAATAAGGAGTAATTGTAAGAAAATGGTGAGATCACTTGGAGCTTTTATTGAACTTGCATGATGCATTTAGTGAATCACTAATGTTCCTCAAGTCCACATTGATTTGGTGCAGTTCCTCTTTTATGCTTGCAATGCCGCTCACTAATTCCTCCTGTGTTTTCAGAACCGCATCAGTCAGGACTCGTGCCTCGAAACGCATCGGACGCGCTGAAGTGGCAGGCGGAGCAGGACCTGGCAAAACTGGCAGATCTATAAAATAAATGTTAAATGAACAATCCAAATCATTTGCAATGTGTGTGTTATTTATCTATGAATAATATATCGCAACACAAACATTTGAAAACCTACTAACCATTTTCGGATGGCTCGGCCTCTCCTGCAGTTGATGGGATTGCACTTTCAGTGTCACCATCGGGGTGACACTGAAATAAGACTCTGGCCTCCTCCCGTGGCACCGATGTCTCTTCTGTGGGCTGCAATTCTTTTTTTAGAGGACACTTTCAAATCAAACCACTTTTTCTTGACCTCTGCAGTAGTTCTACATAAAGGTGAGATGGCATTTACCGCATTAGTAACCTGTCCCCATGCCAAGACTTTTTTTATCTTTGACATTCCGCCTGAAAAAGCAGCAAACAAAACTGTCTTATAACATTGTACCTCATTTAAAAGAACTTCCATTTCTTTGTCTTTGAAGTTTTTTTTCTTCTTTCCTCTCTTCACGGGATCCATGATAACGGTTCTATAGTGCCCTGGCGGCATTGGGTTTTTATAAGGAAGGTTGTTTGCCAAATAAGGTCATTTGAGGGCGTTTCTGTATGCAAATTTAAATTACTATGCACATGCACACAATTTAGAAGGAGTGCGATTCATCATCAGTCATTTCGTACAGCTGTGCGTACTCACGTTTGATAACTCCCAACTTTCTTGTGCTTACGGCTGTTGGTATACGCACTAGTTTAGAACTTTTTTTACGCACGCTTGATAAATGAGACCCCTGGAACTGAATCCCAATGTCATAACGACACGGGGGACGGCTCATTTAACTCAGGCAACCAATCAGTCTTTCGCATTTATCAAATAAAAGATTTTTTTTTTTTTTTTTTTTTTGCAAATATTTTTTATTGAAAGAAGGAAAACAATACAGTACTTGCATTTACAGAAATCCAATTTACCTTTTCATTTTTCTAAATAAACAAATACACAAGGGTGGTGTAGTGGTTAGCACTGTCGCCTTGCACCTCCAGGGTCTGGGTTCGATTCCCCGGCCAGGCTCGATTCCCGTCTCTGTGTGCATGGAGTTTGCATGTTCTCCCCGTGCTCGGTGGGTTTCCTCCGGGTACTCCGGTTTCCTCCCACAGTCCAAAGATATGCAGGTTAGGCTAACTGGCGTTCCTAAATTGCCCGTAGTGTGTGATTGGGTGTGTGAATGTGTGTATGTGTGTGTGCCCTGCGATGGATTGGCACCCTGTCCAGTTGGGTGTACCCTGCCTAGTGCCCGAAGTCTCCTGGGATAGGCTCCAGGTCCCCCGCGACCCTGAACACAGGATTAAGCGGTATAGAAAATGAATGAATGAATGAAACAAATACACATACACACATACATACATACCCACATACACACACATAAAAACACTAAACAAAAACACTCAAATAACAAACCCCCCCCCCCCCCCCTCCCCGCCCCACACGGCTCAAGACAACCACCAAACATATTACATAAATATCAGTAACAGGTATACATTCAATCAGGCAATACCTCTAGACTAGTAAAATAAGAAATAAATGGTTGCCAATTGTGGAAAAATTTGGCTGTACATCCTCTTAACGTATATTTAATTTTTTCAAGTTTAAAAAAAAAACATGACATCTTTAAGCCACTGGGAGATTGTAGGATATTTAGCAGACTTCCAATGCAACAACAATAGACGTCTTGCTAATAAGGATGTGAAAGCTATGATATCCTTTTGTGTAGAATTAAGTGTAAGTGAGCGATCAGGAATCCCAAATATAGCAATCAGAGGGCAAGGTTGGAGAGTTACTCCAAGAACAGTGGACATAATGGCAAAATAACCTGTCCAGAAACCTTCCAGCTCAGGACACAGAAAAAACATGTGGCTAAGATGACAAGGAGAGCCATGGCATTTATCACATTTGTTTTCGACTTCCGGATACATTTCTGAAAGTCTAGACTTAGAAAAATGTGCCCTGTGTATGACCTTAAATTGAATAAGTCCAAGACGAGCACAAGAGGTGGAAGACCGTACCCTCGCTATAGCCTGTTCCCAGGACTCCTCCTGTATTTGAATTCCTAGTTCCCCCTCCCATGTACACTTAAGCTTAACATTTGAGTGGTTACTAAGAGACAGGATAGAATCATAGAGTTTCGAAATGGTTCCTCTATGATGAGGAATAAATGATAGCATAGTTTCCCACTGCTGTTCTGGAGGTAAAGAGGGGAAATTAGGGAAACGGTTGGCAACAAAATTTCGAATTTGAAAATAGCGAAACAGATGGGTAGTGGGGAGACCATAACGAGATGACAAATTGGCAAAACTATCGAAGACACCGTCCACATATAAATATTTAAATTGTTTTATACCCTTGTCACACCACACTGAGAACGACGAGTCCAGGAGTGATGGGGGAAACAAATGGTTATCTTTTAGAGGACCTGAGGAAGATGCCATTACAAATTTAAAGTGCCGTCTCAACTGGAACCAGATCTTGAGTGTGTTAAGAACCACCTGATTATCAGTATACAGAGAGGGTTTTATGGGTAAAGAGCAATAGAGCAGAGCCGGTATAGAAGATCCCTTACAGGATGATAGCTCCAATTTACACCAAGAGGATCCAGAAGATTTTAACCAGTAGCAAAGTTTATGAATGTGAGCAGCCCAGTAGTAAGCTAGAAAATTAGGTAATGCAAGTCCTCCACTAAATCTGCATCTCTGCAGTATAGTTTTACGAACCCTAGGTGGCTTCCCTCCCCAAATGAAAGAACCAATAATTTTGTCCAGTGAGACAAAAAAATGTTTTGGCAAAAATAAGGGAATCGACTGAAATAAAAATAAAAATTTTGGTAAGATATTAATTTTAACAACATTAATCTTACCGATTAATGAAAGGGGGAGATTACCCCATCTTTGAATATCAGATGCGATCCTTGATATAAGGGGAGTAAAATTAGCTGATTTAAGGCCAGATAGAGAACGAGTCACATTAATCCCCAAGTATTTAAACCCCGATGGACTAAGATGAAAGGGTAGATCGGACTGTTGAAGATGACATGCTGACGTATTAATGGGAAAACACTCACTTTTCCCCAAATTAAATTTATAACCTGAAAATGAGCTGACATTCTCCAGAATACCTAAAACAGCCGGGATGGAGAGTGCAGGATCAGTTATATATAATAACAAATCATCTGCATACAATGATAATTTATGTTCAATTCCATTACGGAAGATACCCTTGAATACGGAGGAAGATCTCAATGTGATTGACAGAGGCTCGATGGCGATGGCAAAGAGTAAAGGTGACAAGGGGCAACCTTGACGACATCCGCGACCCAGATCAAAATAATCTGAATAAACATCATTAGTATGTACACTGGCTTTAGGGGACGAATAAAGAAGCAGAATCCAAAAAATAAATTTATCGCCAAATCCAAATTTCTTTAAAACTGCAAACAAGTACTCCCACTCCACTCTATCAAAAGCCTTTTCAGCATCTAAAGAAATCACAAGTTCAGGAAGTGTCAGAGATGAACTAACCTGAGGTGACCAGAAGACGTAGCTTTAGCGGTTAGCCCAATGTAGCGTGGATGGTAAACCCAAACGCGGAGTAACGGCGAGTAGGCAGGATAACCACGCGATTTACTTTAAGGACTCTCACAAAAGTGGAGCAAGGGAAAAACACAAATTTAACCCGCGTCCTATAAATACACACACAACGGCAAGAAACGATAACCAAAACACAGTGAGTACTCACGGTTTGAAGAAAGCCAACGTTAACCGACATGGGCCGAACTCAATGACTGAGCGGTAAGCCACCGTTTGTTTACTCCTCTTATACTTCCTGGTAGGCGGCCGACTTACTTCCGGGTCCTAGTGCCGGCCGCAGATTGTGTGTGCATGACAGGAAGTTCAGATAAATGCTTTGAGTAAATAACATTAAAGAGTGTACGGGTATTAAAAAACAATTGACGTCCCTTTATAAAGCCATTTTGCTCTTAAGATATAATACAAGGAAGCACATCCTCTAGGCGAGATGCAATTACTTTAGCCAACACCTTTGCATCGGCATTAAGCAGAGATAATGGCCTGTAGGAACCACAGGAGGTTGGATCTTTGTCATTTTTTAGAAGGAGCGCTATAGTGGCTTGTGTGAAAGTTGGTGGTAATGAACCCCTTTCCAAGGATTCATTAAACACAGACAAAAGCAATGGTGCCAATTTACCAATAAATGATTTATAAAATTCTATTGGAAACCCATCAGGGCCTGGAGCTTTATTAGACTGCATAGCTGTAATAGCATTCGATACTTCTTCAACGGAAAATGGGGAGTCCAATTGCCCGGCAATATTAGTATCAATAACAGGGTTTGAAAGATTATGGAGAAATTTGTTCATTTTAGCTTTGTCCGTAGGAAATTCTGACTTGTATAACGAAGCGTAAAATGTTTTAAAGGTAGAATTAATTTCCATGGGATCTGTAGTAATAGTGTCATAAGTGTTTTTAATACTAGGAATTAAACGCGCAGTGGCTTGTCGTCGTAGCTGATGTGCGACCAAGCGACTTGCCTTGTCACCATATTCATAATATGAGCCACGACTGCGTAGTAACAAGTGCTCTGCCTCTTTAGTTGACATAAGATTGAATTCTGCTTGCAAATCAAGACGCTGCTTCAGTAATTCTGGAGAAGGGTTCAGTGTATAACTTTGATCAAGGTTACTAATTGCAGCTGTAAGTTCTTTAAACCTGGCATTAATCTTTTTATTAGCAAGAACAGAATAAGAAATAATTTGACCTCTCAGGTAGCATTTGAGTGTCTCCCATAGCAGAGAATATGAAACTGAATCAGTTTGATTGAAGGACAAGAACTCCTCAATAGAACTTGAAATGAATTCACAAAATTCTTTATCTGCCAGAAGAAGAGAGTTAAATCTCCAGTTGTGGGCTACGTTTATAGGTAGAAAGCTGAATATCCAATAGCAGAGGCGAATGATCAGATATTACAATACCAGAATAGTCAGAAGAAGTAACACACAAATCAAGAGCTCTGTCTATAAGAAAGTAATCAATCCTGGAATAAGAATGATGCACCTGGGAGAAAAAAGAAAATTTTTTGATTGAAGGGTTGCGAAATCTCCATGGATCAATAAGATCATTCTGTTTCATAAAATCTGAAAATATTTTAGACATAGATGATGGAGTCAGATTACGAGGATTAGATCGATCCAAGATTGGATCAAAAACACAATTCAGATCTCCCCCAAGGATCAGCAAATGAGTATTCAAGAAGGGGATGTTACTCAGCAGTCTATTAGCGAATTCAGCATCATCAAAATTTGGGGCATATACATTTACCAACAAAACCTTTTTTTGCATTAGTGTACCAGCAACAATGATGTATCTACCATTCTTATCAGCGATAACATTGGTCGATGAGAATTGAACTTTCTTATTAATGAGAATGGCAACTCCTCTAGCTTTCGAATTAAAGTTTGAGTGAAAGACCTGACCTACCCAAGGGCAATTTAACCTATAATGATCTTTACTGCGAAGGTGAGTCTCCTGTAAAAATGCTATATCAGAATGTAAACGTTTCAAGTGTGTGAAAACCTTAGATCTCTTAACAGGATTGCCCATACCTCTGACATTCCAACTAATGAATCTAAGAGGCATGCCTGACCCAGCATTGCTGGGATCTATATTACCATTAACCATTCAAAAAGAAAAAACAACAACAACCAAAATGCCAAAGAGCCGAAGCGGGACACCCTCCCCCCCAAAATACCCCTAAACACACACACCCAAAGTCTCCACATAACAAAAACAAAGGAGACAGCAGAGTTCCCCAAAATAGTAAAAAAAATTATCCACTAAAGTGAATGGACTAACCGGAGCCCAAACAAAAACAAACGAGAGAGAAAAAAACCTCCCACCGACTTCACACTGTGTTACAGCGTGCGTGTAACAAACACGTTATATATACATACTGTATATATAAAAAACCCTGTACAAAATATTGTTTCCTCAGAAGATGAACATTCTAACAAAACAACGAAAATACGTAAAAATACCAAAAAAAAAAAAAAAAAAGTCATGTGCAAATAAATGCAATAAACCTAGAAAAGATTGTGCTGGACTAATCCGAAGTACAAGAGTATAATATACGATTTAGTCTTAATATATAAAAGTGAAAATAAAATAATAAAAACCGTACAGTAACTAGCGCAACATACTTAAAAAAAAAGAAAAATAACCCAATGCGCAGATAGCTTTAAACCTAATGAAACCGTAAACACCTAGCAGCATTACAGCACCAACCTGAAGGACTATCGAGGCTCAACCCGAAATCAACGTTTTAACATAAACACTGGCTTCCTCCGCTGAAACAAAGTCCTTCTCAACACCCTTATGTGTGATGCGAAGTCGCGCTGGATGAAACAGGCCATACTGAACACCCTCAATGCCACGCAGCTGCTGCCTGACCGTATTGAATGCAGCCCGAGCGCGTGCGATCTTGGCAGTGTAGTCAGGAAAGACTGAGATGGTCTGGTCTCCAACTTTAATCTGCCGGCGTTCTCTAGCGCGTCGTAAAATGTCAACGCAGTCAGTGTGGTAATGAAACCTGCACACGATGGCTCGTGGACGGTCGCCGGGCTTAGGTGCGGGTTGGAGGGTCCTGTGAGAACGATCCAAAAGCGGCTCCTTCTCCAGATTAAATGCTTCCTTTAGCAAGGAGGCCACGGCCGCAGTAGTGCACGTGTTAGGGCCCTCCGGTACTCCCACTATCCTAACATTGTTACGCCGCGTCCTAGACTCCAAGTCTTCACATTTATTCTCCAGCTTGGCTACGTTAGCTGTGAGGCACTTGATAGTGTTTTTCATTTCGGCTATGTCGTCGGAGCACACAGTAAGCGCGTGCTCCATCTCCCTGACCGTACCTTTTAGCTCGGACACGGTAGCGTCATTAGCAGCTTTATCTATTGCCAGCTGCGTCTTCACTGCTTGCAAGTCGAACTTAATAGTAGACAAAGCATCACCGATAGTATCCTGAAGTTCCTTTTAAAAAATTTCTGCGATATCTTTCCTCAGCGAGGCCAACAACTCGACTTTAAGAGCGTCAATATCCGGATTAGCCTGGCTCGAGGGGGGCTTCACAGGTGACGACGGCTCACTCGAGGATGTGGTCGCGGTTTGCAAACTAGGCCTCAGTTGTGTTTGAATCGTACTGCGAGTTTTTATATTTTTTGCTGCCATTTTACACAGTCCCGAATAAACTTTTTAAACTCAACTAACTACAAAATAAAACAAGACTAAAATTATGGCCAAAAAGCGCAAAGGAATAACAATTGTAATCGAAATCGGCGGGAGCTCCCAAACTCACGTCCTACTCCATCAAAGCTCAACCGGAAGTCATAAAAGATTATTAATAAGAAATAAATATGAATAAAAAACGAAATCCAATAAAAAATTAATTTAGCTAGGATAGCTTTCGATTGTTTCCATGATCAAAAATAATACACTCATTTTGAGAGTTCCACAGGTATAAAAGTAATGATAACCTTCGTTTTACTTGATATTTGAAAACACACAGTTTGAAGTCTGAAGTCGGAGTAGCCAAGTAGGAATAAGTGCAGGCTGGAGTAATAGGCGTGCCGAAAGTTCGGGGCGTGCCAAAAGGTTTGGGGGCGTGTCAAAAAGTTTCTCATTGGTGAAAGGATCATATATCCCTTCTAGCCATGACTCAAACGCGCGAGGATGACGTCGGTAACCCGTGGCAACGCAGTAGAAGGTTTAGAAAGGCTTTAAACAGGCAACTTGCGCAACCAATCATAAAGACCCTTCGGCACGCCCCAACCTTTTGACACGCCCATTACTCCGACCTGCACGTACCCCTGTCTCGGAGTAGCAACTCAAGCAAACTGTTTTTTAGTCTGCTGCTTTACGCAAAAGAAATTAGTCTGTAACCTCTTTAGCAATGGTTCTGGTGGAGGAGCTTCTCTTCCAACCTACAAGCACAGGCATGTTGCTTGGGCTATTGATTATGTTATTGCTGATTGTCTATCGCCTTTCATCTGATGTCAAATCTTGGGGAGAAAACATGGAACCTCCAGGACCTAAACCACTGCCTATCTTGGGAAACATGCTGCAACTGAACCTCAAGAGACCTTACCTGACTCTATGTGAAGTAAGTGCTTTTAATGTTGTAATAGCCATGCACACTCGCAACGGCAAATTATTGTTTAATTGACAAAAAAAAGTTTGTGGCAGCTCATGATTTCGCTCAAAGACCTAGGCCAAGGTGAGAGCCATTTTCATACAGGTTACTATTGTAAAACATGTTGCTGAAACTTCCATAGTCCTTACAAAGTGAGTGAGTCTGCACTTACGTTATCTGCACTCTGGCTGTAAAATGTAACTTATTTATTTAAACTTTTAGAAAACACAATTTAATATCTCCTTGCTTTTTAATACACTGTCCAACTGCCAAGCTTTAATTTTCCCCGGGATTAACGGATGTAAACAAATGCAGGTGTAGATCACTGTTGCTTTATTTTATTAATATCCGACAATCCAAAACACAAGGCTGAATCAAAGTCAAAACCATGCCAGAGTCGGGCAATGCGCAACCAGAATGTCAAGGGGAGGAAAAACAATAATCAGAATAAAAAAAAACATGCAGAGTCAAAATATCGCAGGCAAAACAACGGCTTGTTAATCTCAGACTAGACCTGAAATACTCCGCACTGAACCACAGATCAAAGTTTTTTTTTTTTTTTTTTTAATTAGGTGCTGTCTGACTGAACACAGGTGTTGCAGGTTAGTAATCATCAGGAAATCCTGAACGAAGAAAAATGTTTTTTTGGGAGTTGTAGTCCATGCCTTCCATGTTTAGCAGAGTGTTACAAAAAATTAAACGTACAAAAACGTCGAATCTCTGATTGTATATTTTATTTATAAAGTATTTGTAATGAAACGCATCCCAATTTTACTGCGTTCCCTGCTGTCACTAATTTTCGGACCGCGGTGAAGTTAGTTTGATATCCAGACATTCGGATTTGAGGGACCGTCGACAAATTTCTGTCCATATGAAAAGTGAAAGTACTTGTTACTTAACTGGCTACGTGCCCCAGTTATTATACTGTATTATTAAACATACAAATGCCATGCAAACTGCTTTTGTTTATTATTAATCGTTGAATTAATAGATATTGCAATATTTATTGTAATTGCAAATATTATATACATTTTTATTAAATCACTATTTCTTCAATAGCTTTTTGGTCGTGTGACCATGTGACCCCAAACTAATACCAAAATAATCTCATTTCATTAAAAATTAAATTGAAATAAAAATTAAAGACATATCTTGGACTACAAATAGGTGTACCTTTTGGAGGTCTCAGATTTAATTATTTTTTGTACCAGTTTTGGGTCACCAGGTCACATGACCTAGAAGCTATTAAAGAAATGCTATATATTTTTTTTAAATAAAAAATTAAATAAAACTAAATGAAGACATATCTTAGGATAAGATAAGGTGTACCTTATATGGGACTCCAATGAGATTATTTTGGTACCAGTTTGGGGTCACTGCATCACATGACTTAGAAGCTATTGAAAAAATGTGAAAAAAATAATTGAAATAAAACTTAATGAAGACATATCTTGGACTACAAAGAGATGTACCTTTTGGGATCTCAGATCTGATTATTTTGGTACCAGTTTGAGGTCACTGGGTCACATGACTTAGAAGCTATTGAAGAAATAGTGTTTTTAATTTTTTTAAATAAAAATGAATGAAGGCATTGTAAAGCTCGGATTTTATTTTAGAACTAGTTACACAAATCCGGGGTCTTGAATCTAAATAAGGGCTAAAGATATTTACTTCCGGTATTGCGCAACCTTCGCGGAGCAAGGAAACACGCACGACAACAACTAAACCCAACCAAAGTGTATTATGTACAAATGAAGATATATACATACAAACAAACAAATAAGGTGCACCGAAACCAAAGAATATATACAAAATGTATACAACTATAAACAAATGTGTGGAGTGTGAGTGCGTTTGTATGAATTACTCAGTCCGTGTTATTGTAAGTGTATTAGAGATGTTCCGATACCATTTTTCCCCTCCCGATACCGATTCCGATACTTGGGCTCAGGGTATCGGCCGATACCGAGTACTGATCCGATACCTGGGTGACTATCTGTACAGTGTGTGTGTGTGTGTGTGTGTGTGTGTGTGTGTGTGTGTGTGTATATATATATATATACACACACAGCATTTCTTTTTTTTAAGGTAAATACTACTAGCCCTGTGTAACAGGTTAGACCCTAAATGCACGGGCGACACCATGAAACACGGACACGAGGCGAGGTCTTACAGGAAAAAGGGTAATTTATTTAGAAAAATGGGTAAGGAAAGGGTTAAAGGCTCTCTGCGGCCTTTTCCACTTCGGCGGCAGGGATGCGAAGTGGAAGTGAAGGTGCCGCGGGAGCTCGCGCATCTCGCGGAGATCAAAGGCACCCCCCTTTTTAAAGTCTCTGGGGCGCATCACATCGCCCTGCTCTTGTGCCACTGTCTCTCATAAAATCCACCGCGTCGCAAAGTCCAGCTTCCCAACAGTCAGACCCCAAGCTACACTCCCCGCTGTGTTTTATAGCACCGGGATCATTAGCGGCGATAGCTCATGGGCCATTGCCTGATTCTGCGGCCCTGCTCCTTCACATACTTAAAGGGGGGGGGCTGCCTAACTAGTGAGCGAGGAGCGATATCAATTTGGACGCACGCCCATCACAGGCGCACGCCGTGACACTCTGTAAGTAAGATAAGCTAGCGGGCATAAATAGGTTATGTTTAGGAAAATGGTATCGGATCGGTACATGGACTCAGATACTCGCCGATTCCGATGCCAGATATTTTTGTGGTATCGGTAGCATTTCCGATACCAGTATCGGAATCGGAACAACCCTAAAGCGTATGCAATGGTGAACAGGAGAGATGGCTCGATCTCACCGGGAAAAGATGTTAAGTCCGGGAGCACGAGAAAACGGAACGAGAAGGGTACTGAATGAAATCCTGTACAAGTAATCCACAAAATATCCACACAGACTCTCTCTCAAACCACATGCAGCGCGCTGTCTTCATCTCTCCGTCCCGAGTCTTTTGCCGGTTCCGGCTTTATACCGGCCGGCACACGTGACCTGATAGGTCATCGGGGTTCCCCCGAGGCACACCTGCGCAACCGCACAAGAACTTAACCCCAGAACCAAACCACCATCGGCATGGAGACAGAAAATAAACAGTATAAGGTAGATAATAAAGCCTGGTGGTTTTATTTCCTTTTTTACCACTTTATTTTGGCTTTTATCACCTAACCCCATATGTGGCTGCGCTACAACACATCTTGGGATAAAATCTGGGGGGTGTTCTTCGTACGTCGCTAACTCAGTTAGCCGGATTTGATTGTTGTGGATTTGTCCTGATCTTGGATTGTTTCGTTCTCCGATGCTCATCTCGCACTTGTTGTCATAGCAACATGTCCGTAAGCTTGAACCTGCTCGGTAGCAGGTTTATTTCATGTAAACAGGATTAAGGCTGCGCTCCTGCCGGGTTATGATTGGTTGAAATGGTGAGGTCACATCTGATTGGTTAAAGAGCGCTGACGTGGACTGACTCACGTGGGGAAAGAAAAGTATCTTGCATGCATATATACGTCTTGCCATAATATATATATATATGATATCAAATATTATATTAGAACATAAATTCATAGGTTTTCTATTATTATAATAAACTCTAGGCACGAGACAGCCCTCAAGACCATTAATTCAAATTCTTGTATAATGTTAATTTTGTAACACATTTATTTTTCAGGGGTTCGTTATAAATATGCATATATATATATATATATATATATATATATATATATATATATATATATATATATATAGAGAGAGAGAGAGAGAGAGAGAGAGAGAGAGAGAGAGAGATCTGTATAATAAAAATAATTTTTTTATAATGAAAAATTGGACAAAACTAATTTTATTATAAAGTAAACAATATAAAAGTATACATGTTTTTAAAAAAAATATTCATATTTAAATTTTTCCATATACAACATATTTTTTTCATATTTCTTATTTTTTTGTCTCATGTAATTTGTAAAACATATGTGCATATTATGTTCTAATATAATATTTGATAGTGATTATGTGTGTGTGGTGGGAGGGGGGGATCCATGGCAGGGAAGCATTTCAGCGCATAACACGTGGGGTGGGGGAGCATTTCAGCGCAGGTGTTACAAAAAAAAATTAGCTTGTTCTTTTTGTCATTTCGTCAACCAATCAAAGGGCTTGTGATCAGTGTTTCTACTGTCGATGCATATCGCCTTTTAAACCAACACACGAACGCGCAATAATCCTAGACAACTCAATCCGGCCATACTAATCATCAACAACAGGTGTGCTGGAAGAACCGACTTAGCCGGACCGTAATTAGCACGATGATCTCATCTTAGATGTGTCAATTCATCCCGGATGTTTCAAGCGACGTACGAAGAATACCCCCCAGGTGTACCTTTTGGGGGTCTCAGATCTGGTTATTTTGTTACCAGTTTATGGTCACATGGTCACACGACCAAAAAGCTATTGAAGAAATTGTGAATTAAAAATGAATGAATGAGTGAATGAATAAAAATACATAATTTTTTAAAATGAATTCACAATACTCAATATCTGTTAATTCATCAATTAATAATAAACAAAAGCAGTATGCAACATCTCATGGCATATGTATGGTTAATAACAAGTACTTTAGCTTTTTATTTGGACAGAAATTTGTCGATGGTCCCTAAAATACCGCTTCCGAATGTCTGTTGAATGTCTGAATATCAAACTAACTTCACCGCGTTCTTCAAAGGGTGCTCCCTACTCCCTGCTCTGTTTGCAATGAATGTCGGTGAAGGGAACTTCCCTTGACACAACTTCACTCGATAATAATGATAAATATGCTCCATTTTAGGGCTGCACGATATTAGGAAAATATGCGATATTGTTGTTGAATACTGCGATAATGATATTTCATTTCATGATATAACATTTCCCTAGAGAAATGCATTTTTTTAATTATTATTGCCTATTTTTTATTTTTTTTATTTATATGTAATGATCATACTAAAATAAACAGGTAATAGATATTCGTCTGATGTAATTAAATTTAATTCAGGCTAAAAAGAAACTATATGTCAAGGAAGTTGCAAATATTTACACTTCAGAACACTATGAATGACTTAAACCCCTCAGCAGATATTCTGACTTCTGGTTTGCTGTTACTATAAACCTGCCAACACAATATGAATTACTTTCAAACATTACTTTTTATTTACATGTAACCATACACTCATCAATAGTGTCTTAAAACAAGAGCATCTTTTAAACAAAATATTCTCTTTGGCTTGCCTGTTTTTTTTTATTTATTTATTTTTAACAAAAATAAATATTAAACAAAACTTAAATTAAAAAAATACTATTTGTCACACACACACACGCGCACGCACACACACTCGCTCCGCGACCGGCACTACTACTCGGAAGTAATGCGGGCGCGAACCCGGAAGTATAAGAGGAGTAAACAAACCACCCCATAGAGCTCAGTCACTGTGTTCACCATGTCGGTTCAGATTGTTTCCTTTCTGATTCGAGTGTGTTTTTCCCTTGCTCCCCTTCTGTGAGAGTCCTTAAACTAATTTGCGTGGTTTTCCTGCCTACTCGCTTGCTTCCGCGTTTGGGTTTACCGTCTATAAAGGGCTAACGGCTAATCGCGGCTAACGGCTAATCGCGGCTAACGGCTAATCGCGGCTAACGGCTAATCGCGGCTAACGGCTAATCGCTAAGTCTTCTGATCATCCGGGCTTTTCGTGACAGAATGAACTATAAAGATGTATAAAAAGATATAAGCGGGTATAAACATAGTAAGGGCCCATCTGATTGGTCAAATTTGGACACACAAATGCTTGGCAAATAAAGTATTTAAAGAGTTTCGGTTCTTTTTGAGAACGTTAACGTAGTGAATCATGTCTGGAAGAGGTAAAACCGGCGGAGGGGCAGTGGTGGCTCAGTCGGTTAAGGCTGTGGGTTACTGGGTTACTGATCGGAAGGTCGGGGGTTCGAACCCCAGCATCGCCAAGTTGCCACTGTTGAGCCCTTGAGCAAGGCCCTTAACCCTATCTGCTCCAGGGGCGCTGCTCCGTAAGCTGGCTGACCCTGCACTCTGACCCCAGTTTCCTAATTGGGATATGTGAAAATTGAGCAATTTCCCTCTGGGATTAATAAAGTTCTATAAAATTAAAAAAAAAATTAAATTAAAAAAATTATCGCAACTCCTTGCGATATGGTTATCGCGCATGCCATTATCGCGATAACGATATTTTTTCGATATATCGTGCAGCCCTACTCCATTTTATTATTATTTTTTTATGCTCCAGCGAGACGCAATGACTTGAAATAAAATTTTTCATTACCTTTCCCAGTGAAGTGAAGACCTCTTGTTCAGTTGTTCCCTACACCGTTCGCAGTTCCCTTTAACTGAAAATTTTTGCTCCTTGCGGTTTGGAATCACATGTAACATCACAATCACAACACACTGAGTGCAGGACCGAGTCTCCGGCTACGCCCGCCATTAAAGGGACGCCGCTCGCTGAGGACATCAGGCGTGGAGCGGGACGGCCTTTTGATTATTATTTCACTTCGTGGACTCGGGTGGAAAGAGACAGGACTTTATACAATCATTCCCATGGACTGAATGAATGTGGTATGAGTGGCCGGCGTGTATGAATGTTGTGAGGCACAGCACAAATATTAAATGTAAATACACTTAAATGCATATTTGTAGCCTCTGGTGGTCCTTATTTACTCCCTGATTTCTGTTTACGGCAAGTTATTGTTTTAGTAACTATAGCGAGTTTGTTACAATACTTTCTAGGGCATCCACTGGGGCGGGGAGCGGGGCGTTCCGGGTATTTTGAATAATATTCTTGACAAAGAGCAGGATTAAGAGCATCCCATGCAGGAACCCATAAATTCTCAGGTCTGTTTCCCTTTCATTCAATTACGTACTCAGATTTACCTTCCCTTTTTCCTGATGTTGCTGACTGTTCTATTCTGAATAAAGTGATCAAGACAGATCAATAAATCATCCGAGTCAAGGGATACTTGACCATCATGGGAAGCCAGTTCAGCGAGTAAATCTGGATTCAAACCTTGGCAAAAAGCTGCTTTTAATGTGACTTCATTCCAACCACTTTCAGTTGCTAACATCAGGAATTCCAAACCATATTCTATTTCAAAAACACGTTGAAGTAGTTTAATAAAATGACTGTTAGACTTAGCGTGCTCACCTTCTTGGTTTCAGATGGTTGTGGCCCAGCATAGCACTTTACCTGAAAGCAGGCTCAGAAACAGGGCTATCTTACAGTATGTTGTTCAGATAATCCTTCATGAAATGTGAAGAACAAAAAGCATTGTAGCAGAAAGATATAGTAGACAGCACCCTTACATTGTGCTGTCTCTTCAGAATATCTATTCAATTCAATTTCAATTAAAATTTTATTTGTATAGCAATTGTCATTGTCGCAAAGCAGCTTTACACAATCAAAATAATTCTTTAAGTTTGTATGGAATGTGAATGTGTATGAATCAGAATGATCAGATTGTCCCTGGTGAACAAGCCGAGGGCGACAGTGGCAAGGAAAAACTCCCTGAGATGGTAATAGGAAGAAACCTTGAGAGGAACCAGACTCAACAGGGAACCCATCCTCATTTGGGTGAAACAGGAAGCAGGAGTTGATCTGCATTTATAATATAACAGTTGATGTTAATTATATATATATATATATATATATATATATATATATATATATAATATATATATGGAGTCCATGTAGTTTATTGGAGACACAGGTAGACTTGTAGGAAATTCCTTTCTTGAACAATCGAGCAACTGCAGCCATGTTACATTCACATCAACTACCACACAGAGTTTTATCAGTAATCTCCCAGAGTTACCAACTTCGATTAGATCACCGTCTGACCCCACAGAACTCGATCAGGTGACTGAATATCACCTTTCGTTGAGTCGACATTTCGTTGTACCTTAGATAATGTAGCTCCAGCTAAAAGAAAAATTATTAGAGATAAACTCGCTCCCTGGTATAACGATCACACACGCACTTTAAAACAGACCGCTCGGAAATTAGAGCGTAAATGGCGTCAAACTAAATTGTTAGTATTTCAATTAGCATGGAAAGAGAGCATCCTGAACTATAGGAATGCTCTTAGTGTAGCTAGATCAACGTATCTCTCCCCTCTTATAGAAGAAAAAAAAAATCCTAGATTTTTATTTAATACCGTAGCCAAATTAACCAGAAAGAAGACCACTACAGAAATCTCCACAACAACATCATGCAATAGTGAGTACTTCATGAACGTTTTTAATAATAAAATATCAGGCATAAAATTGAGGCTTTGAAACCGAACAATGTAATTGATACAGATGTTAACCTAGCCATGTCAGATCGGAACCTGAATACTTGTCAGAATACTTTACTCCCCTTGAAGAGAATGAACTAATTTCACTCATCTCTTCTGCAAATTCATCAACCTGTATATTCGATCCTATACCGACACATTTTCTTAAACAGATAGTGCCAGTAATAACTAGGGTTGGGTATCGTTTGGGTTTATTTCAAGACCGGTGCCAAATCGGTACTTTGAAAACAGTACCGGTGCCTGAACCGATACTTTTAAGCCAAAAAATTATAGTGGATGACTCAAGAATGAATTTTTATTGAACAAAAAATTTTATGCTTAAAATTTAACAATATATTAAAAGTTTAAAGTATATATATGAATATGTAAGCTTCAAATTTTAGCAATTCTTTTGCAGAAATTTCACCATATTTGCCTTTTCTGTCAAAACACCTTTCCTGATTTATTGCCCTGCACAGGACATGTACAGTGGGAGCCACGTCAAACAGCCGCCTGGAGCATGACTGCTCCGTGGCAGTTCCATGAAGGGTTAATGCAGGCTTCGTGCATGGAATGTGATCCCCCGCGATGACGCAGTTAACGATGCCCCGCCCCATAAACGCCCCCATGCGCTTTCTAAAAAGATGGTTGCAATGCCGTATAATTCCGCCAGATGGAGCATTGACTGGCACAGTTAACTGCAGTGTCCAGGAAGCCCAATACCGTATCTTTAATATACAGACAGTTCTTGTATTGTCAACATAGTTTCATAAATAGATGAAAAAACAACAACAAACCGATTAATAACAGATTTGTTAAATCACTCAATACACAACCCATGATGATTATGCTATTTATTATTTAATAATGAATTAATAAAATTAGTTAGTGAAATATTTTTAAGACATCCTGAAATGATCCTTAAAGACACGGTAGCGGCTGTAATTTGTCTATACCGATCATTGTAGGTACGGAATAAAAACGCAGGCTACGTACAGTATTTTATATTACTGTGTATTTTACCTAGTTCCATTTAATATACTGATAGATAATATTTTGCTGCAAAGTAAAGCTCAAAATGTAACGTCTGCTTGGGTTTGTTTTCGTTATATTTTTGATGATGTTTTCGCTGATTTTTTCACTGATAGTCTACAAGTGGCATAAGAGGCAATTAATGCCGCATGCAACCTGGAATAAATATCTGCCCATATGGATCAGTATTTCTTTAGTCATTTAATCATGCATAATGCTCCACCGTCAAAAGATCTGATGGGGCATTAATCACTTATCACAACTGTGAATGGATGCGGCAGCAGAGACAGATTAAATCCCCATAAACACTTGGAGACAATAGTAAAAAAAGTTCCAGAGGGTTAGCGCCTGTTATACTAATGTATTTTTACAGATTTTTTTTTTTTACTGCTTATATTTCGTTGGTTTTTACGCAATTTCATGTGTTGTGTGTGCGCACGAGAGAGAGAGAGAGGATACTCTGACAAGACCATCTTCCGTGTGGCTCCCGTGGCGCAATCGGTTAGCGCGTGATACTTATAAAGCAGTCCAGGTGAAGCAATGCCGAGTTCGAGCCTCACCTAAAGCACCCAAAGCATTTTACTGCATATCGCACTGTGTATGTGACAAATGAAATTTGAATTTGAAAGTAAAGCTTAAAATGTAACTTCTGCTTTGGTTTGTTTTCGTTATATTTTTGATGTTTTCGCTGAAAGTCAAATTGGCATAACAAATTGATTAATGGCGCATAATATCTGGAACAAATATCTGTCCATACGGATCAGTGTGTCTTTAGTCATTTAACCAGCATAATGTCCCACATTAAAGATCTGATGGGGCATCAATCACTTATCACAACGGTGTATAGATGCAGCAGCAGAGACAGATTTAATCCCCATAAACATTCACACTTGAAAACAAAACTAACAGAAGTAAACAGTTCTAGAGTGTTAGTGCCTGTTATCACAGGACAGGAATCACCTAGAGGATACTACTGTATTTTACTGCTCATATTTTTTTACCCTAGTTTCATTTGGTTTTATGCGATTTCATGTATTATTTGTGTGTGTCTGTGTGTGCACTGTGTGTGTGTTTGTGAGTGCGAGAGAGCGTGAGCGCGAGAGAGGGCTTTCATGCTGATTTATCCAAGGTTACTAAAACCTGGCTTACTACCTATAAAAAATATTTCAATTTAACTCATGGGTCTCAATCACAGATGACACGACAAATTATATACTCTGAAACGTTCATTTGAACATTTAAAAATATATACAAAAACACGAATACTAATGTTATCATGGTGTAAATTATTAACATGAGGTTAGGTCCTGCCCTTAATTAATTCATATTATAATTACTTTTACATAGTATAGTTACTGGACTGACATGACCAAAACTAGCTATTTCATTTAGCCTTTCTAAAATCAACCCATCTATCATTTATAATCAGAAAACATAAAACATATTATGATCTGTTCAATAGCCCATCTGTTTTAATTTAGTTTGTATTTTTTATTATTCATAAGACAACCTTTCAGTTTTGTAAATATTTTAGTTATAGTGTGTTAAGTCTTACTTTAGGTTAAACGTTTTTGAGAATTTTACCATCCAGCTTAGATAAATGTTATGTCATTGATTGATAAAATCTGGATTAAGGATATTTTATTATATAATTATATATATATATATATATATATATATATATATATTATATATATATATATATATATATTAGTTTCCCCCTGAGGGATTGCCACCTTATTGTGGTCTGGGGGTTTGCGTGTCTCAACACAATTCAGCAAATACAATACTGTTACTATACAGTAAGGCCAGGTAAAAACAGTGCTTGAACATGATGCGCCCCTCCCCCCACCCCGTGTTGTCTGGTCTAGAACGGCGCTGCCTCTGACCGTCTTTTGTCTTGTAAATGAGTATTCTCACTCACCTTCCAATCCCCCCAGCGCACACACTCTGTTTGTACTGTAAACTGTAACTGTGTTTGCTAGGGCACTTGGTTATACACAGTACTTTAATGTATGGAACACTTACTTAACTTACTGGTTTGGTTTAAACATCGCTTATTACCTTATTCAGCAAAATAAATTCATTATTAACGTATTGAAGTATTTTAGTTAAGGACAAAAACTGTGCTTGTGTTTAGAACTGCTGAACAGCCGAAAAAACACACACACCCATCCCCCTGCCAAAAACACACACACACACAGAGCAATTAACACCATGTCATACTCAGGAGTGGAAGGTGAGAAACCTCAATGGAGAATACCAAGTTTGTCGTTGCTCTTTTGGAGTTCTTAAAACCCAAAACATTTATTTATACTGAGAAAAAATTATTATGGGTCACAATCACAAATACATATAATCAAGTGTTTAACTGGTTTCATTTGTTTCTATGATCAATAATAATAATTATTATTTTCAGCCCAACTCTTTGACTATTTAAAACAAAGTTGTGTCCCATTTTATGCCCATTGAAGTTGTTGGTTGAACTAAATTTTTAAATACCCAAACAATCCCCCAAAATTAAAACACGCAAAACATGACTTTAACAATTCAATTTATTCTTCCAAAACTAGTCAAAGTTAAAACAGTAATTTATATAAAACAGATGAATACATGTTGTCTTTTTGCTTAAAGTTCATTAAACTACCCGGATACACCAGCTGCTTATAAGTCTCTATCTATAGTCCTTTTACATTAAAATATTAATTTTTCAAATATCAAAACTATTAAACATGGAACAGTTGAAGTCTTTGTTTCCCCCAAAGTACTGTATCAGACATTTTGCAGTTCTATGTTCAGAATATACAGTAGACCTGATCAAACATCATTCTAAAGCTGTCGGACTGTGACGTCATCCCTCCTACAGCTCCCTCAACAGCTTGTTCAGGCTCCTCCAGTCCTGTAGCTCCAAAAGTCCAGCCGTCAGCCGTCTGACCCCCCAATCCTCCACAGCGGAGCTCTGCTTAAAGACAACAGGAGAATTTAGTCAAGACAAAGACAAATAAACTTTACAGAACATATTGTTCTAATAAAAATAAAATATATTAATAAACCTATTTACCACAGAGTGTGTAAAATACTGTTTTGGGGATTCTGTAATGTAAATAAACTGCCTGTGCTAATGTTAACCAGTGAACAGTGCTAATGTTAACCAGTGAACAGTGCTAATGTTAACCAGTGAACAGTGCTAATGTTAACCAGTGAACAGTGTTCGTGTTAACCAGTGACTGTCTGTATTATCGTCTGCATTAAATTAACCCAGACTTTACTTAATGCGCTTCTCATACAAATAAGTTAAGCGATATAACACTCGTATATGAGCATTAGTTCATCCCTGAAGCCAAACTATAACTTACTGAAGCCCCTCACACACACACACACACACACACACACACACACACACACACACACACACACACACACACACACACACACACACACCTCCCCCTGTGTTGTTATTCAGCTCGTTAACTAAGCGCTCGCGCTACCGCGGAAAGTCCCGGACAAAGTGTATAAAATATAAACCTGGTTATGAGCGTTACTAGCTCCTGTACAGCTCCCCTCAGTCTGTGTCCCTCATCAACTGCATCACATTATATTACAGTCACAGAAATAACCTGCTGATTAACTCTTAACCAGAGAATAAATAAGCGCTGAATTTATCCAGACAACACGCGGTGAGATTCTCTCAGTATTTACAGAGAACACAAACACTCTTCATCGGGTAGTGCAGCTCTTGTAATAGGGACATTAATAGTATTGTTGAAGCTTGAGCATGTTTTTGAGTTAAAGTGGAGTGACATTGTGAGTGTGTGACACTGACAGTAAGCTGTAATATTAACTCCAGACTTGGTAAACAGATCATTAAGTTATCTAAAGTCACATCTGACCGCTGCTGGTGCTGCCAGTGATATTTAAAACTGCCAATAAAAAACTAAACTGGGAAATAAACTGTAAACTACCCCAAACACATTTTATAAAATAAAATATCACTTACCACGAATAGTCCGTTAAGCCGCCATCTTCATCTCTGTAGTCAGTTCGGCGGGGGTGGAGGCGGGTTGTTAAAATCACGTGATTGCAACTCAGCGCAGCTGGCTTGTTTTAATGTGTTCTTGAGAACGAAGCGCCATCTAGTGGTGGCACCAGGTAAATGAATAAATTGGGCTTGAATGGGCGTGTTTACTGTGAAATCTTGACACGCCTTTCGGCCAGAAAAGGGAGGGGGGATTACGGCGTGCAAAGGCCATTCACACGCCATTCACACTTCAGCCACACTGTCGCGGCTATTTGGTGTGGCTCCCACTGTATAGCCTTCTTTACAATAGTAAATGGGCTCACTGTTGTAGTACTACTAGTACAGGCTGGAAAGCCATAATTATAAACAGAATCCATGTTACATTAGTTTTTTACAAATCGTTTGACTATTTGTTAGCATGAATGCAAGATTTGCATTTTGCTATTAACATTACATTATCCTACTACTAACCTGCGGAAAGTCTGCTGACGTCATCATAATCGGTGACTCCTTTTTGCTACAGTTGGTATGACTGGGACTGGAGTCGTCCACACTGATAGCGCCAGCTGTTGTCCAAAGCTGTTAAACACGGTGCCTCCGTCTGCTTTTAACTTTATTCCGTCTGCCCTCGAATGTTTCATTAGATTTAACGTGTTTCCGCCTTTACACGCAACTGCTGTAAGACATTCGCTGCACGTCGCGGTGTCTGAATCCTTTCTTGTGAAATGCAGGCACACTTTCGACCGTTTAGTTTTAGGCATTTTAACGAGAGTTGTTTACTTTAGCATGCTAAGCTATCGGTAGACCGCCTGCTGCCGTCAGAGCGAGTGTAACGTTAGTTACTGCATTCACGCGCATGTCAGATGGTCTCTCATTTCCGGATGATTTGTGCTTTTAATTTTTTTATTTAATCTAATAAACGATTAATCTACAAAAATATATGAATCTAGAGAACAAATATTTCAATCGATAGTTCAGGCATTTAAGTGGCACCGAAATGAGGCACCGAAATTCGCATTTCTGTTTCGGTCCGGTACATACCGGTTCTATAGGTACCGGTGCCTTATTGGCACCGGGTTTCGGTACCCAACCCTAGTAATAACAGAACCGCTGTTGAGAATAATTAATAATCCTCACTCAGCATTGGTTATGTTCCAAAATCTTTTAAATTAGCAGTTATCAAACCAATAATTAAGAAACCTGACCTCGACCCCTGTCAGCTGTCTAATTACAGGCCAATATCAAACCTCCCCTTTATCTCTAAGATTCTGGAAAAGATAGTAGCGGAGCAGCTATGCTCATATCTACATAGAAATGGCATACATGAACTGTATCAGTCAAGATTTAGGCCTCAGCACAGAAACAGCACTCGTTAAAATCGTAAATGACCTCCTATTGGCCTCTGATCAGGGTTGTGTAAGTATGCTTTTATTTCTCGACCTCAGTGCAGCTTTGGACACCATTGATCATGTTATTAAGGCGGCGCGGTGGTGTAGTGGTTAGCACTGTCGCCTTGCACCTCCAGGGTCTGGGTTCGATTCCCCGGCCAGGCTCGATTCCCGTCTCTGTGTGCATGGAGTTTGCATGTTCTCCCCGTGCTTGGTGGGTTTCCTCCGGGTACTCCGGTTTCCTCCCACAGTCCATAGATATGCAGGTTAGGCTAATTGGTGTTCCCAAATTGCCCGTAGTGTGTGATTGGGTGTGTGAGTGTGTGTATGTGTGTGTGCCCTGCGATGGATTGGCACCCTGTCCAGGGTGTACCCCGCCTAGTGCCCGAAGTCTCCTGGGATAGGCTCCAGGTCCCCCGCGACCCTGAATAGAGGATAAAGCGGTACAGAAGATGAATGAATGAATGATCATGCTATTCTTCACAGATTAGAAAATGTAGTAGGAATTAAGGGTACAGCCCTCTCCTGGCTCAGATCCTATTTGACCGATCGTTATCAGTATGTAGACTTAAATGGTGATTATTCTGCATGTTCTCCAGTGGAGTTTGGTGTTCCGCAGGGTTCAGTTTTAGGCCCACTGCTTTTTTCCCTTTACATGCTTCCTCTGGGTAACATAATCCGTAAGCATGGCCACTGCGCGAAACCGCATAGGTGAGAGATAGGGGTATTATGTAATTAAGTGTATAAGTTGTGATTCTGTTGTTTGCACATCTGTTGTGTGGCTCTTTGCAGTGATAAACATTTTTTTTGGCTTATTATGGCAAACGGGTTCGCCACTTCTGATCTAGTTGAACAACCAGACAGTAAGGCATTACAATAGTCCAACCTAGAGGTGATAAAAGCATGAACTAGTTTTTCTGCATCGTTTGGCGACAATATATTTCTTATCTTGGCAATATTTCTGAGGTGAAAGAATGCTATCCTGGTGATTATCTACATGAGCTTCAAACGAAAGGCTGGAATCTATAATCACACCGAGGTCTTTTACTGTTGAACTTGATGGAACAGAAATGCCATCTAAAGTTACAGTGTGATCTAAAATCTTACTTCTAGCTGAATGCGGTCCTATGACTAGAACTTCTGTCTTGTCAGGATTAAGCAGAAGGAAGTTAATTAGTATCCAATCTCTTATACCCTTTACAATCTTCTACACATTGATCAACTTTAGTGAGCTGGTTTTTCTCATCTGGTTTTGCTGAGACATATAACTGTGTGTCGTCAGCATAACAATGAGTTAACCGAGGCTGGTGTATGTACAGATGTCGCCATTAAAAACGCACGTTTCGAGAAAAGGGATCCCGTGACTTGCCGCGGCTTTTTCATTACCTGTAGGGGGCAGTCGTGTTTCAGTCTGAAGTATTGTGTGTCTACTGAAGCCGAAAATGTGTATTACACGGCGTGTAATTAATTACACGGCGTGGCTGGAGCTTGTCGTGTTCGAGGTAAGTTTACCTTTCTGTTTTGGATGTGATTCTCGCTTTCATGACTCCCAATTAATGTTCATCTTAATCTCAGGACGTACAATTAGCAATATTTCAGTTTTTAATAGTGTGGATATTCACAAAACACCGTTTTCGTGTAAAAACCTGAACCTACAGAGCCCCCCAGGGGTCCTGTGGTAAATAAATAAAGAAAGAAAGAAAGAAAGAAAATAATAACGAACCGACTGCGCGGATTAATAAACCGAGATGTGTTTCTTACCCCCACCCCTCGTGAAAACGGCGTGTTCAGAGAAAGGCTCGCCAGTGAGATGCCATTTCTGAACAAACTGAGTCGTGTGTGTTAAAGCATTAAATGGTAAAAGAGCACTAGCAATAAACGTTTTTTTCTGAATCCGAATTTTATTAATAAGTTACAAGTTAAATTTCAGCTGTAAAGAACCTGTACATATGTTCATACAGTATTGACAGCAGCTCTAATTTGTCTAAATCGCATTGCAGACAAGAAAAAGAAGTAGAGTCATCCTGTGACCTTGCATGCTTAAGGAAAAAGTGAGAAGCAAGAATCATGTGTGGAAAGATTAATGTTCGGTTCTGGTTTCGGTCTGTTCTCATGAGTTGTGAAGCGAGAGGAACGAAGTATAAATATTGTTCATTTGCTAAATTAAGTATCATGAATTTTAATTGAATATCTATCTCTGTATTTTTTCACAGCAGTTTGTGACTGAAAGTGTGTCTGCATCTGACTTCAGGAGTTTCCTGACCAACGTATCTAACGGTCATATTTAAAAATCATAAAGTACAAAACGTTTCTGTTGGTGTTTAATTTTGTTTCTATGATTAATACTTATTTGTGGTGTTTTATGTTTTGTACATCTTTTCAAATTGAGACCTCATTTGTAAGTTACTGTTATCTTGTTTTCTATAAATATAAGTTTGGTATACTATAGGTTTTGGTATAAATTAATCAAATGTTTGCTTGTTATTAAATGTATTTTTTATAAAAAAATAAACGAATCTGTGTTTTATTATTAGCTGAGAGTGTGGTTTATTTATTTATTATCATATTTGGTCATTGTAACATGCATTAGGGAGCATTATCTCTGCGACGTGTGTGTGCTATCTGGGAATGAATTACCTTTACTTGATTATTTTAAATAAATCTAATTTGTGTATTAAATATAATTATGTAACTTTTACTTGATTTCTTTGATTGTTCATTTAATTAAGTAGATTTTACCTGACAATTACGGGTGAGTTTTACTTAATATTGGAGCATTCAGTGCATGGGTGCAAGGTTTCAGTGCATGGGTGAACACGATGATTTAAGAATTTAATTAATATGTGTGTGTTTACCGTATAAACTTTTTTCTATGTACAGGTACAATCAGAAAAATTTAACCAGAAAACAGCATATAACTTTAAACTTACATTGATTAGCAATATAAACAACACACCTATGAGGCTGGACAATGGAATAAACTGTGTGGGTGCCAATAATATTAAATATTTATCTGTTAATTCTTTGACAATACTGCTGCTTTTTGTTGGAAACTGGCAGACATAAAAAAAATATGAAAAATACTTTAAATAAATATAAAGGGGACGATGGGCTAAAGCCCCTCTAAAAATGGCCTAGCGATGCCCATATAATGAAAATATTATGTGTAAAGAAAATATAATTTATATATTCGTGTTTAATTACAAAAAAAAAAAAACATTTTAATGGTTAGTGATTGTTGCAGACATTCACATTATTTTTGGGAGAAGAGCTTGGCTTGTACAGGCTACTATACGCTCATCAGCAGTCGGCGCCCCGCTGTAACCAGAAGATCAAAGGAGAAGTTATCGGCTGACGCGTAGCCTTCTGAGTTTGGAGACCCACAGAACCCCCACTGTATTATAATGCCTCTTCTCACCTTTCATTCATGATTTCGCTGATGGGGGAATTCGTACAATTGGGGGTTTTAAAAACAATTAACAAGGCAGAGTAGACGTCTCTGCCTAAAATGTTTTTCGCCAGCAAAAGACCTCTCTCTCTCTCTCTCTCTCTCTCTCTCTCTCTCTCTATATATATATATATATATATATATATATATATATATATATATATATATATATTACACACACCGTGGTGTGAAAAACTATTTGCCCTCTTCCTGATTTCTTATTCTTTTGCATGTTTGTCACACTTAAATGTTTCTGCTCATCAAAAACCGTTAACTATTAGTCAAAGATAATATAATTGAACACAAAATGCAGTATTTAAATGAAGGTTTACGTTATTAAGGGAGAAAAAAAACTCCAAATCTACATGGCCCTGTGTGAAAAAGTTATTGCCCCCCTTGTTAAAAAAATAACTGTGGTTTATCACACCTGAGTTCAATTTCTGTAGTCACCCCCAGGCCTGATTACTGCCACACCTGTTTCAATCAAGAAATCACTTAAATAGGAGCTACCTGACACAGAGAAGTAGACCAAAAGCACCTCAAAAGCTAGACATCATGCCAAGATCCAAAGAAATTCAGGAACAAATGAGAACAAAAGTAATTGAGATCTATCAGTCTGGTAAAGGTTATAAAGCCATTTCTAAAGCTTTGGGACTCCAGCGAACCACAGTGAAAGTCATTATCCACAAATGGCAAAAACATGGAACAGTGGTGAACCTTCCCAGGAGTGGCTGGCCGACCAAAATTACCCCAAGAGCGCAGAGACAACTCATCCGAGAGGCCACAAAAGACCCCAGGACAACATCTACAGTAAAGAACTGCAGGCCTCACTTGCCTCAATTAAGGTCAGTGTTCATGACTCCACCATAAGAAAGAGACTGGGCAAAAACTGCCTGCATGGCAGATTTCCAAGGCGCAAACCACTTTTAAGCAAAAAGAACATTAAAGCTCGTCTCAATTTTGCTAAAAAAAAAAACATCTCAATGATTGCGAAGACTTTTGGGAAAATACTTTGTGGACCGACGAGACAAAAGTTGAACTTTTTGGAAGGTGCATGTCCCGTTACATCTGGCGTAAAAGTAACACAGCATTTCAGAAAAAGAACATCATACCAATAGTAAAATATGGTGGTGGTAGTGTGATGGTCTGGGGTTGTTTTGCTGCTTCAGGACCTGGAAGGCTTGCTGTGATAGATGGAACCATGAATTCTACTGTCTACCAAAAAATCCTGAAGGAGAATGTCCGGCCATCTGTTCGTCAACTCAAGCTGAAGCGATCTTGGGTGCTGCAGCAGGACAATGACACAAAACACACCAGCAAATCCACCTCTGAATGGCTGAAGAAAAACAAAATGAAGACTTTGGAGTGGCCTAGTCAAAGTCCTGACCTGAATCCTATTGAGATGTTGTGGCATGACCTTAAAAAGGCTGTTCATGCTAGAAAACCCTCAAATTAACCAGTGGGAACCAGTTTCCATTCCAGTTTCCAGTGGGAACCAGTTTCCCATTAATGGGAACCAGTTTCCATTCTCTCCAGTAGCTGCTCGCCTCATTTGGAAT
Source organism: Channallabes apus (assembly GCA_030522415.1). NCBI lineage: Eukaryota > Metazoa > Chordata > Actinopteri > Siluriformes > Clariidae > Channallabes > Channallabes apus. The sequence goes on along the minus strand of CM060121.1, from coordinate 10,671,290 downwards.
ATCTGAGTGTTAAATGTCGTCCTTTCTACCTGCCTCGCGAGTTCACCTCGGTCATTGCCACGGCGGTCTACATCCCACCCCACGTGGACACAGGCACTGCTCTGTCTGAACTACATGATGTGCTGAGTGAGTTCCAAAACAAACACCCGGACGCAGCGCACATTGTAGCAGGTGACTTTAATAAAGCGAACCTCAGACAGGTTATGCCAAACTTTCACCAACATGTTACATGTCCGACAAGGGGACTCAACATTCTGGACCACTGTTACACACCATACAAGCGGGGCTACAAAGCTGTTTCACATCCAGCATTCGGGAAATCAGACCACAACGCCATTTTCCTCATACCGGAATATCAACAAAGCTTTCGTCGTGAAGCTCCGGTCATGAGGGAGGTGCAACGCTGGTCTGCCCAATCAGAAGCTACGCTACAGGACGCGCTCGATGACGTAGATTGGGACATGTTCCGAGCCTGCGCAGTAGACATCAACGAGTTTGCGGATGTAGCAGTTAGCTTCGTTAGCACGCTCGTAAATGAAGTTGTCCCGACAGTGAGGTTCAAATCGTTTCCGAACCAGAAGCCTTGGGTAGACCGATCGATCCGCGATGCTGTGAATGCCCGGACCGCTGCTTATAATGCCGCACTCATTAGCGGCGATATGAGCGCATACAAAGCGGCTTCTTATAGCGTCAGGCGAGTGGTGAGGGAAGCTAAGGGGCGGTTCCGACAGCGAACTGAATCACACTTCCATCAGGGTGACACACGCCGCATGTGGCACGGATTACGCACAATCACGGACTACAAGGTTGCCAAAGACACCACGACAATCGTCGCCGACTCTGCATTCGCCAACGAGCTGAACGCATTCTTCGCCCGGTTCGAGGTTAGCCAGGCGGCTAATGCTAGCAGCCTGCTGACTGAGAGTGATGACGTCATCAGCGAGGATTGCGTCATCAGCATCGCAGAGCACGACGTTCGCACGGCGCTGAGGAGGGTGAACACCAGGAAAGCGGCGGGTCCAGATGGCATCTCTGGGCGCCTGCTGCGCTGCTGCGCTGACCAGCTGTCAGGTGTGTTCACCTGTATCTTTAATGAGTCCCTGGCGAAGTCTGTGGTCCCGGCGTGTTTCAAGAGATCCACCATTGTCCCCGTGCCCAAGACCAACAAACCCTCATGCCTGAATGACTACCGGCCTGTTGCACTGACATCGATGGTCATGAAGGTATTTGAGGGTCTGCTAAAAAACATCATCTCCTCCTCCATCCCCAGCTCCATAGATCCACTTCAGTTCGCCTACCGCCCCAACAGATCCACAGAGGATGCCATCTCCCATGTTCTGCACACCACTCTCAGCCACGTGGACAAGATGCAAGGTAACTATGTGAGATTGCTTTTTATAGATTACAGCTCTGCTTTCAACACAATAGTGCCTAACAGACTGTTCACAAAGCTGAGAGATCTAGGACTTAACAAACGCTTGTGTGCCTGGGTGTTGGACTTCCTCTCGGACAGATCTCAAGCGGTGAGAGTGGGCAAGTGCTTCTCCAGCAGCATCACCATCAACACAGGTGCTCCACAGGGATGTGTTCTCTCTCCACTGCTATACTCTCTCTACACTTCAGACTGTGTGGCCATGTTCGACTCCAACACCATCGTTAAGTTTGCTGACGATACGGTGGTGCTGGGCTTCATCTCCAACAACGATGAGTCGGCCTACATAGATGAAGTGGAGAACCTGGCACTATGGTGTGAAGAAAACTGCCTCCGACTGAACGTCAGTAAGACGAAGGAGCTGGTGGTGGACTTCAGAAGGGGACAACTGGACCACAAACCCCTCATCATCAATGGAGCTCCAGTGGAGAGAGTGAGCAGCTTCAAGTACTTGGGCGTCCACATCTCCGAGGATCTGACTTGGACTGAGCATATCTGTGCTCAGACGAAAAGGGCAAAGCAGCGTCTGTACCACCTGAGGCAGTTGAGGAAGTTTGGGGTTTCCCCTGCTGTCCTTAAGGCTTTCTACTCGGGTGCTGTTGAGAGCATCCTAACACAGAACATTTCATCCTGGTTTGGGAATAGTTGTGTACAGGACAGGAAAGCCCTCCAGAGAGTGATCCGGGCAGCTGAACGCTGCTGCAGGTTAACTCTCCCCTCCATGCAGGACATCTACACCAGGAGATGTAAAACCAGGGCAGCTCGTATCATTAAGGACTTGTCGCACCCCAATAACGGACTGTTCAAACTTCTGCATTCAGGCAGAAGGTTCCGGGTCATTATGGCCAAAACGGAGAGACTCAGGAGGAGTTTTTATCCACAGGCGATTAGACTCCTCAACCATGATGGGCCACTCTCCCATTCATAGGACTGGTAACAGTTCACCCACACACTGCTGTGCTGACATTCCACACTGCACACTGCACTTTAGTCTGGACTGTAAGCATCACTTGCACTAACATCTTTATCCTGCTCAGATACACATTTTATTATTATGTTTACATTTGCACTTTTTTTTTTTTTTTTTCTATTTCTATTTATAGATTATTTCTTTTGTTTCTTGTTATTTGCACAAAGTAGGAGCGGTTCAGGATACATTTCACTGCGTGTTGTACTTGTATAACTATGCATGTGACAGACAAAGAATCTTGAATCTTGAAATTGAATCTTGAAATTACAACAATTCTGCAAAGATGAGTGGGCCAAAATTCCTCCAGAGCGCTGTAAAAGACTCGTTTCAAGTTATCACAAACGCTTGATTGCAGTTATTGCTGCTAAGGGTGGCCCAACCAGTTATTAGGTTCAGGGGGCAATTACTTTTTCACACAGGGCCATGTAGATTTGGATTTTTTACTCCCTAAATAATAAAACCCCTCATTTAAAAACTGCATTTTGTGTTTACTCGTGTTATCTTTGACTAATAGTTAAATGTGTTTGATGATCAGAAACATTTTGTGTGACAAACATGCAAAAGAATAAGAAATCAGGAGGGGGGCAAATAGTTTTTCACACCACTGTATATATAAATTCACAATCACATTCCAGCTCTTATTCCCAGCTGTGGTCAAATAATGGATGAAATAATTATTCAGTGCTGGACACAAACAGCAAAAAATATGAAAAGCCCTAAGCACTTTATTGCTTTTCATCATGTTTTTTGCTGTTTGTGTCCAGTGTATATATATATATATATTATATATATATATATATATATATATATATATATATATATATATTATATATATATATATATATAGTTAATTCATGTCTATTTATGTGATCTTTTTGAGTTATGAGTTGTTTTTTATTATTCATAAGACAACCTTTCAGTTTTGTAAATATTCTAGTTATAGTGTGTTAAGTCTATCTTAAACGGTTTTGAGAATTAGACCATCCAGCTAAGATCAATATTATTAATATTAAACATTTTATTTCTGTTTATTCTATGCTTTGCTGGATAAATACATTTTAGGCAGAGACGTCTCGGTCTTGTTAAATAGTTTTAAACCCCTGAATTGTGCCAATTTCCCCATCCGAAACCGGTTTGATAACTTCTCACCTATCAAAGGTGAGAAGAGGGACTGAGCTGTAACTGAGCGCGCTTTCACGTTGTATATACTGTAAACACACACACACACACATATACAGGCATGTGCAGAGGGGGGAGGGCGGCGGGTGCTTGAGCACCCGCCCCTTTCCTCCAGGAGGCCTCAAGCATGGGCGTAAATTTCATTTAACAGTAGGGGGGACAATAAATATTAAATTTCTCATGAGCAATTTTTGAAGGGGACACATATAATACAGTCAAATTGTACTTATAAAGATATGTCCCCACAGTGAAAAACTTTGCTTCTATCATTATTATTGTAGCACGGAAACTGCACCATTATGGTTATTTTCCATATATAAGTTTTATAAGTCCCAAGTTTTTCTCAGGTTCAATGACAAAGCAGATTTTTCTTCAAAACTATTTATTGCATTGTTTATGTTGTTTACAGTCAAGCCATCAACATACAATAAAATGTAAACATGAGATCTAAACTAAAAACTGTGCTCCCTGTGCTGGTGCTGGCAATATCATCTCTTTGTTCTGCTGTCTCCGGCTCCCTCCCTGGTTCTGAATCTGCCCCTTCCTCTACTCTCACTGTCTCAGGACAGACTGACTCCTGAAGCAAGAAAAAATTGCAGGAAAAGATGTTTTCCATACTCATAATAACTAACTTGTTTACATTACACTTGCTAAATTGAAAGATCATACTGTAAATTGGTGAGCCTATTACTTTCTACTAAACATCCACAACTCAAAAAACATTAAAGAACATTCACCCCCCAAACTTTTTTAAAAATCTGTCATTATCCCTTCAATAATAGCACCACATTTACCCAACACTGTACGTATGATTGACCCTGGTCTACCTGTCCCTCAATAATTTCTGTCTCCTTTGCCTGTGATTGATATTGTGACATTAGTATTTTCATAAGCACCCATTCTTAAAGCCAAATTGCCTTAATATGTGAACTTGTACGTACTTGGCGTTTAAGTCACTGAAAAATTATCTTATGTCCATTTATCTAGGACACTGCAAGGCAAGTTTATTTATACTGTAGCACATTTCATACACAATGGTCATTCAAATTGCTTTACATAAAGAAAGTAAAACTATCAAAAAATAATCACAACAATAAAAACAAGGAATAAAAAAAAAAAAAGGTTTAAAATTGTATTTAAAATTAATTAAGACACTTAGAACAGAATGGATATTGATTATACAAAAATATACAATTCGGACTAGGCACAGTGCTCATTTAGTAAATGTACAGCTAAACAATATGCCAATTGTGGCCGTTAATGTTAAGTTAGCATTATGCCAAGTCGTCACAAATAAAACACTGCACGGGAAACGGCGTTTGTCATATTAGTTGCAGTGCACTATGCAACAAGCCATTGTAAACAAGATAACGTTAACTAGAGAAGTAATAATTTAATCGCTAATATAGCAGATACATGGAAAATTACATCGGTAATCAGCATTTTTGCCGCAACTAATTTATGAATGAGTCTGCATCAACTATATTAAAGAGAATCGCTTTATTTACAGTGAATAAAATACCCGACTTGAACTGGGAAAGCTGGCAGTGGGCCAAACCACTGTGAGGAAGCGGAGGGGGAACCCAACTGTTTCTAAATGAATTTTTTGCGGGGTTTGTTTTCTACTTACACAATTATCTTAGGTATACATACATATATTTTTCACAATAGAGAATGCATTTATTTTTTTTTTAATTGGGGGACAACCCGTGGATTGGGGGGGACATGTCCCCCCCCCCCCCCCCGTCCCCCCCCCCCGGGATTTACGCCTCTGGCCTCAAGTGCCCTTTTTTCTGTGTATGTGCGTATGGAGCCCTGTCTTTGCCCCTCAACAATAAAATGTAACTATTAATCTAAATTTTGCTAAATAAAAGGATCTGGCTTGCATCAGTCACATGCCTCATCTGCCCTCTGCACCTACTGACTCGTCCCTATGCTGAACTGGTCTTCATGTCAATTTAAATAATTTCTGTCATATTGAATTTTCACCTGCACAACACACAAGATGTTATATCATTTCTATCTGTTATCGCCCAAATGAGGATGGGTTCCCTGTTGAGTCTGGTTCCTCTCAAGGTTTCTTCCTAATGCCATCTCAGGGAGTTTTTCCTTGCCACCGTCGCCGTCACCCTTGGCTTGCTCATCAGAGAAATTTCATTCATTCGTCTCATTATTATCTGCACATTTTTCTCACACATCCACACTTCCAATTATTTTCTTTTCTATAATTATTATTACTATTTGTTTTTATTTATTTATTTTCTATTATTATTTTATTTATTTATTATTATTATTATTATTATTATTTGTTAAATTTCTTTAATTTTTGTGAAGCTGCTTTGAGACAATGACCATTGTTAAAAGCGCTATATAAATAAAATTGAATTGAATTGAATTGAATGCCTGCCATTAACCAATGCTCGCCCTTGAGGCCAGAGCGTGCTCGTTACGAGCACGCAAAGTGCACGCACATTTTCTGCAGGCTGGGTGGTGCGGAGCTGGAGGAGAAGCAGGCAAATTAACTGGAAGGTGCAATTCAATTCAGTTTTATTTGTATAGCGCTTTTAACAATTGACATTGTCTCAAAACAGCTTTACACAATCAAAAGAATTATTTAAGTTTGTATGGAATGTGAATGTGTATGAATCAAAATGTTCAGATATTCCCTGGTGAGCAAGCCCGAGGGCAACAGTGGCAAGGAAAAACTCCCTGAGATGGTAATAGGAAGAAACCTTGAGAGGAACCAGACTCGACAGGGAACCCATCCTCATCTGGGTGAAACAGATAGCAGGAAATGATCTGCATTTATACAGTGTTAAGTGTTAGGTTCAGCTATAATAGTTGATGTTAATTGATGTTATAATAGTTGATGTAAAATGGAGTCCAGTAGTTATTCGAGACTCAGATAGACTTGTAGAAAGTTCCAGTCCTGAACTATCGAATTGTCAAGTCCTCAGAGAAACAGCTGACAACACCAGTTGAGGCCAGAACCATCTTCTAAGTAGATAGAATCATCCCCAGACACCAGGCGCATCCTAAAGAGACACACGGGGCATCCATGCGACGAGACCTCCAACCAGAAACCGGGCACCAGGATGGATCAGACAGGTCCGGAGGGCAGAGGGAGTCTGGATCACTGGCAGCTCAGGAACCACATGTGTAGCTCGACAGAGAGAGAGAGAGAGTGAAAGGGGGAGACAGGGGGAGAGAGGAAAGAGAAAGAGGGGGAGGAAGAGAAGAGGAGGAGAGATTGCAATTAGGTATGGTCACAGTCACAATGTCTAATGTGAATGTATATTTACTGTAGAGTGCAAGCAGGGACTCCGGCAGGACTAACTATGACAGCATAACTAAAAGGGAGAGCCAGAAGGAAACACAAACATGAGGGCTCCCTGAGATGTAAAGCAAACAATCACCTCACCGTCAACAAACCTGAGTGATCAAATGAGACTGAGGAAGACAGCATCTAAAACATACCAGTTCACCATAATACTCTACGTCCATGAGTCCCCCAGATCTGCTCCTTTACCTTATGGCAAATCTATTTATAAAAATGCTTGGCTAAATAAATAGGTTTTTAGCCTAGACTTAAACACTGAGACTGTGTCTGAGTCCCGAACACTATTTGGAAGACTATTCCATAATTTTGGGGCTTTGTAAGAAAAAGCTCTGCCCCCAGCTATAGTTTTCATAATACGCGGTACTGATAAGCAGCCTGCATCCTTTGACCGAAGTAGGCGTGGCGGATCGTAAGACACTAGCAGTTCGCTCAGATACTGCGGGGCGAGACCATTTAATGCCTTATATGTCAAGAGTAGTATTTTAAAATCAATGCGAAATTTCACAGGGAGCCAATGCAGTGAAGATAGGATAGGGGTGATGTGCTCATATCTTCTGGTTCTAGTGAGGACTCTCGCTGCTGCATTCTGGACTAGCTGAAGCTTGTTTATGCACCTAACTGAACAACCAGACAGTAAGGCATTACAATAGTCCAACCTAGAAGTGATAAAAGCATGAACTAGTTTTTCTGCATCGTTTAGCGACAATATATTTCTTATTTTGGCGATATTTCTGAGGTGAAAGAATGCTATCCTGGTGATATTATCTACATGAGCTTCAAATGAAAGGCTGGAATCTATAATCACGCCGAGGTCTTTTACTGTTGCACTTGACGGAACAGAAAGGCCATCTAAAGTTACGGTGTGATCTAAGATTTTACTTCTAGCTGTATGCGGTCCTATGACTAGAACTTCTGTCTTATCCGGATTAAGCAGAAGGAAGTTAATTAGCATCCAATTTCTTATGTCCTGCACACATTGCTCAACTTTAGTGAGATGGTTTTTCTCATCAGGTTTTGTTGAGACGTATAGCTGTGTGTCGTCAGCATAACAATGAAAACTAATACCATGCTTACGGATTATGTTGCCCAGAGGAAGCATGTAAAGGGAAAAAAGCAGTGGGCCTAAAACTGAACCCTGCGGAACGCCAAACTCCACTAGAGAACATGCAGAATAATCACCATTTAAGTCTACATACTGATAACGATCGGTCAAATAGGATCTGAGCCAGGAGAGGGCTGTACCCTTAATTCCTTAATTCCTAATTTCTAATCTGTGAAGAAGAATAGCATGATCAATAGTGTCAAAAGCTGCACTGAGGTCGAGTAATACAAGCATAGTTACACAACCCTGATCAGAGGCCAATAGGAGGTCATTTACTACTTTAACGAGTGCTGTTTCTGTGCTGTGATGAGGCCTAAATCCTGACTGATACAGTTCATGTATGCCATTTCTATGTAGATATGAGCATAGCTGCTCCACTACTATCTTTTCCAGAATCTTAGAGATAAAGGGGAGGTTTGATATTGGCCTGTAATTGGACAGCTGACAGGGGTCGAGGTCAGGTTTCTTAATTAATGGTTTAATAACTGCTACTTTAAAAGATTTTGGAACATAACCAATGCTGAGTGAGGAATTAATTATTCTCAACAGCGGTTCTGTTATTACTGGTACTATCTGTTTAAGAAAATGTGTCGGTATAGGATCTAATATACAGGTTGATGAATTTGCAGAAGAGATGAGTGAAATTAGTTCATTCTCTTCAAGAGGAGTAAAGTATTCTAGGTTTGAATCTGACATGGCTAGGTTAACATCTGTATCAATTACATCGTTTGGTTTCAAAGCCTCAATTTTATGCCTGATATTTACAATTTTATTATTAAAAAAGTTCAGGAAGTCCTCACTATTGCATGATGTTGTTGTGGAGATTTCTGTAGTGGTCTTATTTCTGGTTAATTTGGCTACGGTATAAAATAAAAATCTAGGATTATTTTTATTTTCTTCTATAAGAGTGGAGAGATATGTTGATCTAGCTACACTAAGAGCTTTCCTATAGTTCAGGATGCTCTCTTTCCATGCTATTTGAAATACCAATAATTTAGTTTGACGCCATTTACGCTCTAATTTCCGAGCAGTCTGTTTTAAAGTGCGCGTGTGATCGTTTTACCAGGGAGCGAGTTTCTTATCTCTAATAATTTTTCTTTTAGCTGGAGCTACATTATCTAAGGTACAACGAAGTGTCGACTCTAAATATTCAGTCGCCTGATCAAGTTCTGTGGGGTCAGACGGTGGCCTAATCGAAGTTGGTAACTCTGGGAGATTACTGATAAAACTCTGTGTGGTAGTTGATGTGAATGTACGTTTAATATGGTAGCACGGTGCTGTTCGTACATTATCACTGTGACACACTTGAATGGAGACAAGATAGTGATCTGAGATAATTTCAGACAGTGGAATTGTGAATACATTTCTCATAATTAATCCGAAGAATATTACTAAATCTAAAGTGTGACCTGCTTTATGAGTGGGTCCTACTACACACTGATTTACGCCTACGGAGTCCAGTATGGATATAAATGCTGTTCTCAGAGGGTCTTCTGGATTCTCAAAATGAATGTTAAAATCTCCAGCAATTAACACTTTGTCTACAGAAACGACCAGGTCTGAGATGAAATCCGCAAATTCACTAAGAAATTCAGAATACGGCCCTGGAGGTCTGTAAATTATAATTAGTGGAATCGACTGAGCTGATTTAATATACTTAAATAGACTTATGTTACTATAGAGAATTTCAAATTAGTTAAATTTGTGTCCGTGTTTTTGTACGATAGACAGATTATCATTATCAATAACTGCGACGCCTCCTCCTCTACCAGTTAACCGAGGCTGGTGTATGTAGCTGTATCCAGGAGGACTAGCTTCATTTAGAGCTACATACTCGTCCTGTTTAACCCATGTTTCAGTTAAACAGAGTATATTAAACGCCTGATCTGTGATAATTTCATTAACAATAACTGCTTTTGATGCGAGAGATCTAATATTTAACAATCCTATCTTCAGATCAGAGGTGCCGGCTGCGCATTCAGTATGATCTGAGTTTGTGGTCTTTATGTTAATTAAGTTATTGAAACAGACTTTCTGAGTCTTTCTGAGTCTTTCTACATTTTTGCTTAGATCGGGGAACAGACACAGTCTCAATAAGGTGAATCCTGAGTGACGACTCTATGCAGCTAGCAGACGGTTGGTTTAGCCTGTCTGTCTGCTCCCTGGCCTGGGCTCTGGATTGTCACCGATTAACTAGACCTCTACTGAGACTATGAGCTATACTGCAGGAAATGAGAGCAGCACCTTCCCGAGTGGGATGGACACCGTCCCGCCCTAACAGGCCAGCTTTGCCCTTAAAGGTCTTCCAATTATCTATGTAGCCCACATTATTTTTGGAGCACCACCTGGACATCCAGCGGTTCAGCGACCATAACCTGCTGTAAGCTATGTCGCCACGTCTCATTGGGATGGGACCAGAGCATACTACTTCATCGGACATCGCCTTCGCTAATTTAAACACCTCTGTAAAGTTACTCTTACTAACCTCTGACTGACGAAGGCGTATATCGTTAGCTCCAGCATGTACCACTATCTTAGAGATAGCTGTCTATATCTAGCTGTCCTAGAGCCCTAAGATTACCTGCTATGTCCGGTGCTCTGGCTCCCGGGATACACCTAACCACTGCCGCTGGCGCCCCTAAAGGTCTAGCTAATGTCACGTGTCTGAGTATAGAGTCTCCTATAACCAGAGCTCTTTCAGGTTTCTCAGCGGGTGCAGCACTGAGGAGAGCAAACCTGTTGGACACGTGAAGCGCAGAGGAGGTGTGCTCCGGTGGGCTAGCCTTAGCATTAGCTTTGGCTGAACGAGTATGCCGCCGAGTCGTCACCCACTCGCCCCACTGTGAGGGCTCTAATGCCGGAGTCGGGGGCTGATTATCTCCGCCTGTGGCACCCAGACTGTCCGCTACGGGAATAACGCTGCTCTCACATTCTCTAACCCTCTCTAAAGTCTGGATGCGCTCCTCTAACGCTGAAATCTTCTCCGTCAGAGTGCTCACTAACACACACCTATCACAAATAAAGTTATCACTAATGACGGAGGAAGAATGTCTAAACATCCTGCACTCTACACACTGAACAAACTGAACGGTAGACATTATAACGTACCTCTGTGTCGGAGTTTTAGTTGTTTGGAGATGAATTCCGTTTGTTGTTCTTAGACGAGGAAACTCGCACGTTGCGAAACTTTCGCGGCAACGATACGAAAACAGGAAGCCTGTTTGCAGACTGTAGCAAAACAGTAAATAGGGTGTAGCGCACACTATAGTCTATAACAACAAATTAATTGAAATAAATGAGCGTGCTGTTTGTGCAACAGCGCGACAAACATTACCTGTCCTTTTATGAACTGCACAAGTAGTGGTGGTCATTAACTGCTAGCTAACTGGGTAAGGGGGTAACAGGGGGGTCTGTAGCTCTGTGTCCAGAGCTCCGTTTTAGGGAACATGTTTAGTTTTAAAGTAAGCTACAGTTTTATTTCACTAAAAGCCATCTAATATGGATACCCACATAATTATGGATTATTATATTTATGATATAAAAAACACTGTTTTTAAAGAAAATATATTAAGTAACAGATATTAGGTTTATATTTCAAATTAGATAAAATGCTGATTTTCCAGCAGTAAAATTATTGTATCTCTACAGTTTAAACATTTAATAAGCACTGCTTGTGCATGTTTGTGTGTTTTATGTTTATTATATTATTAGTATTTCTATAATCAACAGCAACATTGTACGCCATCAGGTAAAACAAAGGCTACGTTTGCTTTGCAATGTCCCGACCTGATGACAGTCATACAGTATGATGCAATTCCATATTCGTTATGAATGTGAGTTGTTGTTATTCAGCATGTTCTATCTTTTTTAACTTTGAGCACCCGCCCCTTTAAACGTCTCTGCACGGCCCTACACACACACATAGTTAATTCATATCTATTTATGATGGAGACACCTTTTTATGTTTTTAAATATGTAAAACCTCCCCTGCGTGTATTCATTCACAGGCTGTAGCGCACGCACAGAGAAATAGGAGACTGTGGTTTAGGAGTGGATTGGAGAGAAGAGAGCTGTTCAGTTACTATAAAAAAATCTAAAAAATATATAAAAGCATGTGATCTTTTTGAGTTACGAGGTTTTTTTTATTATTCATAAGACAACCTTTCAGTTTTGTAAATATTCTAGTTATAGTTTAAGTTTTTCTTTAAGTTAAACGGTTTTGAGAATTAGACCATCCAGCTAAGATCAATATTATGTCGTTGATTGATAAAATCTGGATTAAGGATATTTTATTTTGTGTTATTTATTTAATTTGTATTTTTCATCTTCCCCCCTGAGGGATTGCCACCTTATTGTGGTCAGGGGGTTTGCGTGCCTCAGTGCTTGGATGTTTACCGAGGGCTCAAGGGAGGTGTGTGCGCGTGCGCTGCAGCCTGTCCTTTTTTCAGCTGATTTTTCCGTTACCGCAGATCAGTTTATCAACTTGTAATATATACATTTTAGGAATATATTAACATGTGCAGACATCATTATATGTTGAATGGAACTTGTAAGCCTTTGAATGGTCTTAAAAATACTTGCAAAACCAGTATTGCAGCCATACATTGGTGGGAACTTCTGAGGTGGTCAGTGATTGATGGCACGGTCGGTCGGAGGGGGTTGTGATCACACCTACAGTGGTTACTCAATCGGAATAACCATCCCGCCGCGCATACCGCCGTTTAAAGGCAACAGCGGCCAAAATAAATCAGTTGCATTTCAAAGTCATTCGTAAAATGGCCGCCAGGTGGCGCAAAGTGACATTTTCATTCATCGCAGTAAATACAACAGTGATGGTAATTTCCACAACAAACATGAAAAATCTGAACCAGAGCTATTGATGTGTACTGTACAATAATGAGTAAAAAAAAGAACTATAGTAGATTTATTAACTGAAATAAATGACCATACAGTGAGAGCCACGTCAAACAGCCGCCTGGAGCATGACGGCTCCATGGCAGGTTCATGAAGGGTTAATGGACGCTTCGTGCATGGAATGTGATCACCCGCGATGACGCAGTTAACAATGCCCCGCCCCATAAACGCCCCCATGCGCTTTCTAAAAAGATGGTTGCAATGCCGTATAATTCCGCCAGATGGAGCATTGAGTGGCACAGTTAACTGCAGTGTCCAGGAAGCCCAATACCGTATCTTTAATATATAGACAGTTCTTGTATTGTCAACATAGTTTCATAAATAGATGACGTAAAAAAACATCAACAACAAACCGATTAATAAAACAGATTTGTTAAATCACTCAATACACAACCCATGATGATTATGCTATTTATTATTTAATAATGACTTAATAAAATTAGTTAGTGAAATATTTTTAAGACATCCTGAAATGATCTTTAAAGACACGGTAGCGGCTGTAATTTGTCTATACCGATCATTGTAGGTACGGAATAAAAACGCGGGCTATGTACAGTATTTTATATTACAGTGTATTTTACCTAGTTCCATTTAATATACTGGTAGATAATATTTTGCTGCAAAATAAAGCTCAAAATGTAACATCTGCTTGGGATTATTTTCGTTATTTTTTTGATGATGTTTTCGTTGATTTTTTTTTTCAATGATAGTCAACAAGCGGCATAAGAAAGGCAATTAATGGCGCATGCAACCTGGAACAAATATCTGCCCATATGGATCAGTATTTCTTTAGTCATTTAATCATGCATAATGCTCCCCCGTCAAAAGATCTGATGGGTGTGTGTGTGCGCGTCCGAGAGAGAGAGGAAACTCTGACAAAAGCAACTTCCGTGTGGCTCCCGTGGCGCAATCGATTAGCGCGTGACACTTATAAAGCGGTCCAGGTGAAGCAATGCCGAGTTCGAGTCTCACCTAAAGCACCCAAAGCATTTTACTGCATATCGTGCTCTGTATGTGACAAATCAAATGTTTATTTGAAAGTAAAGCTTAAAATTTAACTTCTGCTTTAGTTTGTTTTCGTTATATTTTTTATGTTTCAATTATGTTTTAATTTTTCAAATTGGCATAACAAATTGATTAATGGCGCATAATATCTGGAACAAATATCTGTCCATACGGATCAGTGTGTCTTTAGTCATTTAACCAGCATAATGTCCCACATCAAAGATCTGATGGGGCATCAATCACTTATCACAACGGTGTATAGATGCAGCAGCAGAGACAGATTTAATCCCCATAAACATTCACACTTGAAAACAAAACTAACAGAAGTAAACAGTTCTAGAGTGTTAGTGCCTGTTATCACAGGACAGGAATCACCTACAGGATACTACTATATTTTTACTGCTCATATTTTTTACCCTAGTTTCATTTGGTTTTACGCGATTTCATGTGTTATTTGTGTGTGTGTGTGTGTGTGTGTGTGTGTGTGTGTGTGTACAGTGTGTGTGTCGTGTGAGTGCGAGAGATAGCGTGAGAGCGCGTGCGCGAGAGAAGGCTTACATGGTGATTTGTCCAAGGTTACTAAAACCTGGCTTACTACCTATAAAAATTATTTCAATTTAACTCATGGGTCTCAATCACAGATGACAAGACAAATTATATACTCTGAAACGTTCATTTGAACATTTAAAAATATATACAAAAACATAAATACAAATGTTATCATGGTGTAAATTATTAACATTAGGTTAGGTCCTGCCCTTAATTAATTCATATTATAATTACTTTTACATAGTATAGTTGCTGGACTGACATTACCAAAAACTAGCTATTTCATTTAGCCTTTCTAAAATCAACCCATCTATCATTTATAATCAGGAAACATAAAACATATTATGATCTGTTCAATAGCCCATCTGTTTTAATGTATTTTTTATTATTCATAAGACAACCTTTCAGTTTTGTAAATATTTTAGTTATAGTGTGTTAAGTCTTACTTTAGGTTAAACGTTTTTGAGAATTTGATAAATGTTATGTCATTGATTGATAAAATCTAGATTAAGGATATTTTAGTTTATTTCTTTAATTTTTTTAGTTTCCCCCTGAGGGATTGCCACCTTATTGTGGTCAGGGTGTTTGCGTGCCTCAACACAATTTAGCAAGGACAATACTGTTACTATACAGTAAGCTGAGGGAAAAACAGTGCTCGAACATGATGCCCCTTTCACATTTCTGACTGCGCCCCCCTCCCCGTATGGTCTGGTCTAGAACGGCGCTGCCTCTGACCGTCTTTTGTCTTGTAAATGAGGATTCTCACTCACCTTCCAACCCCCCCAGCGCACACACTGTTTGTTTGTACTGTAAACTGTAACTGTGTTTGCTAGGGCACTTGGTTATACACAGTACTTTTAATGTATGGAACACTTACTTAACTTACTGGTTTGATTTAAATATCGCTTATTACCTTATTCAGCAAAATAAATTAATTATTAACGTATTGAAGTAATTTAGTTAAGGACAAAAACAGACCCTGCGCTTGTGTTTAGAACTGCTGAACAGCCGTGTTCATAGGTTTAATCAATGGTGGATGAATGGAGAGATGTGTGTGTGTGTGTGTGTGTGTGTATATACGAGCGCGCTCTGCAGCATTTCTCCAATGGCTTTAACACGCACACCCATCCCCCCGCCAAAAACACACACACACACACAGAGCAATTAACACCATGTCATACTCAGGAGTGGAAGGTGAGAAACCATAACCTCAATGGAGAATTCCAAGTTTGTCGTTGCTCTTTTGGAGTTCTTAAAACCCAAAACATTTATTTATACTGAGAAAAAAATATTATGGGTCACATAATCACAAACACAAATAGTGTTTAACTGGTCAATAGATCAAGTGTTTAACTGGTTTCATTTGTTTCTATGACCAATAATTATTATGATTTTCAGCCCAACTCTTTGACTATTTAAAACATAGTTGTGTCCCATTTTTTGCCCATTGAAGTTGTTGGTTCAACTAAACGGTTTTTAAATACCCAAAAAATCCCCCAACAATTAAAACACGCAAACATGACTTTACCAATGCGATTTATTCTTCCAAAACTAGTCAAAGTTAAAACTGTAATTTATATAAAACAGGTGAATACATGTTGTCTTTTTGCTTAAAGTTCATTAAACTACCCGGATACACCAGCTGCTTATAAGTCTCCATCTATAGTCCTTTTATATTAAAATATTAATTTTTACAAATATCAAAACTATTAAACATGGAACAGTTTAAGTCCTTGTTTCCCCCAAAGTACTGTATCAGTCATTTAGCAGTTCTATGTTCAGAATATACAGTAGACCTGACCAAACATCATTCTAAAGCTGTCGGACTGTGACGTCATCCCTCCTACAGCTTCGTCATCAGCTTGTTCAGGCTCCTCCAGTACTGTAGCTCCAAAAGTCCAGCCGTCAGCCGTCTGACCCCCCAATCCTCCACAGCGGAGCTCTGCTTAAAGACAACAGGAGAATTTAGTCAAGACAAAGACAAACTTCACAGAACATATAGTTCTAATAAAAATAAAATATATTAATAAACCTATTTACCACAGAGTGTGTAAAATACTGTTTTGGGGATTCTGGAATGTAAATAAACTGCCTGTGCTAATGTTAACCAGTGAACAGTGTTAGTGTTAACCACTGACTGTCTGTATTATCGTCTGAATTAAATTAACCGAGAATTTACTTAATGCGCTTCTCATACAAATAAGTTAAGCGATATAACACTCGTATATGAGCATTAGTTCATCTCTGAAGCCAAACTATAACTTACTGAATCCCCTCATACCTACACACACACCTCCCCCCTCACACACCTCCCCCCTTCTCCTCCTTAACTGAGAAACACTTCAGTGTTGTTATTCAGCTCTTTAACTAAGCGCTCGCGCTACCGCGGAAAGTCACGACCAAAGTGTGTAAAATATAAACCGGGTTATGAGCGTTACTAGCTCAGTCTGTGTCCCTCATCAACTGCATCACATTATATTACAGTCACAGAAATAACCTGCAGATTAACTCTTAACCAGAGAATAAATAACCGCTGAATTTATCCAGACAACACGCGTGAGATTCTCTCAGTATTTACAGAGAACACAAACACTCTTCATCGGGTAGTGCAGCTCTTGTAATAGGGACATTAATAGTATTGTCGAAGCTTGAGCATGTTTTTGAGTTAAAGTGGAGTGACATTGTGAGTGTGTGACACTGACAGTAAGCTGTAATATTAACTCCAGACTTGGTAAACAGAACATTAAGTTCTCTAAAGTCACATCTGACCGCTGCTGGTGCTGCCAGTGATATTTAAAACGGCCAATAAAAAACTAAACTGGGAAATAAACTGTAAACTACCCCAAACAGATTTTATAAAATAAAACATCACTTACCACGAATACTCCGTTAAGCCGCCATCTTCATCTCTGTAGTTTGGTAGCGTCAGTTCAGCGGGGGTGGAGGCGGGTTGTTAAAATCACGTGATTGCAACTCAGCGCAGCTGGCTTGTTTTAACGTGTTCTTGAGAACAAAACGCCATCTAGTGGTGGCACCAGGTAAATGAATAAATAGGGCTTGAATGGGCGTTGTTTACTGTGAAATCTTGACACACCTTTCTGGCAGAAAAGGGAGGGGGGATTACGGCGTGCAAAGGCCATTCACACGCCATTCACAC
Organism: Channallabes apus; assembly: GCA_030522415.1. Classification (NCBI taxonomy): domain Eukaryota; kingdom Metazoa; phylum Chordata; class Actinopteri; order Siluriformes; family Clariidae; genus Channallabes; species Channallabes apus. Next base: position 10,653,642 of record CM060121.1, on the reverse strand, counting down.
TTCAGCCACACGGTCGCGGCTATTTGGCGTAGCTCCCACTGTATTTTTCAAGAGAATTTTCAAGCCCCACTCATCAAACAAAATTATAACGAAATCGGCCAAGTTTACTATTTATTTAAATATAAATTTCTAAACCAATAAGATCAAATAACACCAAGTTATTATTATAACAGGCTTACTTCGTCACTTATCTTGAGCTTGCGTTCAAAGAAGTCGAGTGGCTTATTAACGTCTCTGGGGTGCATTGTCTCTAAGTGCTCGCTTGGTGTAGCGGTTAGAGCGCTCGGCCAGACCTGATCAAAGCGCCAGTTCGAATCCCGAGTGATGATGTTTTAAAATTTTATTTTAAAACTAAAAAAAAAGTTTTAAGTGCGCTTAAGGTAGAGTCTTATAAAGGCTATGTAGACTTATATTGTAACGCTTGGATTTTATTAGCCGCTTGGTTACAAAAAAACGGATTCGGGAATCCAAATAAGGGCTGTTTAACACTACTTCCGGTATTGCGCAACCGCAGCTGGACAAAACACAACGCGACACGAAACAATTATAATAAATTAAACCAAGTGTATTATACAAAAGGAATAAAGAAATAAACAAACACGGTGCACCACAAACCAATATATACAAATATAATACAAGTAGAAAAAGAGTGTGTGTGATGTATGCGGGTGTGTGAGTGTGTGTATGATAGTCCAGTGTCTGAAAAACGGCAATAGGTATGAGAATGGTGACTTGGAGAGATGGTTCGATCTCACCAGATGAAGATGGTAGGTCTGGGAGATCGAGAAACGGAAGGAGCTGGGTACTGAATGAAATTAAAGCCCAATAATCCACAAACAGTCTCTCAGCCTCAGAAAATATGCAGCGCGCTGTCCTCATCTCTCCGTGCCGGCTTCTACGCCGGTTCCGGCTTTATGCCGGATCATGTGACCCACGTCACTTCCGGGTTCCCTTGCGTTGCGATTGCGCATGCGCGGGAATTTGACCGGTGACCAACACTGACAAAGGGGAAAACAAACATCTAGGGCACATCTTCGGCTACAGGTGAGCAGCATTAGCTCTTCAACCAGTTCCCTGTATATGAAAATGTCCCTTTTGTGTGGCTGCGCTACAATATAGTTTTATTATATATTTTTTGCACATTAATCTGAGTCCTCATCTGTTAGATCTGTTTAGTTTTTTTATTCCTGTCGGCACGAATACGCGGCTCCATCCCTTTCCCGCCTATTCAGGGAGCCTACGGAGTGAGCGATTAACCATAGTCGAATCTATTGGTGTGCGCCCAACTCACGTTACTCGTGTGCCGCCTATTCATGCCGGCTGGTGATAATTAACGTTAATATGATCTCGGGCTTGCTCACGATGCTCAACATCTATAAAAATAGCAAAGTATTGTGTATAGAGTGATAAAAAAAACGATCTAACGCATGTTATGATAAGGAAAATCTGTAAAGAACAGTATGGAGGAATGGGTGCTATTTATAGTCTGGGGTGCATTGTCTCCAAGTGTCTGAGTGTTGCAGCGGGTAAGTCCGCGCCCTTTCACGGGGGCGACCCGTGTTCGATCCCTGTGTGATACTGTTTTAAATTTTTTTATTTTAATTATAGCAAAATAAAACAAAATAAAATGTTTTATTTTGATTTTGCTTCAGCATACTATAGGAAAAACAGCAAACTCGCACGCAACCGGTTTGTATTCTTTAAATTTAGGGGAGTGACGACTCTGTGTGTGTGTGTGTGTGTGTGTGTGTGTGTGTGTGTCATTATACTGATGTAAAGTGGTGGATTATTCAGTGAAACGAGGCTCAGCTGAAAGATGTTAGGCACACCAGTCACTTAACCCCAAATAAAAGGTATTTCTTTTCTATTATGAAACCATAATATTGCATCTCTTTCCTAATCATATGGAGGAGTGCGTGGGCGCCGCCGACAAAGAGCGTGTTGTTGCAGGAGAGAGAGAGAGGTTGATTTTACGACAGTTGTTTACGGGAGTGTAGTCCAGTGCGAGAGATGCATTGTGGGTAATGTGGTCCGGTGTGTGTGAAGTTGGACGCGAGATGAGTATCTGGGATATAGAGTCTGAGTTTTGTATTTTTTTCACTCGTTTTTAGTTTGATTTAATAGCAGGATCTACCCGAAAGTTTGTACTATAACCTGACAATATGCAGCAAAATAAAGAACGGACATCGACAAGTTTGTCTATCTCGTCATTACATGAATTAACGGGCTGTTACACTGCCGCGAGCAACATTAAAAACAAAGCGGAGAAGCTAACTGTGTTTGTTACTGCGCATGCGCATGTTTCGCTCCCTCTATATATCCCTCCATGCTCCAGTTGTTTGAGCAAATTAATAATTTCAATGAATGAAATGGAGGAAGAAGAAAAGGTGGAGCTGAAAAGTACACGAAAATAAGAAAAAGCTTTAGAGGTAAATGCAGTGAAATGCTTCAAATGAACAGATTCTGCCTTTTAAAAAGAGGAAGAAGAATACACTGGCTCATTAAAGTGGAGATTATTTTTTTTAAACCACATACTAGTATAGAAATATAACAAACAAAAATGTAAATAGAAAGTATCACTGAACATATATTGGGTCATATTTGTAAAAAAAAAAAAAAGAAAGGAAAGAACAATAAGTTCATTATTCAAAGTTATTCAGATCAGTGTAAAGTTGGTGTGATTTTAAAAGTGCTTTAACACCTGGCACAGTTTCATCCTAGTGGAACAATCTGACTACATGTGCAGTGCCATGGAAAAGTAGTTGCCCCTTCCTGATTTTTTTTCTTTGCATATTTGTCACACTTGTATGGGTGGAATTTGACCTAAACACTTTTATGAGGAAAAGACAAATTTGCCTTTTTGTTTGTGAGATATCATGAACATTTGGCAGGGGGTATCATCGTGATGCAGTGTAAGATCTACCACTCATCAGTGTAAACTGTAAGTGCAGCAGGTCAGTGATGATGAACCAGTGCCTGCTGATGATGACCAACACGTCTCCCCTGATCTACCAGAGCCAAGTGAAAAGAATCACAATAAAACTGAACAGGTAAGCTGGAATAAAATCAGTAGCAGCTTTAACTCGTGCTAGTAATTATTATGGTAGACAATATTAATTAAAAAGTAATGCTTCTACTGATTTTATTTCAGCTTACCTGTTCAGTTTTATTGTCATTCTTTTTAAAATATTGTCTTTATAGATTTATATGTAGTTTGTCTTGATGTTCTTTCCTTTGTTTCTTTGTTTCACTATGACGACCCAATATCTGTTCAGTGATACTTCAAATAATATGTTTAAATAGCATTGCTTTCCATATTGTGTTATTTTTTTTTATACTAGTAACTGGTGTTAAAAATTATCTCTACATTAATGAGCCAGTGTATTATGATGTGGGCTGCTGTGGGCCAGAAAGTCCAGGGCCACTTTTTGGTCCCAGTCCGCCCCTGACTGAAAGTCTGAGCCTCAGAGCCTCAGATTGGGGAAGTGGTGAGAGGTCCTGAATGTATAGGGGGAGGGTGAAAAATTAGCATTTGAATGTTGTCTGGCATTGTAAAGCACACACAGGACGAGGCAGTGGTTCTCAAACATTTTCTGTTATTCCCCACTTAAGGGAGTGGGAGAATTTTCAAGCCCCACTTGAACGAAATCGGCCAAGTTTACTATTTATTGAAATATAAATTTCTAAACCAATAAGATCAAATAACACCAAGTTGAAAACATATAGAATACACGTGCAATTATTATAACAGGCTTAAATATTATTTAGTACAACAAAACTTCTCCGCGCTCTGGAAAACTTTATTAGACTACGTAAGAAAATAAAAAGGAGGATAACGATACCGGCTTTATATTAAATTAACAAATATTGTATTTGTAAATCATCAGCACTCGTGTTTTTGCGTTATTATAAATAATCAAATGCAGTAGGCTGTTATGGTCATTATGATTCATTCTATTTTTTTTATTCTGATAGTTTACTCAATTTGCTTTTTGGTTATTTATATATTTAAATTGGGATGCCATCTACTGTTACAAATTTAACTCTTGTCAAAATAATAGAAATGTTTCTTACAAGCCCTTGTGTTGTTGTTTGTGCTGTTGTTCTTTAATAATACAAATAATCAGATACAAACAGTCTTTCTAAACGAAAACTAACCAATGTTTTTTTTATTTTGCTCAGCATACTATAGAAAAAACAGCAAACAAAAAAAAAAAAACCATCGTGCCTTGTATAGGTTTAATATTCAGTGCGCACCGTTTGTACATTTGTTATTTTACAACTATATAAGAACACTCAGAAATACCTTTTATTTGGGGTTAAGTGACTGATGTGCCTAACATCTTTCAGCTGAGCCTCGTTTCACTGAATAATCCACCAGTATAATGAGACACACACCACACACAGAGTCGTCACTCCCCTTAATTTAAAGAATACAAACTGGTTGCGTGCGAGTTTGCTGTTTTTCCTATAGTATGCTGAAGCCAAATCAAAATAAAACATTTTATTTTGTTTTATTTTGCTATAATTAAAATAAAAAAATGTAAAACAGTATCACACAGGGATCGAACACGGGTCGCCCGCGCGCGGGGCGGCCGGGGATTCTTTAGCTAAAACTCCCTAAATGGTTTCCCATTCATTTTCAATGGTAGTGCAAAACCACTACGGATGTAATATATTCTTGGCCACCGGTGGCCGCTGCGGAGCCCGCCAGCGCCGTTCCGCGCGCTGATTGGTCAATGCACCGTAGAAAAAAACCCTAAACCGTTTCCCGTTCATTTCCAATGGTAGTGCGGTTCCGCGCGCTGATTGGTCGATCCGCCATAGAAAAAACCCTAAACCGTTTCCTATTCATTTTCAATGGTAGTGCTAAAACCACTACGGATGTAGTGGCGCTTTTCCACTGCATAGTACGACACGACACGGCTCAGTTCTACTAATGTTTGGAGGGTTTTCCACTGGTACCAGTACATAGTACCTGGTCCTTTTTTCAGTACCACCTCGGCCGAGTTTCCAAGCGCGCCGAACCGTTACCAAAACGTGACGTGTAAACACGCTGGTCACCGATTAGCCGGAGAAAATCGTCATTACTGCGTCACCGAACTTGCGACACGAGACACAACAGAACCGCTATATTTAGAAACAGCCAGAGAAGGATCGGACGCACCTTTTTGTATTAACCGTCGGCCTCTTTTGAAACAAACTCCTTCGTCTCGCTGTTAAAAACATCCACATGCCGAGAATGAAGAACACCATGCCGTCGATATGCTCCATTGTTGTGTGTTTGTTTGTGGCGCGTTTACGATGACGTTACGGCAGTAGCGGCGCCGCGCGCGTGAGTAATCCCGCCCACGCTAAAGCGTTACTACACTGCAGTGGAAGAGCAAACCGAGCCAAACTGCGCCGAACCGAAGTGAGTTGAACTGAACCGTGTTGTGCGGTTGGTTCTATGCAGTGGAAAAGAGGCATAATATGCTTTCGGCCGCTGTGCGCCCGCCCCGCTGGCGTCGTTCTCCGCGCTGATTGGTTGAGCCAGAACCTGAGTGAGAGACGGACAGTGTGCGTTTGGACTACACAGAAACCCCCGCTGATCATCGGTAAGTTTTTTTTAAATTATTAATTATTATTAATTTAAACTTAAACAAGACACGAACAGGTGAATAGATGTTATCTCAGCTCTTCCGCTGTAATCTGTTTGCTTTTGCAGAGTTTATCGTCTGCGTTAATCTTCATCATTCACTGACTGCTTGTGTTCACGTCTAAACACTCTGTACACAACATTCATTCATTTAGTTAAAGGTCATTTAAATGAAATAGCAACGAGACAAAAACGATGAATTTCAAATTTCTCTAATGTGTCTATTTGATTTAATTTTAATTCTATATTTGTACTGTAATTTTAGTACTGTGATTATGAATTCGGTCAACTACAGTGTTTCACTTGATGTTATCGGCTACTACGTGTATTATTTAATGGAACGCATCTCATTAATGCGGCAGAGAATGAACTAAGGCATGAGGCGTCAGTCTGTAGTTATATAGCGCCACTCAGTGGTAAAAGCCAGCAAATGCACATGCCGTAATGCGGCGGCGACGTTAAATACGACGCTCCGATTAGGTGACCACTGTATAGATCTTTTGTTCTAGGCTAACGGTCAAATATCTCTCCACTTGGAAGCAAAAACATGCAAGGGATTTCAGCATCTCGACGCACATACTAAGCTGTTTATAAAGTAGACACTGTTGTTTTTTCATTTTGTAATCTTTACCGTGTACTGTACAATGTATATTCATTTTTTAATGAATTACTGTAAATAAACTACACATTCCATTGATTTACCAGAAATGACTTTTCTGTTTTTTGTGTGTGCTAAACTAAACTTCAGGGTCCAAAGTAATAGCGATTTTATTTGAAAAGTATTATATATTTACAATGCTGATAAGTTCAAGCTTAGATTCATATATAAACTGCTTCAAAGTCTTTCCACCCCGTGACCGCTGAAATCCGACAGACAGAGGGCTCAAGGGAGGTGTCTGTGTGTGTGTGTGCGTGTGCGCTGCAGCCTGTCCTTTTTTCAGCGGATTTTTCCGCTACCGCAGATCAGTTTATCAACTTGTAATATATACATTTTAGGAATATATTAACATGTGCAGACATTTATTTGAGGGTGCGCTGCCCTCTCATGCGCCTGCGTAGAGCCTACACACACACACACACACACACACACACACACACACACACACACACACACACACACACACACATCTATCTATCTATTATATAAATACACATTTGAAATCTGCATCTACATTTTCTGTTACAAGTATAGAATTAGTTTGAGCCGAAACTCATGATCAATGGTGTTAGGATACGTATGTAGTGATAATTAGTTTCTGCCAAATCATTAAAACTAACAATGGACTATGGCACTCTCTTGATAGGGGATATGAAGGTGTTTCATTTATTTATTTCTCATCTCATTTATTTATTCTCTACAAGGGTGCGAACTACAGTACAGACCAAACTATAACTTTCTCTTACTACTATAAAAATTCTAAATATAAACAAACAAAATACAGCTTTTTTTCCCTCAGAGGTAAACAGAAAAGTGAAGTTGTTCAGCTGTTTACTGTCACTGCAGCTTCTTCTAAGTCTTCACCACTCCGTGACCGCTGAAATCCGACACGACACCACGTTAGGCTACGTCTTGACTCATTTGTATACCGACGGTGATTGGATGTTTCCCGAGGGCTCAGGGGAGAGTGTGTGTGTGTGTATGTGTGTGCGCGCGTGTACTTCTTCTACTGTTATAAAAACTCTAAATATAAACAAACAAAATGCAGCTTTTTTTCAGAGGTAAACGGAAAAGTGAAGATGTTCAGTGTCACTATGCAGATGTTACACTCAGTGGAGTTACCGAAATCTTTGGTTTAGTTCTCATTGAGTTGCCACACATCACTTCCACATTTCACTTGCTTTTATTACTCTTATTTGAGCATAAACAGTGAAACATTCCACAGGTTTATAATACACCGCGGCCAAGTGAACCACGTTCCCGTCGAACGAAACGAGGCATAATCGTGGTGTTTGCTTCGGTTATGACATAGCATAGTTTATTATCTGCTGTGGTAGATCTGAATATTTATTCAAACACGATAATAAAGCTTTATATCCTCAGGAGGGCTCATTACATTGTTTTAGCGATAGTTTCATGGAAGCGAGTTCAGAACTAATCTAAACAAAAAAAAAAAAAAAACATCCGAACCTTCAGAAGCTTCAAATAGAATGAACGAACTAATGAATTTTCTTAAAACGTTAGAAAATTAAGTAGCGCTAAATCCCTAAATCTCCTTATAAAATATCACTGATTATCAATGCGGGAATGAATGGCGAATTGTCATATGGCGAGGGATAGCTAGGCTTCAGTGAAATTTATATAATTGATATATATATAATTGATATACTGTATGTACAGACGTGTGTGTGTCATTTTAATTCAAATGAACATTTTAATGCTTTCTGATACACTTATCAACTTATTCACATACACTTATCAACACAAACTCTCCGTGCACGCACACACAATCTCTAAAAAATTTATATTAATAACATACATATACAAATAAACAAATGTACGTATAATAAAAGTAGTCGTGATGTCAGTACTCGCCAGCAAACCAGCCTTTTGCAGCGGCTTAAAACATATGAATTATCTTCAAATATAAAAAAAAAAAAGCGAAAAGACACTCGATTATTATGCATAGGTTATTTGTTTAATTCAAAAAGTTCGTAAAAACACTTTAAAACGAGAGAAAAACTGTTAAAATCCTAACCACTACACCACCGCGCCGCCTTACATTTCATTCAAACCTCTATAATTTCTTTTTTAATTGTGTAAATCTGCTTTGTAACAATGACAATTGTTAAAAGCACTATACAAATTAAATTGAATTGAACTAGAATCAAATCTCAACTGAGCCTCCAGTTGATGTTAACCTTGTGGCATTTAGCTTCTGGCCATTTTGCCATCCAGCCATTAAAAATATTGTATGAGAAGTAAAATAAGTTTGTCAACAACATTCATTCATTCATTCATTCATTCATTTTCTATACCGCTTAATCCTGTGTTCAGGGTCGCGGGGGACCTGAAGCCTATCCCAGGAGACTTCGGGCACTAGGCGGGGTACACCCTGGACAGGGTGCCAATCCATTGCAGGGCACACACACATACACACACTCACACACCCAATCACACACTACGGGCAATTTCGGAACGCCAATTAGCCTAACCTGCATATCTTTGGACTGTGGGAGGAAACCGGAGTACCCGGAGGAAACCCACCAAGCACGGGGAGAACATGCAAACTCCATGCACACAGAGACGGGAATCGAACCCAGACCCTGGAGGTGCAAGGCGACAGTGCTAACCACTACACCACCGCGCCGCCTTGTCAACAACAATAATGTATAATATAATAATAATAATAATAATGTTTGTATATGTTTTAGTCCACAAAAATTATAATAATTGAAACAAATTCATGCATACTAATGTTAATAAACAATAATGTAAAATGGATTTTGCAGTTAATAATACTAGGAATATTAACAAGAATTAAAGATTATTTTTTGTATAGCGCATTTTTAAAAAATGGTCATTGTCATAAAGCAGCTTTACAGAATAAAACGAAAATTATGGAAATATGAAATGTGGGAAAATATGAAATGAACCCTGAGTGACGACTCACTCTGTGAAAATGAAATGAAAATGAAAATGATCAGAATTTCCTGAATGAGCAAGCTAGGGCGAAGGTGGCAAGGAAAACCTCTGAGATGAAATTCCCCTCTTGAGCTATTGAGCGGCAGCAGTCCTCAAATGTACTGCAGCCACAGCTAACAGTAAAAAAAATTATGTTAATTGTATTAATGCATATATGATTATATAAATCCTAATGTTACCTTTCCTTTTCTTGGTATTCAAAAGCCTCTTCACATTTATTGTTACTGAGGCTAAGCGGTAATTAGACCAACAACAACATAGCACACAACAAGCCAATTTTTCCTTTTTCTTTTTCACAGATGTCAAAAAAATATGGATCCGTATTCACTGTGTATTTTGGCCCTAAGAAAGTCGTTGTCTTGGCAGGATATCAAACTGTCAAACAAGCGCTTGTAAATTATGCAGAGGAATTTGGAAACCGAGATGTCAGTCCCATTTTCTTCGACGTTGACAAAGGACATGGTAAGACAATTAACACTGTTCTTCAGTGAACAATCTCAATTAAGTTTATTTAAATTTAAAATGTTTTCTGTTTAAATCATTTTTTAAGGATATTTTTTTGGTTTTAGTTATTTATTTGTGTCAAAGTTTCAACCAAACCTGATTGGGTGTTAATAAATGTATACACCTAAGTATCCTTTTAGGACTGCATTTGTTTTTATTTAATTTAAGTTGTTGTCACAAACTTTAAAGGTGACCTATTAGCAAAGTTCAAAGTCTTTTAGGCATTTAGATGAGTCTTCAGTCTGTGTGAACTCTCAGAAAACATAAGGGGAAAAAAATAATTATTTGTCCTGTTTCCATTTTTGTATCGGCCCAACTTGAGCAAACATCAGATTTTCCTCCTTTTGTGCCCTCTTATAGAGCTTGTGCAAGTGATGTTACTATTAGTCACTGTTGCTGCCGCTATATTGCTGGTGTTATTGCATGTTCTAGTCTAGAGTCACCGGTCTAGAGTCAGTGAAAAAAAGTATGTGGTCTCCATAGACTTGCTGTGTGGCTAAATAAATTCTAAGGCATGGAAAATGAAAAGCAGTTTTGATCACACTTCCCCATACTTTCCAATGTAATTACTGTAAAAATTAGTACCCAATCACTCCTCTAAACATGCTCTCATGAAACAATTCCAATTTCTCATGCTTTATATAAAAAAAATGTAGAAGACGCAAGCAAAAGACCCAATTGAAATTAACACATGTACACTGTAAAACTAAGTACACTTGAGAAGCAGGTGTCAATTCTTCAACAAACAGGTCTTTAATACCGCAGTAAAGTTAGATTTATATTCGCACATTTCACATATTTACAGAATTTTTTAGCAGCATATTTTCCTTGTTAAACGATATATTTTCAAAGTGACTTAAAACACTACTTTTCGAGCGCCGATGAGTTACAGTAGGCCTTGTTCACACGGACGTTAAAATCGACCGTTTTCCTGCCGTTCGTAGCGCCCGGTGACCGCGGATGAAGCGCCGAGGGTTTTCTACACATAGGAGTCAATGACGGTGTTCACACGAGCTTTGGTGACGTGCGTTTGCCCGGCTGCGCGGTTATACGGTGTTAAAAAAACGTTGCATGCAGCTTTTTCTTGCCGCCTCAAAATGGATTAAATTCATTATTTTTCTCAAAATTCAACAAACAATACCCCATAATGACATGAAAGAAGTATGCTCATTTAAAATCTTTGCAAATTCATATGTAAAAAAAATCACATCAACATGAGCATTCACAACCTTTTCCATGAAACTCAAAATTGAGCTTAATTGCATCCTGTTTCCACTGATCATTCTTGAGCTGTTTCTACAACTTGATCAGGGTCCACCTGTGATAAATTCAGTTGATAATTCAGTTAACAGCGCAGCACAAACCAAGCCATCATCCATAAATTGAAGAAGTTAGGAACCACCAGGACTCTTCCTAGAGCAGGCTGTCTGGCCAAAGTGAGCTATCGGGGGAGAAGGACCTTAATCAGGGAGGTGACCAAGAACTGGATGGTTAGTCTGAAAAAGCTCCGTTGTTTTAGTTTTTTGTAACCTTGTTTATTAACTTAAATCTGTTGAACTCATGAATAAAATCTGCCTCATCGTTACTGATAGTGTTTCAAAAACAAGGTATAGTGTGGAAAATGCATTCAGCATTTGTAAATGGTCCTAAACTCCTTTAGTGTACTGGTAACACATTTGCAATAGAGTAGTATAGAGAACTGTGTGTACTACTCAGCAAAAAAAGAAACTCCCCTTTTTCAGGACTGTGTATTTCAACAATAATGTTGTACAAATCCAAATAACTTTACAGATCTTCATTGTAAAGGGTTTAAACAATGTTTTCCATGCATGTTCAATTAACCATAATCCATTAATTAACATGCACCTGTGGAATGGTCGTTAAGACCTTAACAGCTTACAGAAAGTAGGCATTTAAGGTCACAGTTCTAAAATCGCAGGACACTAAAGAGACTTGTCTACCGACTGTGAAAAACACCCAAAAAAGATGCCCAGGGTCCCTGCTCATCTGCGTGAACGTGCATTAGGCATGCTGCAGGGAGGCATGAGGACTGCTGATGTGGCTAGGGTAATAAATCGCCATGTCCGCACTGTGAGACGTCTAAGACAGCGCTACAGGGAGACAGGAAGGACAGCTGATCATCCTCGCAGTGGAAGACCACGTGTAACAACACTTGCACAGGATGGGTACATCCGAATATCACACCTGCGTGACAGGTACAGGATGGCCACAACAACTGCCCGAGTCACACCAGGAACACACAATCCCTCCATCTCACAGCAAGAACTGACAAATCTGGTCCAGTCCATGAGGAGATGATGCACTGCAGTACTTCAAGCAGCTGGTGGCCACCAGATACTGACTGGTACTGACTGATTTTGAGCCTCCCTTCATTCAGGGACACATTGTGATTTTTAGTTTATGTCTTATGGTGTTGACTCTGTTCATACAAATATTTACACATTAAGTTTACTGAAAGTAAAAACAGTTGAAAGTCAGAGGACGTTTCTTTTTTTGCTGAGTATATATGATATAATAAAGTATATTTTTAACCGCAAAGTGTACTTTTTTTGGTATTGGTACTAGGCCAGAAGTATATCAGCATGCTACAGTACTGCTGCAAGAAGAGTATACAGTACTTATGGTATATTACTACAAAATAATACACAAGATACACAGCCATATACTTTAAGTGTACTAAGTATACTTAAAGTTGTTCCACTTTAGCACACAAAAGTATTCTTAATACACTTAAAATTGTGCTTTTGTATAATTTAATTTCAACTGAACTGCACTAACTTCACTTACAAAATGAATTGTTCCAAAATAGCAAATGTGGCTGCAAGTACACTTAAGTATGTTTTGGCATGTGGGGATTTAATATACTCGACACTTTTTTTTCACTTGGGTTGTCATACAAAGTAAAAAAAAAAAAAAAAGCCTTAATATTTCTAATTTTGCATTATTTTCAATGTTTTTATGAGTAATTTATTTTTAAATTCATATTTTTTCATTCTATAAAGTATAGAGGTTATTTGTCTTTTGTTTGATGAAGTACTGTATAGAGGTGATTTGATTCTGATATAGTAGAAGTTTTTTCTATACGAGTTTTAACTGGACTTGATGATGACTTACAACAGGTTTATTCATAAATCTTAAAGATATTTCATATTGAAGAATAAGGAATAGTTCTTGAGATTGCGATTGTTTTTGTCAACCTGTGCTTATTTTATTATTAATTATTGATCATGCTAGTAAATAAAAAAAAATACAGTGTGTTATTATATTTACTGTTTACCATCAAGCATTTCTGCCCCTCCCCATAAAACTTCAGAATGTCAGGTTTTTTCTTTTTCTTTTTAACCTTTCCTTTCAACTTCAGGAATTCTGTTTAGCAATGGTAAAACCTGGAAAGAAATGAGACGATTTTCCCTCACCACACTTCGAGACTTTGGAATGGGTAAAAGAGGCAGTGAGGAGAAAATCATAGAAGAAATACACTATTTAAAGGAAGTGTTTGAAGATTTTCAAGGTAAAAATCTTACAGTTACAGTTTTTCTTTCAATTAGAAATTAGTTGTTGTAAGTATAGTGCAGTAATGTCTGAAACCAATTTAAATTTTCTAATGATTTTGGCCTTGGACACTTGATGGTCAATACATTCCTATACTGATGTTACTATATTGATGTTACCATATAACACACATGGTTATATGGTAATTGTCCCATAATGGTCCTATAATGATGTTACCATACTGATGTTACTAAATTTTGTAAGCACTTTTCTGCTGTTTCAAAGATGGCAAAGTTTTTCGCCACCTCCGACACAAGTATTTAGTTTCCATGAAATTAATTTCCCTGAATTTCCGGAATCTCCTCTTCA